>VFLP01000039.1:0-421299 GCA_007182795.1 Xylaria flabelliformis
AAGTAAGCGCCTGTTGCTCTGGTGAATTGGGGGAATGTGACTGTGGCACTCCCACGACGCATCGGGCTCCAGTGTTGTTGGTGATAGCTGGACCCAAGCAGCTGGCCCCTGGGTTGTGAAGCGATCCAAGTTATTATTTTTTTCTTTATAGCTGTAAAATTAAGCTTTATTTTTATTTAACTTAATTAAACATTAAATATAAACAATAATTAAAGCGTTAAACTTTATTATATTTAATTAAATAAGCTTAAATAATACTTTAAAAAGCTAATATGTTTTTAAAGCACTTAACTTATAAATAAGTTAAATATAATTACTTATTATAATATTAAAGCTTAATTTTTTTTTATTTAATATAATAATATTATTATTTAAAATAATATATAAGCTATAATTATAAAAGATATAATTAATAAATAATAAGAATTATAAATAATATTTATATAATATTAAAGGATTAATAACTTAAAAATTTATTAAAACCACTTATAAAAATGCTTAAATATTATAATAAATAAAAGTAAAACTTTATTATATATAAAAATAAACATTAAAAAGTTTATATAATATATAAAACTATAAATTAATATTTATTAAAAAATTTATATTTATATAAATATTAAAAGTTAATTTTAAAGTTATAAATAACTTAATTAATAATAATAAAGTTAAATATATTAAAATATCTTATATATATTATTATTAAAATAAAATTTACATATTATATAATAAACTATTTAATTATTTAAATTAAATTATATATAAAAACATAATTTTATTTTAACATTAAAACATTAAATTTAATATTTATAAATCTTATATAATCTTTTTAAAGTAAATATCATTACTGCTTTATTAAGGCATAAAAGTAAAGATTAATTAAGTTTTCTTAAGCGCCGCTGATGTTGTTTATTATTCCCTGATATTAAAGGAGCCTAAAATAATCGCGGCGATCCTGGTCAGCCGTACAGTGAGTCGTATCGTAGCAATGCCGGCCATTGCGATATGTACCATTAGCCTCTGATGTGAACGCAGAATGCCGGCTAGGCAGGGTACTCCTAAACGTAGCTGCCAAATTCCCAGCATCAGTTAAAAAACCCAACGTTTCAATTACGTGACCCGATTTTGCATATGCTTCACAACAAATAGAAATAAGCTGCGATATACCGGCATTTAAAGTATAACGAGAGAGTTCTTGCTCATTCATCATAATAAATGATTTTATAAACACTAGAGCGATCCAAACAGAAAACCCCGCAATTCATAGTTTAATCATGGCTAGGTTAATTCGAGCGAGCACCCGACCGGCGTCGATCTGAGCATCTTGCTAAGTCCTGGTCCAGCTTTCATCTAACTGGAGATAGCTTGTCGCCAACGTCTGCACCCGCGCAAGGAAGCGGCGTGTAACCCGAACAGAGGCTAACCGGTTTAAATGTTCTTTAGGCTTATGATACAACTGTATGTTCCAATATTTTTACTTATTGTGAATAATGGATGTCGTATCTGAAAGGGCTGCGACGATGACGGCTGTAAGGGTGGCTAGCCATTTGAGCTGGCAGCAGCAGCGATGCGTCGTATGTACGGGGTGCGATATGAAATAATTTTGTCCTTGCATCCGGCGTAGGGCACAAGATCGACGATATAGGCTTCAAACTAACATGATAGGTGTCACAACAAAATTCGAATCGCAGCTTCCTATGCGATCTTGTATAATCGTCCTCTAATGGTTCGACTTCTGATACATTTTGAGAACATCAGATGTACGATCCCATAATGCCTAAACCTGAAATTGCTCAGAATTAAGAACAATCTTCCTTGTCCAGAGGAGTGATAATATACGTTCAATTAGGTACGACGTCAATGATATCTGCCATGCAAGATAATAGCGACAAGGGTGGCTACATACCCCCGGAATCCTCTGATACGGCTTGGCCGCGTTCTCGGAGACAACACCCCAGATTATCAATAATCTACAGAAAGCAATAGATCCAAGAAACGTACGGTCCTAATTAAGCTCTTAGAACCCACCCTCGTGGTCCTACTACAACGTGAACTCGAGCCGATTGCCGGCATAGTCCCGAGCAAAGAAGCGCTCCGGATACTCAACGCCCTTCTCGCCACTGTTCTCCTCTCCGGGGCGATCGGCGGTCTTGGGTGCACCAGGCCCGCCGCGTTCCAAATGCGCGTAGATCTTGCGCCGCAGCTCGAGGAGCTGCTCGCTGTCCGAGACGCGGAAACAAGGGTGCCGTCGCGAGTCAAAAGAGAAGTCGGGGGGGTTCCCGAAGGCGATGTGGACCTGCTGTCCGGACGTCCCGATGTCGAACCAGAGGAGATTGCCCTTCTGCAGCGCGGGTACTGCTCGCGGCGTTAAGCCGAGCGTCGAGCCGTAGAAAGCGGCGGCGTCGTCTAGCGTGTCGGGTGGGACAACGAGGTTGATGTGATGGAGGCCGGTTATCATTGTTGGTGGTAGATTGGCGGCTCAGGATATGATATTGGGTTGCACTGTTACTTTATTGCTTTCACGGCTAAGAAGAAACGATGTGAAAATATGTGATTGATCGTATTGATCGTATTGATCGATCATTCAGTGGGAAGCTTGTCGTATTATGTATGTCGATGGAATTGCGGGAAGAATTATCCCGAGTCAGCTGCCGAGAAGCGGAGGACGAGCCGCCACCACCTCAGTCATGGATGGTATCTCTCAGTTCGCCCTTCGCATTTGTCAGGGATCGATCCAATTGGATAACCAGAGCCCAATGGCAAAATTACTGGTGAGGGAGCATTGCGACGCGGGGTCAACGCGGCTTCAGCTGAAAGTCTTGCAAGTAGTATAGTCAATCTTTCAACTCAATTCGGTAATCATCTCCGATGAAATCTTTATTGGGAATCTACCGTTTTTGGATGACAATTGGAGAGATGTGGAGATTTTGACGTCATTGTGCTAACTATCTTTTGACTGGCCTGGTCAAAAACGCCGAAAGCTCTAACTTTTGATGGTGACTTTAACAAATACGGAAACTCCAGCAGTTAGCAAAGCTTAAAGTGGGCAGGTTTTGTATTATGGTCCTAACTATCCTACAGATAGTTTACCAACGTCTGACTAGCGTATCAAGTATAGCCGCTGGGGAAGGTGGTACAAAGAACGAAAAAGACTTATGTGATATTTGAATATTAGGTCTTGCGTTCCAAAATCTCCCACACTCCTATAGACCTACAAGTTTTGTTATAATAGCTAGCGATGCATTTCATCGTTGTTAATTTTCTAGACCTTTCCTCGCCAGATAAAGAGGACGCATCGTTCCCTTTCCTTGACCATCAAAGTGATGTTCCTCTTTGCCTTCCCCTGTTTACATTGAAGGGTTTAGAATCCATCCCAATGTCTAATTATGCACTTCGCGAATATCATGATAATGATAATGACAAAATACAACATCGCCTCAGAAAATGGTCTACTCTTTTCCAAGGACAGCAATACACTTTTCGCCGAATGAAAGATTGGAAAGGTCGTGTCTGTTAAGTTAGTTGTCTTATTATGGAAATACCTTCGAGATCCAGTAGCTCCGTGGCCTTGTCCGGAGAATCTGCCGCATAGTCGCTGATAAACCTTTCTCGAATTCGCTTGATCTCTCGAAGATCCGGTCAAGCTAGATGGCATGTTCGATACTCAGCAAAGCGCTCTCATGACGTAGTCGTTAGAATAGGCTAGTGGTATAGGAGGGATAGGGAGTGATGCGTTAAAGAAGACAGTTCACTTTTATCAAAGATGGAAAGTGATAGGCAACTTTTTGCTGGTATCGCTTAAGCCTCTCTTCTAAATTACACATCCCACAGTGTGACTAGTGCCGTCTCAGGGGTTTAAGCATTTGGCTTGAATCGATTGCTGGCAAAGTGCGACACAGTTTAATATAAGGGTCCTGAAAGATTTCGCAGGCGAATGTATGATTCTATTGTCACATGTCACTCCTAGAACTCTAAAAAGAACACCTGCATGCGCTTCACTTCAGTTTACTCTCTCGGAACTTTGAGGAAGAAAGCGTTCAACAATCAATATACCTTGTCACGTTCGACGATGCGCTCAGTCGCGCCACTGGCTGGGTTTTTGACTCCTTCCGTATCATTGGGAGCATATTTATGTGGCTATTTATGTGGATTATAGTTGATCTCTTTGATTGCAAGTGTTTACATCTATATGTGTGCACATGGGTAGAAAAGAAAAGAAAATCTCCTGACCGGCTTTATACTTAATTGGCTGTGTGCCTCCCTCTACCTTCAAACTCTATAATACAATTCACGAACATGGGTCTAGCACAGCATTTTTAAACTCAAGAACAAAGCTAGCAATTCACATCTTAATCCATCAACTACATCTAGCTTCGAGGCGAATCCCAAACAGAGAAAACGATAGAAGTGTACCAAGTCCTCTCTACAACCGACCGAAAAGAGCACTATTCTCGATCCTGAAGGGCTACTTCTACGCGGAGAATATTATTCGAGAGTGGTGGCACACAAACGGTCGGATTTATTCTTTCATTCGATATTACCTCTAGGAAGTAGC
Organism: Xylaria flabelliformis; assembly: GCA_007182795.1. Lineage (NCBI taxonomy): Eukaryota > Fungi > Ascomycota > Sordariomycetes > Xylariales > Xylariaceae > Xylaria > Xylaria flabelliformis. The sequence goes on from VFLP01000039.1 coordinate 4,556, forward strand.
TAGACAAGTGGTAGAATTTCCCAAAGCCAGTAAGATGACGGAACGTGCTAATCCCCAAGTTTTGACGACCCGAATCCGGAGAGTCATCGATTAAATCAGAGAGATGGACGTCGGAGAAGGGCGAGACGATTATCCGGTTAGGTTCAAGCTCTCAGATGCAGAATATTAAAAGCTTTCTCCAGCGCATCGAAGCCGACGATGATGTTATGGATACTGGGAGAACAAAGTTGTGTCCGTGAGCCAAGGAGATAACCTTCCATCAACTGACCCACTCACCGTACCAGATATAATTATACGCAATCCCGCAAGCTCTTGGAGATTAAGATACCTAAGCCTATAATGAGGGGTTTCGTGGTCTCAAATGTAAGCAGGGCAATAAATGCATAGAAGGATAAGCTTATGAGCCCAAGAGGTCCAAATGCACGGGACATCTGTGCAGCTACAGAAGAAACTTTCGAATCATTTGGGAGAGCGAGGATATGGCATTCCATAGGAAAACGGGACGCGATATCACCTGATCTATCCTACTATCATATTAGGTGCCAGAAGTAGTGCGCATACCCTACAATTATGTTCGAGGTGGCAGGGACAGAACCAACCAGCAAGGTTCATAAAAAGGCGAGAAGATACATCCGTGCCCGGTATAGCTAAGTCAAAACCGCTAATAATCAGCCTTCATAATATTTTCCTCGCCAAGGTGAGAAACCAGGGGCGGAGATACTCGGACGACCAAGAGAACAAGGAGGGCGTGGCGACGCGCTCAGTATGGCGAGCTGTCCCTGGAAGGAATAATAGAAAAGCGGCCAAACTAGTTGTCTCCGAACAGGTTCGTTTCATCAATCCCTAAGTTCCCTGATGAGTAGATATCTTAACGATATCACGGGTCTTTAGGGTTAAAAGAAAGTCTCCCGCCCCTTCCGTTGCTTTACGTCTCTCGTTGGACGACTTTATTTGCGAGAACTTAGGAGCAAAAACACTAATAGAGGGCATCGACGACTCTTCAGCCATGTCTTCTGAGGACCTCTGCAAGAAAATGGAATTTGCATTGGATCATTATCGACTGCGAGAAAGGCCATATTGAACGGGCTGGAGAGCCCTTGGAAGAGACACCAAAACGGGAGGTCATCTTTTTTGAGGGACAAGAGCGGTATAACACAGTAATACCGGATAATGCTGCTGTGAGCCAAGCCTTCTTGGCAGCATTGTGTCCGTGGAATTTGGATTTGTATTGTTGTTGCAGATATGGATTAACTCACTTCCATTTTTAAATCAAGCCAATATTTCCTCAGTATTGTGAATCGAAGGCATAGCAAGTCATTTCGCTATCACGCCTTCAATATTGCCTCGAATGACGTCGGCTTAGAACCAGGCTGAAGTCAATATATCTCTAGCGAAGTTGGTTGTGCCCTGATTAAGTAAACAGCTCTGCCTAGTGTTACATGATTGAAGATGATTCATAGAGCTCTATGCCCAGAACGGAAGATAAGCGACTTAGAATCAGTAAGAGCTTCAAGAATTGATGACTACCTGATCTGCCAAGCAGCGATGGCAACTCACCATTGGCTCTCGTTTTGACACATGTCGCCGATCACATGAAATCATTACGAAGAAGAGGCTTTAGCTCACTTGATTTAGCTTGGCGGTCTACAACTCGGACAGGATGATGGCGAAACATGCGAATTATGCTTGATATTATTATTGAATAAGATCCTCAAATATGAGATCTACAGCTTCCTAAGCCTAATGAGTTGCAAGAAGTACACTTGAAAGCTATAAATGAGTTTTGTCTGTTGACGACAGATCGAAATCACGATCGCGCATTCGCATTCAGGACCTTCGACATCATGGATAAGGAGCTCAACGAAATCCTGCAATCCCACGTCATCACTTCATCAGAGGCAGAAGTAAGAAACAAGCTCCTAGCGGCAAGCTTTGTAGTTGTTGACAAAGATGGTAAGTTCTCACATCTAACTAGACCTACACCGTCAGAGCATCAAACTAATAGAGCCTCATAAAAGAAATCTTATACACTGGCGCCGCTGGCCGTCTCGATTTCGAGCCGTCGTCGCCGGCTTACGGGCCTGACTCGATCTCGTGGCTGGCGTCTATGACAAAACTCGCGACGGCCGTAATCCTACTACAGCTCGTAGAACGAGGCGTCGTCGCACTGGATGACGATTTAAGCAGCATACTGCCCGATCTCGCAGCCCTCCCTGTATTGCGCGGCTTCGACGATGATGGGAAGCCTATTCTGGAGACGCATGGACGAGCGATTACACTGCGGTAAGTGATACACCGTAAAGCCGTTACTTCAGTAGCGTAGTTCCTTATCTATCGAGAATATCAAATTAAAATACGTAAGAATCTAACAATACTCTAGCCACCTCCTCTCGCACGCACTAGGCATAGGTGTAGACATGGCAGACCCGGATCTAATCCGATGGTCGAAGGCCACAGATCGAAGCATAAACTACATGAGCTATACGCTCGACGGGATCAAAACACCCCTTAAATTCGCCCCCGGCGAGGGCTGGTACTACGGCACAGCATACGACTGGGCGGGACAGCTACTCACAAGACTCACAGGGTCACCTCTATCATCTTACATGCGTGACAATATCTTCGAGCCTCTTGATATGACGTCCACGGGGTTCCAAGTAGATGCGATCCCCGACTCCGCTAACCGCAGACTCGCGTTCGCCGTCAGCGAAGATGGCATACTCAAGCCCGGCCCTTCCCCTTTCGCGGCGACGAAAGGCGAAATCGAAGCTGGCGGATCGGGTTTATTCTCTGCTCCTGCAGATTACGCGCGTCTCTTGCAGGGCGTTCTTGCAAACAAGGTCTTAAAACCAGAGACCACGGACCTCTTATTTGCACCACAGCTGAACGACGCCCAGCGCGGCATCCTGATGGCTATTGCGGCGTATACGCACGACGGCGGGTTCGCCCCTGAGCTCCCACCTGATTCTCCGCTCGATCATGGGCTTGGTGGGCTTTTGAATATGCAGGATGTCCCCGGGAAGAGGCGGGCTGGAAGTCTTATGTGGAGCGGTGCTACGAATGGACGCTGGTGGATTGATCGCACGACAGGCGTCGCTGGCGCTGTGTTCACTCAAGTCGAACCGCATGGGAATTCTGTGGTTGTGAGGATATATGACCAATTGGAGCGCGCTGTTTATCGGGCTTTGAGTGAGAGGAAGGTCCAGATCTAATAGGTTGAGAGATATCTTGTGATACCTTCTATCTAGCATTGTCCTGTGTACTTGACCATCTATCTATGTGCTGGAAAACTTCTATCTCACACTAGTTCACCTCAACAGGCGCCTCTACCTTCTCTTCATCCCGTCTCTCACGACTCTCATCTGAGTCCGTCGTAACCTCCATACTCTCCGGCGTCTTCAAATCCCACCCGCCACTCCAACCAACCCAACCCTTCTCATGCGGTCCTCTAACAACCAGAATCATCAACGCCGCACCCAATTGCGCAATATTCAACCCTCCCGACCACGTCCATCCGCCCCTAGCGTAAAGCGCATTTCCAACGGCAGTACCGAAAAGCTGCCCCGCGAAAGTAAAGATCATGTACACAGAATTCACCGCATTATGCGCCGTCGGGTCAACATGCGCGATCGCCATACGATTCGCTACTATATTGGTATTTACGCCCAGATCTCCTAGCAGCGCCCAGACAATCGGACCCGCGAGGGAAAAGGTTCCCACGAACGTCCCGATAAGAACGGCGGTAAGCGTCATCAGTATCCCAATCATCACCGTGCCGTGCGTGTGCATGCGCGATGTGATCAGGCGGGACACGACAGGATTCAGGAACACGGGCGAAATCCCCGCGAGCGCGAATAGGCCGACTTCCAGCGGCGCTAGACGGAAGATCTCCGCAAGCTGGAAGGTCAGCGTCGTCCAGAAGCTCGTGAAGGTCCCCATGACCATGAAGGCGATCAACGAACTCTGCGCAAGCGCGGGTTTCTGGAAGGGGAGTTGGACGATTCGAAAAAGGATGGCTGGGTATGTCGTTCCCGGACGAGCGATAGGGTAGTCTTTTAAGGAGAAGAATAACAGGGCGAAGATGAGGGTTTGTAAGCCGAGCGAGAGCCAGTATACGATCCGCCAGGAGACGTACTGCGTCACGATGCCTGATATGAGTCGCGCGATTAGGATTCCTAGCACCACGCCTGACATGACGAGCGAGGTCATCGTTGCTTTATGGCGCGGCGGTGCATATTGTACCGTGAGAGGGAACATGAGCTGCGGCGTCACGGTGAATAGACCCACGAGGAACGACAGGGCGAGAAATGAGGAGAAGGAGGTCGTTAGGGTGCAGCCCAACCACTATCATCAGGTAGTGTCAAATAAGGGACTTCCGATACTCAGGGGCGAGGGCAAAGGGGTATGTATAACTTACCGCAACGGCGGCCAAGAAGACGAGTCCAAGAACGAGAAACCGTCTCCTCAGAATATCTCCCAGGGGAATCACTAACAGCAGCCCGCCCGCATATCCGGCTTGCGTCACGGATGGAATCAACGCGGCGCGCTCATTCGATACGCCGAATTCGTCCGCCAGGATGTTCAGGATCGGGTTCGCGTAGTATAGGTTCGCGACGCTGAATGCGCCCGCCTATACGAATGAATCAACAATCAGCTCAAACACTCACTATCTTTCTTTCGGACATTAGAAAACAAACACCCAACACCAGAACGCCAAGCTAGTCCAACGTCCATGTGTCGTTTCCATCTCAAGCCTTCCAGTACAAATACACTATACAGTCAACGCCAACAAGAGCAAGAATCAAAAGCGAGTAAACCCACCACGCCAAAAAGGACAGCAAGGCCCCAAGTAAGTTCATGATCCGCATCTTTATGAAGATCCCACCTCAGCCAAGGCGGCGTCCAAACAAGAGCGCGCACGAAGCGTGTCGCCACTCGAGGTTTCTTCTCGGCATCCATGGGGGCCTCGCTACTTTTTTTCAAAGGAAAATAGAAAAAAGGAAAAAAAAAAACCTCTACCAGGTATACCAATGTGTTACATTTTTCACGATTAGCGTTCCAGCAAGATAAGTACGTCACGTTCGGATTGATTTAGCCGGATGAAAGAATGGGGTTCACGAATAGCAACGAATAGCAATGAATACTGGGTCTTACCCCATCATAAGGTAGATGAACCTCTCATTACACCTAAACTATGAGGAGGGGGAAGGACTGGAGAGGAAGAGGAAAGAGCATTTTATAGAGCACGGACCCAGTTTTGCCGCTCCTGGAAGGAAGAGATTCAGGTATACCTTAACATACCTAACCTACCTAGGTACCAGGTAGATCGACAACTAGGGATTCATCTACCGACCAAACTAGATTAAACAGACTTGCGCAAATTGTTGAGGTCGAACAGATCGGACACTTGCCGTTTCATTGATTGATTGATTGATTGATTGAAAGTGACCACGAATTCCTCCGACTGTCTATTCCTACAGAGTCTTGAATACCATCTCGAAATTTGAAGGCAACCTTGACAGCACTTGAAAATGGAAACAACCTTTTCAGACTTCATGCTTACTCTCTCTCACAAACTGGGCAACGCTTCTTAAGTTGCAGACAAAATCAAACGCCTGGTAAAGATGTTATGCCCACAATTCCAACCATCTCGCAACAATTAAACGCCATGTCCGTGTATTTGTTCATCTAATAGTCGTCCAGATGCGATTCTCGTAGCTTCTCCTTGATCGTAGGCGTTCATGAAGACTAAAGCACAACCGTTAACAACGCTTTATCGAGCGTCTTGTGTTGTGTTATACCACTGGTTTCTCCCAAATCTAATGAAGAAAAGGACACAAATTCCATGCCATGCGGTTCCATCCGCTACGGGCCTGGGAGGATTCTCTCGGTTCCAGCACTGGCGGCACTCTCGCCCACTCTCACCTCGGGATTGGGCACACCCACTGCGATGCTCGGGGCATCTGGAGCACGGCCCGTACCTCTGCGCTCTTCTCTGCGAGCACCCGCAATTCCAGTGCCACCTCCTCCTGCAGCGCTGACACCGGTAGTGCCGCTCAGGCTCACTCCGGCGGCGCTACCACTCTCGCTTCTCGCTCGACTAGATTCGGAGTCGCTCTCTCTGTGTTCTCTAAGCATCTTTTCGAGAGCCTTGATGCGCTTCTTCAACGCCTCGTTCTCGCGCTTCGCTACCTCCAGCTCATTCCGAAAGTGAATCGTCTCCTCGTACCGCAGAGTAGCCGGCAGGAGGCCCGGTGAGAGGTCCGATCCAGGGGTAGCCGCAATACTCGCGTTAGAAGAAGCCCGATCGCGATTAAAGTATCCCGAAGAGGGGTCTGGAAATCCGTGCGGCTGAGAGTACGAGGAGGACAGAGGACCGGAGCTACCGATATGAGGCTGCGGGGAACGGTTGCGACTTGAGCTCCTGTGTGAAGTTGTACTGTTCTGTCGACTCATGCCAGAAGCACCGCGAGGATTTCGGGCGGCCTCCAGGACGGCAGCACTTCCAGAATAGGATCCCGAGACCGTGGCAGTAGAGGTAGACGAGCCTTGGTTATTCAGTAGGCTAAAGCTGCGTGAGCTGGCACTGGAACTCGTTCGATGATGTCGGCGACTCGTTGGTACCGGATAGCCCGGTCCGGACAGCAGGTGAGAGTCGACGAAGGAGGACGGATACAATTGGTCGACTGCAGAAGTCGAGGCGCTTGTTGAGGAAGTATTGGAGACTACAGAAGAGTTCTGAGCCCTTCGAAGCATTGTCAGGTCACGCGATAGGCGGTTGACCTTGGGTCTAGGTGTCAGGAACATACGATACATGTAGAGGCAAATGGATGGCAAAACTTACAATCATTTCCTGTTCTTGTTCCAACTGCGAGTGCAGCTCAGCAGCTGTAAGAGGGCGTGGGTGACGAAGAGGACCAGGACCGGCTCCAACGCCGGTGTTGTCTTGTCCAGAAACGAGCGGAGGGGGCATGCCGCTGGCGGATGGAAGTGGTGGGGAAGGGAGGTAGGCAGAGGATCCTTCTTGGAAGGCTGACTGGTTGGAGGGCAAAATATTCAGAGAAGACGAAGTCGAGGGTGTCAAGACCGGGAGAGAAGATGATGGCGACGCTGTGGATGCCGGAAGAGAGGATGAGGCCTGCGGGGATGCCTCGTGGAGCTGGTCGTTGGTGGTGGCTGGAGTACGAGTGCGTTGTGCGGCCACGACGGAGCCGTGTGAGGTTGGCGGGATAGAGTTGAGATCAGGCATGGTGACAAGACATACAACATGCAATACGCAGCAGTATGTATGGTGTTGTGTTCGGTGTTGTGTTTGGTGTTGTCTGCTGTTGTGGCTGTGATGTCTTTCTTTTATGTTGCTACGTGTCAACCTGTCGAAGCGAGGGAAGGCAGACGGAGAGTACCGCGTAAAGAAGGTTATAAAAGACTGAAAGGCGGGTTCTGCTTCGCATAAGCTCAGTTATGAACTTAATTTTAAAAAAGGGTTGACTATCAGATATGATATAGATAATAGTTGACGTGTGCATGCACGGTCGCTCGGGGAGACGAGGACATGACAGGCCAGCTGGTGGCAGTGGTGATTGTTCGACGCTCAACAGAACAATGCGAGATGAGGGATGAAAAAAAAAAAAAAAAACTGAGAAAGGATGGGACACGCTGTTGCTTTTCGATGTCTCTGACCGTGTCGGACTTGGATGTGCCTACCAGTAACACATACGTGGTCGCGTCGGCTGGTTACAACTTCCTCTTCTCTTTTACGAGCTTGCACTGCTGTTTGAGCTTGCGTGGGGTCCCATAAACCACTTTATGCAGCCGAAATAGGTCTTAGCTGCCGGCTGTGCGGGGTAGTGATGCACTAGCGCGTATTTAGCCTCAGGGAGAGAAGCTGTGGCTCGTGTACCGTGGCTTGCAGCTAAAAATGTACGTATCACCTAACCAGCCGGAGAAAACCTCCCCGCGCAAGCTCCACCTAAATCCTTCCCGCAGGGTACCTGCTGATAGCACATATTGTTTACAAGGTATGACGACATAACGCGAATATGACCGCATCAAAGATAAGAGCAAATATCCCTATGATACAAAATGCCTGGCCCATTAAAAGAGGTAGGCACCTAGTTTATTAATCGAGATGTGTTAGTAAAGCATGACGTACCCTGTGCCCTTAAGTCTATAAGTTGTTGTTTTCAACGTCCAACTCTAATTCTTGACAATCAACTCATCTAATTCGCAAACACATCTGCATCACCATCACCATAACCAACTATATCCCCCAATTACAAAACCAATCAAAGAAACCAACCATAACAAACCGCTCAACTTCTTTATCATGTCTTCCGCATCAAAAGACCAGGGCCGCGAGTCCCCCCCTCCCGAGATGCAGTCCGGCCGCCAGATCCACGAGACTCCCGCCTCTGGCCAGGGAGTAGCCAACACCGACAACAAAGAGCAGACGAACGAAGAGCAGCTCAAGGTGAGCGAATTTTCTACATCTCCCCCATGTGCGAGGGTTACTGACTCATAAATAGAACCTCACTTCCAACCCTGCCGGGCCCATGGATGCATCATTAGGAGACAAGTTCGCCAAAGGCCCAACGAAAAAGGTATAAATAAACATTAGGTACTGGACTGGATGGAGTATTGCGCGGATAGAGAATTGCCGATCATGAATTACGGCGGTATATACGCGGGTAGCTTTAATGATTTAATGAAACCTCGATTACATTAACTATGCATATCTGATGTCTTAACTGTGAAGTAAGCCAGCTATCCTATGTGCAGGTCGAGTCATTATTGCTACAAGTATTATTGATGTTTATCTAGCTCTTCTATGTACATTAATCAACATTATTGTATGAATGATATTTCCACCTACGATTTACAGCGTCTGGTAGCTTTTGCGTGGTATTCACACACGTCGCAGTAGGCTGTAATTAAGAATAAAGCCACTTGGGTATTAATTTCAAAACTACTCACTGATCATGTTTACGTTAGCGAATAATAATGGTGTCGAGCTACTACGTCAATTGAATCAATTGAGTCAAGAGAAATAAACGGCTATTTTCCTTTGCCAGGCACAATTGATATTAAATAAATACACTCAAGTCGTAATTATTCATGACCTCGTCAAAACCAACCACTCATACAATACTTTTATCATGCCTTCTCATCCGAAGCAGCCTTAGCGTAACTGGAATCTCCCGCCGGCGTGGGGGCAGCTGCTTGAGGTGCTGCGCCAGATGAAGGGGTTGAAGATGCTAAGTCATAACCATTAGTAACCGTAATTGTGGAGGGGGGTGTCGGTGAAGTTGTCAGTCTTGGAGCCTGTGACGATGGATGATCGATAACATGCAACGATCTTTTCGCAGCCAACGTCTTTGAAACCGCGACAGTTGCAGATGTTCCCACCATTATCATCGACCACAGGACCCAAACTCTAACCTTGGAACATAAACTCACATTGTTCAGTGGCAGGCTTCTCCTTTTCCTTGCCGAAGACTCGTTCTAGGCCAGCTGCCTTGTAGGAGCTGCCTCCATGCTCTTCCTTCTTCAACTCCATCAATCGTTGGGCTTCGACGTGGATGTCCTGGACTTGACGTTGACCATCAGTGTAGAACTTGACCAACTTCTGGCCGGTGGGGGTGTTCGTGGCCTTCTCAAAGTACGAAGTCAAGCCACCGAAGAGACCAGTGGCTCGGTTGGTGATTCCGTACGACTGGTCGGCCGCTTTGGCACGGTCGGTGGCATGGAATTTCTGGTCGAGCTGGTTCAGGGTGTTCATGAAACGCGTTGTCACGCCACTGATGGAAACCCGAGCGTTAGTGATTGTCAAGAGCAAAGGGTATCTCAGTATAAGCCCGGCAGCACACAGTATTAACGAGGACAGGACCCTCCCCGTGATGCTAAGGGTGCTCGAGCGCAAAATGTCGAAGAGCAGCTTGAAGGAATACGTACTGTTTGTGGTCGAGTTCTATGGCACGCTGAATCGCAGCGTCGCCTACGACATAGCCATGTGCAAGGTACTCAGCGAGGATACGGCTGCGAGGCTTTTCCTCCTGGGTGATTTCGTCGGTGTCGCGCTCGGCATTGGTGGTGTGCGGGCTGCTCTCCTCACTTTGGCCGTTTGCGGGGGTGACGGCGATTTGCGAGGCACCGAGCGATGTATTGTTGAGGAGTTGCGCCGTCTTGGCAGCCGTCTCCTTTTCGAAGGTCACGGTAGCATCTTGGGTTCCGTCAGACGCCTTGGAGACCTCTATTGAGGTAATCTTGCCGCTGTTGAGAGCAAATAAGTTAATGCGCCTGAAAACTGATAGCCTGTAATTGATAGCCGGACTCACCAAAAGCTGAAGAACTCCCTGACTTGCTGCTCCTTTGTCTCCGGGGAGATATTCTTGACATGAACGGTGAGGTTGGAAGCCATGTTGGACAATAGTTTGGAGGCAAGTTTGAAGGGTGAGGAAAAGTTATAGATTGGTGTAGAGATATAGATGAATGGAGAATCGGTGGTGGTTTGGACGATTGTGAAGGGCGGTTGGTTGTACTTATTATTATTAGGATGAACCAGGATGGTAGGGAGAGATATAAACTCGGGAGTACACAGGACAGCTAGCTGATAAAGTGCAAGGGATACCTAATTTCCTTGGAGGCCTGCGACAAGAATAAACGCGTCGTTCCACGCTTAGGTTAGGTAGGTAGGTAGATAGGTAGGCAGTCAGTAAGGTGCTGGTACTGTACTGTACCTAGACTTGGTTCTTGAGAAACGAGGGGCAAGACACACGTCATAGGCTGTAGCGCAGAATGCAGCGGGCATCCTTGCTCATAGTTACGCAATGACGTGGCGCAGCTCCTTGAAGCTGGTGCCTCAACTAGCCTTTCTAGGCGCATCATAGCGTACCAGCCACAGCGTATTGCGACCCCACCACTTTCACATGTTCACGATTGTGTTTCTACTTTCGTAGCAGCAATCTGAGATCCCTTGTCAACCCGCCTATTACTCCATAGGTATATATGATATATATAATCTTTTTGATCTAGCAAGAGGCACCGCTTATACAACGGCACTCACAGCGGCACTCGCAACTATGACACTGACAGCGTGGACGTTGTCTCTCGGCAGGGCCCTTCCTCGACCTTGATGCGAACGTCAACGCCAGACAAAGCATCAAACCAAACCCCGACATACCAGCACTTGTCCAGTAGACTGCCCTATGGCCTCTGAGCCTATTTTCCACCGTCAGTTTACCACTCATTGCGCCATGTTCTGCCGTACCCGCCACAGCGAGGCCCAGTCCCATGCCGTAGTATGTGGCCACCCAGACCAGGCTGGCCGCTATGCCGCCGTTTCTCTTCTTGACCGCCCTCGCTACCATCGATGTAGCCACGGGAATACTCGTGTACAGACCCCACGCCATGAATATTGTGCTTATAAACAACTGCTGCCAGTAACTCTGCTCTATCGGCATTGTCGCCATTAGAATACTCGCCAGCATCATGGCCAGCATGGCGATGCAAAATATCCCATGAGGTCCAAATCGACGGAGTATCAATCTGGCGGTCACGGCAGCGAAGCAACCAACGACTGATACAGGGATGAAATAGGCAGTAGTCTATGTTGGTCTCGTTAGCCGAACGGTATTCAATTCGTGACGTGCAACTCACCAACAACGAAGATGTAGATCTGAAACGTTCCACAAACTGCCAGCCGTAGAACATCCAGATACCAAAACATGACCAACCGCTGCCTATTGCCACGAGTATCAGGAATACCTCGAATGACAGTGCCGAATAGGGGATCAAAGGATTCCGGGTGTACCAGGCCTCTATCATCACAAACGCTACTGCGAGGACGACACTTATGGCCAGTATGATCCAAATATATCCCTCCTGCCACCCCACCACATGTGCCTGGCCCCAAGTAAAGCCAAAGAGCCCGAGAGAAGTGATTCCAGTTATCATTCCGGGAATGTCGAGCTCCAAAGCCGCCGCCCGTGCTCCTGATGGCGGTCTTTTTGCCAGAGGAGTCGAGGGGATGACAAAGCGACTGATCGTCCGAAGTACGACGAGTGTTACCGAAAATGCCCAATATACCCAAGGCCACCAGGCCATCATGTCCAGAATGCTTGCACCAAGCGCCCCTATTATGAGGCCAAGTGGTGACATCGCAGCATAAAGATTCATTATCACGATCTTGCGAATGCCGGTCGGACGCATTGCAGTCAGCAGGGAGAGACCCGTTGGGAGAGTTAATGCAGCTCCCAATCCTTGAAGAGCCCGACTAGCGATGAAAAGCGATCGATTCGAATAAAATGACGCGCCAACAATCAGTGACCATGTAGCTGACCATACCAAGCCCAACATAAATGTGTGTTTGTGACCAAATACTTTACCCAGTCTGCGAGCCACCATAATAAATGCGCTCAAGACTATAGCATATCCCGATATAGACGAGCTAAGATCATCAGCATTCGCAACTCGAAGTCGGGACGCTACGCTTTTCATGATTGGTAATGTTTGGCCGATCCCCGCCTCTATCATCGGATTAATCTCACAACAATTAGGTATTAGAACGGAAGTTGTCAAGGATTATCTAACTCACGAGCGCATAAGTGAGCCACGCAAATCGTTGTGATGAACAGGCTCTCCCTCAACAGCGACAATTTTGGTGGTTCCGGTGCCGGTACATCTTCTACGCTGGCAGCGTCTTGTCGTCTATCATGTTCCCTCTCGCCTATTGCATTCCTACGGACATCCGGAGATGAATTCCCACGAGGGCGTTGGGACCCCGACCCTGCGTAGGTCCGTGGCATATGTGATGGTAGTTCATCCTGCTTCGGTTCTTGTGCGTCGTTTTTTGCGCGGCCTCTTAACTGAAATAATCTCGAACCGCGATTCGCATCCCAATCATCGTCATCCTCACTTTCGGTCGACCACTTCGATACGGGATCCGGATCAGGGGGCGGCGGCCCTTCGTTGCCGCTAGCGCGGTTCGATCGCGTACTCAGCTCTTCGGGACTATGAAGCCCAATGTCGTAATTATCGCGACTCCAAAGGGAATTCCTCCACAGAGCCTCTGGTAACGCCATCATTCGCTATTTTTAAATGACTCTGCCTCGACCAGGGAACACCGAGTGGTGGACTAGTCGGAGCCCTAAGGTGCAAAATTTCGATTCGTTCGTGGTATACGAGCGGTACATCTTGAACCTTGTTGCGGCCTTGTGCAGTCGAATCAATTTACTTGTTTATTTTCAAAACATTCTTTATGGCTCTTAGCGGCCTTTTCTAAGCAACGGGGAACACACTTCTTGTGAACTTTGCCTTTGCGTGTGCATGTACGATTGCCGATACTCGAGAAGCGGCTGGACGCTGCCAAGTTTTCAGCATTTGGAGGTACATAAACGGGCCGTGCCACGATATCAGAGATTCAGCTTTTTACAAATCATGCTTTCAATATATGGCAGTGCTTAATGGAGCGACGAGAGTAATTTCAACACTTCTTACCATATGAAAAAAGCCTGAAATATTGGTTTCAGCTATGATGGCTTAGGACTGCAGGGCTGTTTGGCCAGACCTGTCTTCCGGGGGAGTCCCGGAAGAAGACCAGTTCCTACCACCACTAGGTGATATCTTTAGCTTACTTTCGGCCATCGAGGGTGCAATTGCACATTATCAATGCCCGTCAATCATGTTGCAAGGCTCTCACTTCCGGATCCGGTCACTCTGCTTTCCAAACAAGTTGTTGCGTCGCTTGCATATCGACAGAGGAGATATAATGGGTTGTATCTCTTTATTGGTCCTCTCTATGGCGTCGATGTAGCAGTGCATGCATTTCAGTTGCGAACACAACTCGCCACAGTGAAGCAAACTCAAACATCCCTTAAGCTTCAGATCCACCACTTAGCTGGATACCGGCTCTTCCAGCTCTTAGTAGGCTCACCTGGCCATAGTCGCGCGGGATCAGTATATACTCTTGGGGTTGAAGACAACTCAACTAAGAGCCCTGATAACACGTTGATTTTGGTACAGACATTATCATTACAGTAGTCGACACGAGAGGACGAAATCGGTGACTCAAGGATATGCCTCTAGCTTAACCCTGTCATGAAATTTGCCATGTTCTCCGACGCCACCTTCACCCTGGACCCTATTCCAGATCACTTCTCGTTTCCCGTCTTGATCTTATTTCGTGGTATGGTAAGACTCCTATATCAACCATAACTCTTTGCCTCCTTAATGACCATGACCTAATCATTTAGGTCTTTACTCTCTTGTTGCTTCCCTTTTCCTGTTTTCTAGGGCGTTTTTCACCTGGGAGGAAATCGTCATCGGAGACATCAGAGTTATGACTAGGGACCCCTTTATCGCCCGCGTCATTGCCATCACCGTCTGGTTTCCAATCTTCCCATTCATTCTCAGCGTCCGAACCCAAAGCGTCATCGGCGGCTCTTCTTAACTCCTCTCCATCCCACTCCCCGGTCCCCAGTTTACCTAACCGGTCTAGTTTCCAGTACACCCATCGGAAGCTGTAAGACCGGTCTAGTCAGCAGATCTCATTCATTCTCGCAAAGGCAGGCCGTGATGGCGCCTAGGTAGATACTTACTTCTCTCCCAACCTCCAGACTTCGAACTCCATGTAGTCGCTCAGATTGCCGTAGACCGCCAAAGAAGGGTTATTTGCGAAGCAATCCCTGATCCATTCTACCATGGCTATATTCGTCGTCGTCAAGTCGAGCGTGATAGTGTGCCAGTCTGCCGCTCTCAAGCCCGGTTTTTGTGGTACGCTGGGTACTTTGCTTCTACCTTTCGCCTTCGTAAATAGTGGGAGTGGTGGGGGTACCCCGACCGCGACCAGGTCATCGGCCGCGACGAGGAGATGGAAATGCTGCAGTTTCTGGGTGACGAGTACCTTGATGAATCTCGAGTATTGATCTCGCATGGTCGGCGTAAGTGCGTTCAACTTGTCGATCACCAAATATGTCTCACCGGGCACTTGAAGGGCTCCATTCTTGAGAGTGACAGGCTTATCTAGTGTCCAGACGATCTGAATGAGAACTTCCTGTAGCTCTGTATTTGTGGGTAGTCTCGCCGGGTGGTATCTCGTACATTCTGTATACAGTCTTCGGAGGGGCTCGAAAACGACATGCGGGGGGGTAAGTTGTGATATCACGGTTCGTAGGAATATGTTGAGGTCATGCATCCAAACTTCTGTATACCTGTTGCGTGGCTCATACTCCGCACAGAAAAAATATGCTAAGGAGTCTCTGGCGTGTTTGTGTTTGATTGTCCCCAAGTGACAGTCTTTCAGCGTGTTCTGAATGACGGAGGCGCAGAACATTGTTTTGCCCCACCCCCCTGCGTGTTTGTGCGGTTAGCTCTGGGAACAAGAATAGATGAAAGGTATCTCTTACGTTCTCCAGTCACTAGTACGCGAGAAGGTGAGTTAAAAGTCCAGACGTCTCGACCCTCCGTCGCTTGCCGGTCAAACCTGTGGGGGCCCTGTAGATTGATCATATCATTAAGGAACCAAGTCTGGTCGTGGGGTGACAGCCATTTATGAATCCTTTTTCGGTCGCGGTCATTGGACAACTTTGAGACTATTGAGAATTAGTTGGGTATAAGACTAGTAACGCATCACGAGACTTACGAGTGCCTGCCCTTCTAGGAACTAATTTCTGAAGGAATCGTAGAATGGCGTCAAAGTCTTCACATCGCAAGCGAACCAGAGGCAATTGGGTAACTGGATTCGACTCAGGGGGCTGTAACAAAATATAATGGCTAGCGGTAGTCCCGGCATTCTGCTCTCCGATCCATTGGATTAACGGCCCGAAATTCGGATCAGATAAATTACCTCCGCAGCCGATGAACAAGATCGTTTTGGAGGCTATAACCCGCTGTAATGTTTCTCGGACGACTTGATTATTGTCTCGCCAGTACTGCTCTGCGGATAACACAACGTGATTTGCATTCCTCCAGGATCCATAAGGATGAAAGATGCCTAAGCGACCACCCCGTTGCCACGCGCCCAGGCCAATGGGGTCCGCAGCATCAATAGAGTCTATGCCACAGTGCTGTTCAAGCAAGTCGTCATAAGTTGTTGTGAATAAATAAGCTCCATTCCGCATAAGTGCCCGTAAGGTGTCTAGAATCTCCTGCTGGCTCACGTAGTCTTCATATAGATTCTGGAATTGAGCCCTCACTAAAAAATGATATTAACAAGGTAACCTCTGACACATAATGAGATATTTGCAGGTATAAAAGCAAGAACGGTAATCTACTGGAAAGGATTGATGGCCAGTTACTACTTACACCAGGCTGTCTTCAGATCAATACGGTCAGACAAGAGTTTTTGAATTATATTTGCGACTTCTTCGTAGTCCTTTTCAGTTAGGTTGCTCTTTTGCAGTATCTTCCTAGCGTTAGTGAGGTGTGCTTGATTCATTGGCTGCGGAGAGACCCCAGAAGCCTGGTTCTCATAGTAATCTAAGGCATTGTTCACTTTGAACTTCAGTTAGTGATCTCTTTGACATATAGCCGAGGCTACAACAGCAATCTAGAGCAATAAAGCCTTTTGCCAATGTAACAACGATAATCAGGAGGCTCTTGCTATCGCTCAAGGTAGGAGAAGATGGACGGTGACTCTGAATAACTTACTAAGTCCCAACCATGAGAGGCGCTGAGCTTGACTAGGTGCCGAGTAAAGTGTCACGTCCGGGCCTACGCATATCGCTAGACGGCCGAGCTTTAGTTGCTTTCTGAGGTCCTTCACCGCCTCTTCTTGTATTTGGTCGGCCTCGAATTTCTTTCGCTCCTTCTCTCTTTCCTCGGCTTCTTTTTTTGCCTGGCTTCCAGTAGCGTCTTTTAACTGGAGGGTATGTATTTGGTCTTCAATAGGCACCGGCTGACTACTGCCCTGAATCGGCGTTGGTTGGGGGGTGGTGACGCTAGAATCCGGCGGATTAGAGTTTAGTGAAACGGCACGCCAGTTTTGAGGTGGACGAAGTTGAAGGGGTCGCTTCCAACCAGAACCTGCTGGGAGTGAAGAATATGTGTTGGGACTTGAAATTATGACACCGACCATAGGATCGAGTGGAGTGGCAGGTTGAGGCGCATCTAGAGATGTTTTCGTATCAGAATTTGGGCTCGAGCCTGTCGCAGGATCTTGAAGTGAGTCGTCCGCCATATTGTGTGAGAAGCTCTGTATTTCTGGCTACTTGATAGCTCCAACTATCGATTGGATAGCATAGATTCAGGGCATCCCAGTTACTCTAAAG
Source organism: Xylaria flabelliformis (assembly GCA_007182795.1). NCBI lineage: Eukaryota > Fungi > Ascomycota > Sordariomycetes > Xylariales > Xylariaceae > Xylaria > Xylaria flabelliformis. The sequence continues at coordinate 21,820 of VFLP01000039.1, forward strand.
TTTAAACGACCACTCAATGCTCTGGGGGTAGGATAACTACTTGACTCTTTGTTTTCCGCCAATTAAGAGCCTTGGAATAATCTTGAATTTGCTCGTTGAGCATCATTGAAAGGAAGAGATATTTACTGAAAATCTCAGAATTATTCCTAGTAGTATAGTTATACTCAGACTAAGGTTTGAAAACAAAGGTGTTGCCTACGTCTTAGTCAACCAATCCACTGCTTTCGACAAGCCTTCCAGTAGTTTGGTGCAGCCCTTCATCAAGACTCAAAGGTATTAATTGTTCATCGATATTATTTTTAGTCGACTAAGCTGTCTGTGAGCTCTCATTCTCACTCTATAAGCTTGTACGTTTCTATCACTTAGCTCGATGTCAAAAAGGTCCGGAGGATTAATACAGGGAGCTCATAGATGGTAGATGAAGCAGATCATGTAAGCGATCTATTGTATTCTCCTTTACAGATACTGAATCTAGGTAGGTCATTTGACTGTTAGATATTGAGTAGGACATCTCCCCCATCTATCAGTTCAACCTTTAAACTCGCGAGATTTCTACGTTTGCTTAGTTTCCTCTGGAAATATAAAGCACACCCAGCACTGGGGATACTTGCTGATATACAGCAGTCCAAAACTTCTCTCGTAGCAAGGTCAGCTTGACTTTTGTCGCATACCATAAAGTAAAGCACGATGAAAAGTCTAATTTTTCTACCCTATCTTGCAACAGATTGTGAAGACTTAACGTAGAAGCAACACCATAAGTCTTATGATCAAGTTTCCTCGTACCCCCTATTTACAGCTTATTGAGCAACATCATTTAAATCACAGAGACCGCTAAGTCGCTTCGCCCGCCACATCACCTTTGCGGCACATAATGTTGAGGATAAGACTTAAAGGTATTTACGCAATGACAGTGTCTAACGCATTTCTTGTTTACATTCGGAGGTGGCATTAAGAAACTCTATAGTTGCTTAAGCAAGGTCTCAACAATTATCAAAGCTACCACCCAGCAAATCACAAAGGACCCAAACTTACACCCGCACTACTATTATCCATATCCTCCTTCCGTGCGCAGGAGCCAAGTAAGCAGCGTTCCCTAAATCAAAAGAAGCACGAATGAAACAAATTCCCCCAAAGTCAACTTCATCCTCACACCGCCTCTCCAAGACATGCAAAGAGAAAGACCGCAGAGAAAGGAATAAATGTAGTTCAACCAACACATGTAATGGCGGTATGTCGCTACCCGGCAGTCACGATACACACGCAATAGTTGACGATGCGAGTTCCCGTCTCGTTCATGCGGCTAGCCTGTTTCTCGCGAACTGCACATATTGTGACACTGAATGTCTTGATGCGAAACTTACTCAAGTAGCGGGGGCTGGCTTTTATTTGATTTGCGTGGCAATCGTGCTGCGTACGTAGAGCAAGTCGATATGAATACCTACATTGAGTAGCTATTAGAATAGGGGATAAGATATGTTAGGTCTCTGAGGCGTAGGTCTTTTGATAATACCTATTGGGCTATAATGCGTAGATGTGCTTCTAGGCATGATACCACATTACACCATTTGTGTCTCTATAGATACCTAGTCTACAGTCGGGCGACGTCTACATCACTGATAGCGAAGAATGGCGCAGCCTCGTCTGATAGGTACCCCTTTACGTTTGCACAGGAAGTGCCGCACAGTAATAACCGGTCCTACGCCCGGCCAGACAGGTAGGTAGGTGTGTAGATCGGTACAACCTACTATGAAGACAGAACACCGAATCTAAAAGGAAGACGCGAAGGATCCGGGCGTCAACCGGGGTCCACGGCACCGGCGCTGATCCAAGCCAAGCTATCGCGGGACATTGCGTGCGAGAGTTGCATTCTCTACGTAGGACGGCACATAGTACCTGGTGTTGCAAGGCTACGAGTAACGAGGCCGGCAACTACCTATTCTGAGATACAGTGGGGGGTAGAGCCTGATGTAGGATGTCTTACCCCATGGGAGATATTCTTATCTTTGGAGGCTCTTTAACGATGGGCAGGCAGGCAGGCTTTGTTCAGTTTGCGCGGGTAAGCGCAGATCTTATACCTACCTGTATGAGGGTGTGAGTGTGCAATCTACCTGATGCGAAGGATTCTTTGTGAAGCATGATAAGTAACTAGGTTTTGCGTAGGGTCAACATGGCAGTAGTAGCAGCAGTATCACGTCAAGGAGCGGGAAGCCTATAGATTCCGCGCCCGCGCCGCGGGAGACATAGGGATTAGTCGGCGCGACCCGGCTGGCCGGCGAAGGAATACCTACTATCAATGTAAGCATAGAAGGATTCAAGCTAACCTATTTCATTGAGACGTAACTACCATAGCATAGAGTCATACATCCATCCAGACGTCAGACGTGCACTTTTCAGTCGGGCGCAAACAAACCGCCTGAGAAAAAGGGGGTTGGTTGGTTGGTTGGTTGGTTAGGAGGGGTAAGTAAGTACCAGGTAGGTATCTAGGTATCTAGAGGTTGGGGTAAGAAGGAAGGAAAAGGGTAAGCAACGGAAAAAGCCACGAGGAAGAGGATGGCGATCTGCCCTGCGTGTCTCTGACTGACTGAGGGCCTTGTTGCAGTACTGTAACGATGGATGCAGCCCATCTTGTTTAGGTACTATCTAGAAGGGCAAAAGGCGATGACCAATGTTACCACACCTGCGGTTATGATTGGTGGCTTGTTTCTTTTTACATCGAGGGCTGGCTGGGCTGGGCTGCTTTGCCCTAATTATTTTTACCTATTATCTCCTTGGATGTCTTGGGTTTCTTGGTTTTTTTACCCTCTGCTTTACCAGCCACCAACAACGGCGATGACATGCATGGCAACATGGATCACGGTCGCGAAAAAGGATGGGTAGTATTGAGGGGGAGGAGGAGGAGGGGAAGAACTGGGCTAAACTGGGCACTTGGGCGTCATGATCTTGGTTATTCGCGTTTCCCCTCTACCGGTTCTAGCAAATGACGGCGTAGGCGAAACCGTTATTAGAAACACCACCATCTGACACATTTCATGATGTTGTACCTATTTGTTTGGATCGCTAACTATTTCGCATGCTGTATCTACATCTAGGTAGTAGTGATTTCACACAAGTCATGAGTCGCTCAAAACTTTTGGCGGGGTCGATTTTGGAGAATCCATTAGCCTAATTGGATGGACAACTCCAACCAAGGTCGCGTCGTCCCAGTTCAACTGCCATTCCGGCTCCCGAATTAGAAGCGGAAGCCAGCGGGAGGCTGGGAAAGGGACCTAATGTAGTGTAGTGTAGTGTAGTGTAGTGTAGTGTAGTGTAGTGTAGTGCAGTGTAGTGTGGTGTAGTGTAGCGTAGAATGTGCGCTTCCCGGCGTTGGAAAGGGTACTTACGTATGAGTGTGAGGGTAGGTGTTCTGTGTTCCGTTATCCGGGAGGCGAAGCATTTGATCGTCGGAGATACGCAGATTGTGGTTCATTGCTTGCTTACTTACTTACTTACCCAGCCCTTCGATGGAAAACGCTAGGCAGAAGCAATTTAATTAACTCCAACCAAGCCTTCTCATCTAGCTCCCCTTCCCCAGCAAAGGAAAGATTCGAGAAAGCCCCAATGAAAGGGAAAACTAGGAGGGAGGGAGGGAGGGAATACAAAGTGGTTGGTAAAAAGTCGAATGTTCACACATCGCACTATTTTGCCCATCGGCTGACGTTTGACTCGCCTATCGTAGCAGTAATAAGTTGGCTATAATGTTGCAGTTGCAGCACTAAGACAAGACTAGGTAGTATACCACATACTTACTTGCATGTAAGTAAGTATCGCTATCCACCCAACTGCGCTGCCGTGTGGTTGCATGTATGCTGCTATTTTCGTGCGATTATAGGATGATGGGGATGTGTGTGAACAAGATGGTTGGTGATGGGTAGTAGTCTGACTCTTTCACTGCAACAGTAACACAAAGTTCTGTCTCACTCACTGATCTCCAGCCCCCCCTTTTCATTGGCATATATCGAGAAGCGACATTTTGCTTAGGACTTCTTGATTGGCAATACAGACGCCGCCGGTTCAGTCAGCCTCTGTCGTAATACCACCCGTATCTGCCGCGCATCACGTTGGATGAAGCGACGTAAGAGTTCGACAGCAAACAGAGTGGCTGGACGACGACCCTGTCGAGCTGGGCTGTCTCAACTCAGTAACTGTAGTACTATAGACAGAACTTATTGTTGGACCAGCCAGGGGTTTTTCTCAGACGAGACATGAACGGCTCGCTGCTTGTGTGTTCAGTGCCGGCTGATGCAAGGCACCGCAGATATAACTATGTCTTACTACTATTTAGTTGGTGAGGAGTTTGCGAAAAAAGGTCAGACATCCCATGCATATCAGAAAGTATTTTTGTTTCTCTGTATGCCGACAATGTGGTCCCGGAAATAAGTGTGCAGCGCACTACTGTGCGCTAAAGAATTGCAAGGCTGGCATCAGCACACCCACCAACACCACTATTGAATACTTAGTAGGTAGGGTATGAAAAGAAACAGAGACAATGACCGCATTCTCCCTGCGACAAGTATACGACCGAGCGAAAGGATTAATTTTACACCCCCATCTTCTGTAAAATATCATGATTATTTTATTTATTTTATTTCATCGTATCACACCAGCCACAAGTGCACAGTACGCGATTTTTCTTCATCATTCGCAACCAAGAAATAGAGCCGCACAAGCCGCGTCCCCTCGGCTGCCTAGATAAGTAGATCGACCAGCCCGTGTTGATACATTCCACCGGCCCGACTTGACATCTCCATCTTCCCACGCGTATTGGCTGGAGCCTCCGTCCATACGTAATTATATACGATGCTGTGTTGCGCAATAAATAAGAGTAGAGCCGCAAGAGCCGCGATACGGCGTAAGTACCCGTACGAGAGGGCAAAAGCTGACTGACCAAGACAACCAATAAACTATCTATATCCTTCTAACTATCCAAGCCCTTCCGTATTTACGTAGTTTTTGTCATACCGAACCAACCATAGATAGCCGGGGCCACAATCGAATCGCGTTCAACAGCACAAGCCCTACAGGCCACGAAATCGGTAGCCTGCATCCAAGGTGAGGACAGGTGTAACTAATCTGTACGCTACTACCAACAATAAGACATCACCAATTAACTAACTACTGTAAGGCCAGGGGAAAAAAAAGGACCAGCCTAGGCCAAGAGGCCGCTAAATCCATCCCATCCGAGATCCCCGTTCGCACAATACCTAACTAGGTACCCCTGAAGGGCACGCACGCTACACTGTTCAAGTAGTGCTAGGATATAAACCTGGTAATACGTAGGATCATTGCCCTGGCAGGGCGTTTCGCAAACCCTACACCCTTCGCGAAATTCTCTTGAAGCCCTAGGCCAATAAATAACCTTCCTAGGCAGGTAGGTGGGATGATGATGATGTCGTGCCCTGTGCCCTGTGCCCTGTTAGTTCTGTGCTCCATGCCCTGTAAAGTTCTGTAGCATCAACGGCCCCCAACACACGAAATACCTATGGCTGTTGGTATGTTGTTTATTTCGTTGCGTGCTTGCGCGCAAGTATCTCCCTAACATACTTGTGCAGTTTTCCCTGTACTAACAGCAATAATAACAAATTCCTAAAGCGGGATAATTACAGCTTGCATGCCTACCTATGCCAACATTTCTCGAAGGGAAAATAACATAAATAAATGATTTGTGTGCGGCGCAAGCAAGCGAAATCGGATAGAGAGATTGTTTAATCTCGGCTGTTGGTACTAGTGCGGAGCCACGATGTGCGCCGTGCATAATACCGCACGCGAGCACAAAATTAACACTTATTAGAACATAATAATTGCGAAAATTTTTGAGACAAGGGTAATAGCTTCGTAAGATTTCTTAAATTTGCTTCACTGTTGCTAGTCTGACGAAACATGTGTTCTTTTGTAGAAACGTCACAGACACTTAGGAGACATTCTCCGATAACGCTTTATGATAGCAAAGGCCTATAAGCTACCCAAATGCAGCGCAACATCGGCTCTTGGCGTACCAGGTACCCACGCGGAACCACGGGCGCGGAGCGGAAAGCGTGCATGAGCAGGGACGCCGTTATCGTGGACACGATTCAGAGTAAGTAAGTAGACAGAATCCAGAGCTTAGCGCACACTAGGATGGTCGAAGTCTGGGGTATCGCAAACACCAATTTAGTAGAAGATCAGTGTTTGAAGTTAAGAGTTGAGAAACTGAATAACTATTGAGATGATTTGTTTAAATATTTAGAACCTCCTAATCTACCGCTACAGTTGAGTACATAAAGCAAGGGTATATCCAATCCAGCCAGCCAGTGTGAACAAACCCGGCACACGACGCCAATCGTGCAAAAGCGCTCGTCCACAGTATTCTATAGGTTGCTGCAAGTCCGAGACGAATAGTAAGAAATAGTAACGCCCTGCGCTGAAACCGATAGATCCAGATCCCACCGTCCCTTGGATATAATAAAGACGGCGAGATATCCTCCACAACAGAAACCCATTAAAATTCGTTCGTCGCGGCATAGCAATAACTTGCCGTCAGACATAACGCGTATCGATCGACTGGTAAATCGATCCAAGTCTAAAACAAAGGAAACTATAAATTCAATTCCTCCCGGGTCCGAACTTTTATCTTCCATATTCCGAATGTGCCCTTCGTAGATCGGGCCATTCGTGCTTCTCATTCGTGTCCTGCTATGCTTGCGCGGCGCGATGTGTATTCGTTAAGATAATGATGGAAAAGCGCATATATCCGCGCTGCCTTTTCCAACTGCGTCTCCTTTCGTCTTCCTCTGCTCGTGGGGTATCTCAAAAATGGAAACAGCTGAGACAGGAAAAAGTGTATCGAAAAGCCTTCTTCCCCCATGATGCCAAACTGCCTTGAGGCCTGAGTAATATGACAGTAGTAACACATAGGAAATTCCGGGAGCGGAAGTCCGTGGGATGAAAACCAATGGAAAATCCCGGTAGTGATACACGATGGCAAGAGCCATCTCGCTAATGGTTTTGTTATTTTTTAAAGATGTGGTAACCCGAAGGATGATCCTGAATGGGCCTGAGAAGACAATAGAAACAGGAAACCAGAGGAAAAATAAGAAATCCAATGGGTGAATCCATCCATCCGGTAGGTAATTTATTGGGTTGGCCGTTTCAAGATGTCCTCACAGTTGGCGTCAAACCGAAGGTTCCATAAGCGCACAGATTGCATAAAGCGTTCTGTCTTCTCGAGTTCCCGTTCACGGCCAAACAGGGTCTCGACGAACTCAATACCTGAGTTCTTACCGAGCTGGGAGGCCTCACGTTTCTTGCTGGCCTTGAGCATGGGTGACTCGCATCGCTTGAGGAGTGACCTCAGCTTGTCAGTCAAGCGCTCGCCTGACTCGATGAAGTCCTCGATCATTTCCCGGTTCTCCTGTGTCCGGACCTGGGGAACAATCTCCTCCGAACGTTTTATCTTCCCGGAGAGCTGGATGAGAAGGAGCCACATCTCGCCGGCCATGTCCGATATGGGAGTCGCGGCGCCGTGGTGATATACAGTCCAATCGTATATCCACTTGCCCAAAGAGTTGGCGTCGAAGACGCTGCCGAGCAACATGATGGGTTCCTCGGTGGGGTCCCAATTTTTCAAGGAGTAGCCAGCGGGGATCCGGTGCTTCTTAGCATCCGCTTCAGTGGCCCGAGGAGCTGCTGCTGTTACTGACTTCTTGGGGAGGGCGGCCGTCGGACGGGCCGTGGCGGGACGCTGGATGTTAGGCACGGCTCCCGAGGGTGCTCCTGAGGGGCGACGTGTGTGGGAGTGGTGACCAACTCTGGTAGCGGATCGCGCCGGGGGTTCCTCATAACGAGCGTACTCGGCCTTCTCTTTCTCAAAAGAAAACGTCGGGATAGCCTGTGGGTAGTAGCGGGAATCAGTGCCATGCTCCGGACGGTCAGTGTAATAGTCATAATGATTCTTGTGTCTTGCACCCCCCCACTGCGGCCTCAATACATAGATGTAACCATTGCCGGTCTCGATGACTTCGTCCTCGTCGGAGTCCCCATAAGAGGCCCGATAGCAGGTAAAGGACCTGCGTCGCTCGCCGCGGCGCGCCGAGGCGTGCTGCATATGTGCGTGGGGAGGATAGTCATGATGGTCTAGAACGTGGTGTTTCGACCCCTTGCTATGGGAAAAACTGCGCTTTCGCGAACTCACTTGCGGACTTGGGCCAGTGGCGTATTCACCGGTGCTCTTGTATCGCGGCGAGAAGGCGGTCGTGGGGCGCGGGATGTACTCGCCGAAGCCGGTGCTGGCGCCGCGGGCGTGGTTGCGCGTCGACGATCGCTGCGGGGTCTTTGCTGGGTAGAATGGGTAGTGATGAGGCGACGGTGTTGGCGAGGGGCTATTCACGTCGTAATTGTAGTAAGGGTCACCACCTCTGTGAGGGGTGCCTGCGTAAGGCGAACCAAAGTGGCTCATCTTGGGTGTCGAGCGAAGCCTGCTGCTGCTGGCAAGAGGCTGCGATAATCCGACTATGACCTCGCAAAGAGGTGTCGCGCGCTCTGGGTTGCGGGAGGATCGAACTTGGTCAGGTCCTGTTTCTGTATCTGCGGTCGCCCCCCTGGCCGCGCGCGAAATGAGGAGAATAATGTGTTATGTGATAGTTTATACTGAGATCTGCTCGCGCCTGATGTCGTGACGCTGTAGAATGTGACGCCCGTCACCTGGGATTGTGGTCGGTAGGAAGAGGAGAGGAAGACCGACTTCTTTGTGAGAACATGCTATATGCTGTAGATGTTAATCCCCAGGGCGAGGCCGTGTGGGCGTGGGCGGGAGCGGATCAAAGCCGAAGGACGTCGACCTCGATTGCGGAATGCGCGAGAAGTAGCTGGATCGCTCGAGATCCAGCGCGATGATTACGAATCGATTGGGGTATCGATCGATATCGGGGTGGTTCGAGGCGGTCGAGGGTCGGCGTCGTTGCGGGTTGAGTCACAGATATGGCGAAAGCCAAATTGGGAGAAAAAATATTACACGCAGAGGTGTGTTGGGTGCGGGAGAGTGTCTTTTGTATGGGTGATTGTGGGAGGATGGTGTGAAGCGAGAGCGTTGGTGGGCCGTTCGGTGGGGACCACCCTGTCCCTTGAGAAATTTTTTTGATTGTGATTTTTCCCAGCTCTCTCTTTTTTTTTTTTTTTTGGCTCTCCCTAGCGTGGAAGGGGGCAAGGAAGGAAGAGAATCAGCCAAGCCTGACAGGGGAGGGGCAGCGTAAACGAAAAGCCCTGATCCCTGGCAACTAGTAACCTGCTAAGCAAGCCAGGCAAAGCCAGGTCGACAGGGGTGGGTGTATGTGCCTCAAAGGGGGCCAGAGTGCGCTGAAGAAGAGGGGGGGGGCGGACACAAGAGCGGCCGGGGGAGTGCCGTAATCCAAAGAACTACCCTTTTAGGACTAGCGTTACCGTGGCAAGATTGGTAATTGCTCGTCAACACAGCCACAACGTCCCAGAAGCTTCGGACTCGCACTTTGCGCCCAACACAAGCAGCCCACAGCGCCTGCGGGTATGCAGTACCACCAAACGCTGGCGTACCGGTACTGCGGTCCGGCCACTAAGAGTCTGTCCGTCGGCTGCCACTTTTGGCCGGTCCTTGTGCTAATAGTGCCCAACGTTGCCCGTGTCGTAGTGGATTGCAATCATTCAATAAGTGGATCAGATTCGATCTTTCAGCGCCCTTTCAGCTGTTTGTCGTCAGCTCTCGGTTGTTGGCCTTCTGAGTGGTCCTCGTTTATTATCATGTGAAAGCGCGTCATAAGAATGAGTGGTTGATGAATCACATCCAGTCAATCAGCTCAATCAATGAATCCTTTTCTCTTTCTGTCCTTCTTCTTCTTCTTCGCCACAAGCAACCAACAGAAATCGCCTGCCAAGGGAGGGCCCAACTAGAACACCGCTGTAGAGAACGATGGGGTCAGCAAGGGACGCGAATACGATGATCTTTGCGCAATGTGTAGCCCAACACTTTTTGTAGGATGGATCTGTGCCGAAAGTTCCATGCAAATGGCGTCACTAGCGTTCGCAGTCACTCGCCGATAAATATTGACAATTTGTGCGTCAGCTTCTTAACTGTGATAACTGTGATGCCTGCACACCATATGTCCGTCGTTGTCGTATCTCCGTATTGAGAAAATACTCAATCGCCGTTTTGAATCCCAACTGTGCAAAATACACTAAAAGTGTGCGCACACTATGGTGAGTCGGTTGAGAAGGATTGCCAGGGTTGTCACGGATGGCCAGGAATAATTCAGGATCTGTACGAGGCTGGTAAATTGCTTCGGAGTTTAGCGAAATTGAGATGTAGTTAGTGCAAGGGACAAGATGTGGTCCAGGACATTGAGCGCTAGAATCCGCACAGTCCGTGTGAAGTTCCTGGTCGTCCTGAGTATAAAGAGGGGATGAAAATTTTCCTCCTCAAGGTCCGGGGTATGTTTCTTGATGATCAATTTCCCACTGACTCACAATGAGGTGAATGAGGCACAGCCAGCTTTCGTCTTGCAAGATAGCGAGACGGGGGTTGGCTGCTGTTGCGTTCACAAATGAGTTGCAATGATTGACAAGTCGCCATATAGAGAGGTAATACCATACACTCCGTCTGAAGTGTTGCAGTGACTCAATTATGTTGAGCCTGGGTAAGGGAGGGAGGGAGTGGGAGGGGGAGGGGTTTCAAGGGTTGTGGTTGTGGCGATAGTAATGCTACTGAAGTGCACAGACGAAACAGTCTGCTAATCCAATTCAAGTCAACAGGTCTTAACACCAGGTTTGCTGGTTTGTTGGCCACTTGTTGACGGTAACGGACAACAATCCTAGTATCTGGTTTCTCTACGAAGAATGTTAGAATGATGTGAATAATGATTCAAAGACAATCAAGCAGCAGCTTAACGCTATAGTTTAGCCGTCAAGTAAATCGCGCACCTTCTTATTCAGAATTGGCATCGGCGTTGATATACCAAAGCGCCAAAGGCCGATGATGAGATGATCGAACAAGTTGTCGGTAGGCTGTGAAGCCGAAAATGCGCCTTTATTATTCCGGGTCACTGTTCTCCCGAATGAACTGTGTTTGCGGGTTTGATCAACCGAGTAGAGTAGATATCGGAGAGACGGCTTGAGAAGGTTGATTGATTGATGGGAAACGGCACAGATAATGTATGTGCTTAACTATGGCAAATAGATGGTAGGCAGAGAAACGTACGCGTTTCTTATCCAGACAGCAGTGCCACCTACAAGAAGAGAAGCAGAGGAAAGTCGGCTGTCTTTCGTCATCGCTGAGTGGACTCGGTTTATAGCGTATCTGAGTGGGTGGGTGGGAGTCGAGGGTGAGATCGCCTGAAGCGATGTGTGATCTTCCTTCAAACAGAGTACCAATATTGGCCTCGGTCTTCCCCCCGCCGTCTAAAATCCCATCAGGTGGTCCCAAGACTCTCTTCCGTTCTGGGCCAAAGGAGGAGGGGGAGGGGCATGTACATTCAATACTACAATGCCATCATACCAGGCACAGGCTGGGAGTTGGGTTACCTACCAACCTACCTGCCCGGGTATAACTATGAAGTACTTGTATATGACTGTACGATATATCCGCCCAAAGGCTCTGTGCATTGGTACATGAGAGTATGCTTGCTGTAAGTAGGTATGTATGTCGTGCATCACCTAATATCTTTATATAGTCTGTACTACCTATTAACTGGGTATAATTCACGGTCGGTAATACTAACTTAGTACGATTTTACGTTCAGGCCAATAAGAAGGTGGATTAGGCTGCCAGCTTCTGACGGCATCCTTCAACTTCGCAATTGTTTCTCAACGTCTGGATGGAAACGTGCTTTGTCTAAGGAGGGTCCGGATTTCAGCTCGAATCAACGGCCAGTGATTTTCCGATATAGCCAGAAAGTGCTGTTGCTTACACGCACTCACACACCTTCACGGACCTGGGGTTTCATCGAGCGCTTGCATTCTGTGACTGGACTGGACGCCTCAGCAGTCAATCACAGCTATCACATCACAGCTGTGAGGTACTGTACCACCCTACCTACCTAATGACTAATATGCAGAGTAGCAGCGACTTTGGTGCTTACCCGTATCGGATGTGACGGAAGCGTATGCCTGGTCATAGGTTTCGTTGATTGTGAATCACATATATATACGGGGCTAACTACCCATTGCTTTAAGTATTCATAGGATGGGTTGACTTTGGATTTGACTTGCTCTCTCTTGCTTAACTACTACCTACCTAAGGGCAGTTTGTGTGATAGGCCCCGACCAAACGGTGTCTCTCATACAGTAGGTTAAGTAGGTTAGATAGCTTTTTCACACATATTATCGACAACGACTGAAACCCCTCATCAGGAATGGTTCGTGCTTGAGACCGGTCATCTGCACCTCCACATGCATCGCCATCCTTCCCTCCTTTTTATTTTCTACTCCTTGGAATGGACCTATAATCTACTGCTTTGGGGAATTCCTGGCAATATTTCCGGCCTTATTCTGCAAAGCTAAATCCGTTGTATGGCTGTCCTTGGCGCTTAATAGCTAAGTAGAAAATAAAAGGGCGACCGCGTACCCCTTAAGCGGAGAGCTTTTAAGCGAAAAGCTTCGGGCCTTCGAGTAAAAGCCTGGGGCGTACGGAAGGGTCCGACGGTAGTTTATGCTGTCGTAAAAGAAAAAAATTCGCTTAGCTGTCCTATTAAAAGCAGGCCTGTCTGTTTTTAGCAATAAAACTTTTTCCGTTTATTTCGCAGTCGGAAGATTTTAGCTCTTTACTTTCAACCCGTCCGCTAAAAGGGCTCCAGCACTAAAAAGCGATCGTACAGCTTTAACAGGTTTTCCTTAGGTTAGGTTTTAGCGAAAGTTTTCCCTGTTAACCCTTACTGCCATTAAAGCTCCCTACATAAATACCTGCTTAAGCACTTATTTAAAGGGTGTAAAAGGCTAGAATTAAAGCTGCAAGGGCTAAGCGATAACGGGGCGTTTTCGGTGCTTTATAAAAACCCAAAAGGGTTAGAAGTTTCTAGCCCGCGGCCAAGGGGTAACCACTAGAATAATCAGTCGAATCCCCAACTAGCACGCAGATAGACGATAAATTGAACCTTACCTTACCTTCCACATGCATCGCGGGGAAGAGACGAGGTCCAGGCAAAAACGTGGAGTTCGCCGCACAGCGTGCCCACCTTGCCCACCTTGCCCCCTCCTCTCCCCAACCTCTCTACCAATGAAGATGGAGTAGCCATAGTTACCTACCTCTTCGTCATGTATGATATCGTCTCCGATCTGGACATGGTTTCCTTTTCGGCCCAGCCTACGTACTGGGTAGGTAAACTGATCTAGGTCCCGCAGCTTGGGTCTAACTCCAAAGGCTTGGTTATTCAGATCAGATTCCACATGAGGATTGTCATTAAAAGGCGAGCAAAAGCATTGTTAAATTTTGTATTTGAGATTCTCTGAGTATTGTAAATTAATTTATAAAGCCATGAGTACAGTATGTGTACCGTACCAAGCTAATTTCAGGTACTTTACTTATTACAGTCGCATCCGGCGTAATTGATTGAGACGAGCTGAGTCATGATCAGCAATTCAGACATTGGAATTGGTGTTGAGTGGTTGATAGGCTCAGTAATACGCTCTACTCAAATTCACACTTCCAATAGGCCACCAATTTTTTTCCTCACTAGTATGGTTGGCTCTTATAAGTGGTAGGCCATTGCTCACATGAGCTCTCACTCATCACGGCTGCCTCACTCATGCTGTACGTATGTGCCAGTAAAAGCGATTTACTTTGCGCACACCAAACGGGATATCCAATCATTGGTTCCGCGCAATGGGCCAAGATGGTGCCCGATCTTTTTTCATGGTCAGCTTGTCTCACGCCAACACCATGTTTCGGTGTTATTAGCCCGCCATCATGTTATTTGTAGCACATCGGCACCTACACGAAACCAACCCCCAGTCAGGACAATGCCAAGATTATTATACCCATAAAATCTTTCTTGATCCTACCAGAATTTTTGTAGCCTCTTATGAGTGTCTTGTAAGAATCAGCAGCAGCGTAGTTGATTCTCCACCAATATTTGACACCACGCGACGTGTAGATGTGTAGGTAGATAATTATAGGATAAGCTGGTGAACGATGGGGGTTTTAGTAACTAGGCAGTATACTACTCACTCTCGTGGGACGGTCTCACGAACCAGCATGACAAGATATTATCTATTCAAAACCACTCGGGCCATGCTCCATATTTATCATCCGATAATACAAGACGAATTATTGATGAGGCTCAAAAACAAAATTGCGGAAAGGGGTGCGGCTCAACAAGATGCCTGTCTGAGCGGATTCTCATGCGCATGCTGGTCATGAAAAGCACGGACAGCATTCCGGCCCATCGTCTGGGTGGGTAGGAATCTCATCAGCCTCAAATCCAGGGGGGTGGCATGGCAAGTGCCCCATACAGTATCGTCAGAACTGTCCCAGAAGCTCGAGAAAATAGGATATTTTCCCTTTCGCATTTCAGGCCAGAGAGATTACATCCACGACCACGGGTCGGTCCAACAAGATGTGGATCGACCGGCGTGGGAAATTAGCGCTGCGCAGACGATATCCACCCCGTCATCCTTCACGTTGGCGGCACACCTCCATGCAGACCCAAGCTTCTTCTTTCATGAGAGATTACCATCCGTCAACCAGATAGACACCCCTGTGGCCCTTGCTGCTGCCGCTGCATTTCTCGCTGGTAAGAGACTAGCGTATCTCTCTTCCCAACAAGGAAAAATTTGCTTGTTCGTTTCATATTCCAAGCCCATCTCTCAGCCCATTCACAGGTTCTGCTCAGGCCATCTGAAAAGTCCCTCACTGCGAACTTTCACCGACTTCATCTCGCCTCGAGCAAGTTGCTCCGATCTCGTCGGTCTGCCACCAAGGTGACTCACAAGAATGGACGTCATGGTGCGGTTATCTGGTGGTGTTTATGCCGTGATGCCCGGCCGACGTTGGTGCTCTCAATGCACTGATGTCCAATTTGTGTGGGCTGAGAGATAATGCTGTTCAACGTATGGTCAATTTGAGGGCCTCGCATTCAGGCCGCATGTAGTTGTGTAGCTCCCGATTGGAGCGTCCCGGGGTCCTGCAGGGTATTGCTCCAAAGTACACGCCCGACTAACCTAGATTTGCAAGAGTCCGTCGACAAGTTGACTGAGCAATCCTATCGATCCTATTCCGTCCCTTGCCCAATAGCTCGACCGAAACGGTCTGGACACACTCCACCGAGCCTTCTTTTCTTGACACATCGTCAACGAGGAGAAACAACTCCATTGGCCTCGACCCCAAAATAGGAACCCTCACCAGACAGCACGGCGCGACAATCAAGCTGATCCTCGTCCTTTGTCACTCACCGACTGTTGTTTCTCGTCAAGACAGAGGGCGGTCTGCATTGTTTCATAGGTACCTCGCCTGCAGAAAGAAAACGAGGCGGTTGTTCTCATTTGGCCGAGCTGGCCCTGGTCCGTAGCCCATGGGCTCTGACGTAGCTCAGCGCACAAAAATGATATATAGAGAAGAAAATTTCTTGTTGGCTGGTGTCGCGATACAAACCCCTCCTGCTCATGCGACTTGCCCCTCCCGATACAAGGAGCGAAGTCGCACAACTGTCGATAACGACAACATCATTATGCCTATAGTGAGCGGGCAAATATCGACGAGACCATGCACAGACAACGAAGCGACTGGCTTCTCTCGTCAGCGCTGGCATACTACTCTAACTTACCATCACGATCTAGATAGCATGCGACGGATAGATACTGAGACATCATGAGCCCTATCACTGATGCACTTAAAGCCCTATATAACCGATGATAGTGAGACTAGGCGACCAGTCAGACCAGTCAGATTTATCGCGACTCACACCCACCAGCTGCATTACGAAAAGGATGGCCCAACCAAGTAGTAGGAAGCACTAACCCAAGTGGTATCGTGAAGATTAATCACAAGATGATGTCGACCCCTTTGCTGTGTTGTACAATCTAACCATCCATGCGTTGCTCTCACCTGGCCCTCATCTTCTTGCTTACTTCAGGTGTTGGTTGGCCCAATAGCATGCCGGGCTCTCTAGATATCGGCTGCCTCTCACTCGCATCGTCCCTCGCATCATCCCTCGCATCACTCGTATCATCGAGATGCATCGTCGAGATAACAGCATCTCATTATTGCGAGATATCACCCAAGACAGGCGGCGACAGAGATAAGTAGAGAGACAGCGCATCAAATTTCATACCTCAGACAGATTATTTATGCGCAGGGAAAAATGTGCGACAGAAGCTGCAGCCGGTCCGGTCAAGCGGCGACGCACCCGGGTGCCGCCATCATGGTGAAGAGCCGGAATAACGTTAGGGGGGGTGTCCTTCTTGACAGCATGCACATGCACGATGCTTGCCTCGCTTTCGATCTCTCTCTCATTGGCACGTAAACTGTACGAAGGGGGAGCCCTCGCGACCCAGATTTTCGGGAGCGGTGCTATTGTTGACGTGTCACTGGTGAACTTGCCCATTCCCGAGACCCGGATTACGCGCTTCGACGTGTGGCTGAGCCCGTGCTCGAACATGTGAATGGCCCAAGCTAAGGTGTGACATGGGCAATGCGAGCTTTCAACAACAGCCCTGGCGTAGCTGGCGAGGTTGCCACTCCACTTCGTTCCGGAAGCTTCCCTTTTTCGTACTCGTTGCCGCGCTGGTAACATTTCGTGCCTGCGTGACAAATTCCGACGTCATGAAAACTTTTTTTCCTGTCAATAATTTTAGGATTACCAACATAGCTATTATTTTGCCAACTTACTTCTAACTACATAGTATTATTGACACCCCTTCCCCCTTGCCCCGTTATTAGGCACCTCTAGATCTATATAACAACGACGCAACCCCAAATAAAGGGTCCTGGCGATAAAATACCTACCCGACTGTTGGGAAAAAGGTATTCCACATAGGTATATTAACGTCGGCGCCTATTAGTCATCTGCCTACCTTTGGCGACTGATTTGCTACACACGTAGTGATTTGCAGTCTCGCTGGTCCTTGCGCTGGGCACGGCGGACACTCGTTAATGCCCAGCCGGCTAAGCTGTGCCTACTATGTGACGCCATGAGTCACAACCGAGTTTCAGCAAATATGTAATTCACTTGTGTGCGCCCTTCTGGACCCTGCTTCCGATTAAACCGCCAAAACGACCTTAATGCGATTTGGGAAGTCGACTACAAGTAGCTAGGTCAACCAGAGACAGGGTCTTCGCTCCGGCATCGCCACCAAGAAAAAAAAAATGATATTGGTAGCTACTGGTAGCGACTATGCTGTACATGTCCACCGCTAGTAGGGCCGGGATTACGACATCGGGGGCCTTGTCGATGTGTGCAATGGTGACTGGCAGTGGTCTTCTCTCTGTGGACTGCACGCTGACCGGCACCTCTTGTTTCCGGATAGTACGGAAAATTTTCTTCGTTCATGCTGGAGCTATGGTCGCGCTGTAGGCAGCAGTATAATTTCGAGTGAGTTAGATCCACCTGCGACGGTTATCTGTGCAACTGGATTTGTGAAGATTGCGGAAGCGTGTGCGGGTTAGGGCTGGCTGCCGATGCCATGCCATATTATGGTTGGTTGGATATCAAGTTTTTCGTCAGCTCAGACCTATCATACTTCGCGCACTATCTTGATGAAGACTGCCGACCGTCCAAGTTTCACTGCAAACGTTGCGCCGAGCAGTCGCATGTTTGCCGCCTTGTTTCACGATGCTCGTATTGACTGAGATAGCACATTTGCTATTATATCTTTAAAGTTTCTCGCAGTGCCCAAGGACTGCTGGATAAGCCTACATAACTATTATTCAAAGCCTCTGTCTGTGCTATGTAACTCGCCACTGTTCTATACAACTATACACCCCTCCCCCCGTAAACACATGATGCTTAACATGCGCTCAAGCCCATCCATTCCTGATGTTCTGTGAAACAGTATTGATACACTGGGCATCCATCTTCAGATGAGCAACACGCGCCTGGGGTGGTGGTATCTCAAAGAAGGCTTGATACATTGACGTCCATGAACGCGTGGTCAAGTGACTTTCCGCCCCCAGATCGGCAGCGATCGCCACTTACTCGCGTAGCTGGGAGTCATATAGTCAGCTCTAATTTGACATCGAAGGAGACGTCTCATTGTTGTATTCATCATCACTAGTGCCTGTTGATGTTACACGATAGGTAGTCCTAGCAATATATTCTCTTGGTTACAATAATGAGCTCGAGCCAATCGAGTCCTTCACATGCAAGTGGCTAATAATCACGCTCTGATGCAGCCTCGTAATCATGCCAGAGCTGATAATTAGTTAATGAGGCGATACCTTTGGGCAGCCCCGCGAGTTGTGAGATGGAGTATCACAGCTACGTGTGTGAGGGCTGCCTACTACGGTGATGAAAACCAAAGTGAGTCAAGACTAGTCGGTTACTAAGGATTGATGGAGTTGCGAACATATCTGTCGAGTCATACCCAAGTTGCTGTTGATTCGCTCCGGACTATTGGACGAAACGCAATGACTCACTCACCGAGTAGGACGGCTCGGGTAATCACGATGCATTTGTTCCTACTGTAAGCAGAGATCATCTCGGATATAGATATTGAATCTGGTTTGATGTATCAGATATTATGCCTGCATTCTTACGCGAGCCTGCAGCTTTGAAGGATGATGGGGGCGTTTTTCACAGAATGCCTACCCTACCAAAGATTTGAATGAGACGTTCGAATTAGAGAACGTGCACGCACTATTTGCTTGAGAGTCATAGTATGATTCTGATTTGTCTTTGTAGTTGTAGCGTGAGCATGTCCCTTTTCCACACGTTGTAAGGTCCTGAAGGTAAGGTGACATTAATAGTATCTAGGATGAAGCATCCGCTCATTCGTTGATGACTGCATGTGCCGCTAACTCTTAGAATATTGAACATCCATATCACACTACTTTAGTGTTTTTATATGCTAGTAAGGTATAACTTGTAACTCATACATGTGTGTAGAGGTTTGTGGTTCAGGGGACACTCTCAGATGTTGCCCCTGAGTACTTCGGATTTCCACGACAAAGTGTGCGTTCAAACTCAGAGCCACTTACAAATTCGGACTCTTATCCAAATGATCACTAAAAAGAAATCAAGTCCCCGGTCGATACGATCAGTTCGGTCTGATTCTGTTTGAGCCATCGTGTGAGTGACCTCATTATGAATACTGATTTCATAATCACTATTCCTAAACTGCGTTACGAAACAAGGACCATTTTGATATTGAATGTACATTTGCCTAATTGATCTCAGCATGATTCCATTCAATGGTACCAATTTTAGTGAAGTTTTGCTTACATATCTATTATATGAACCTCTACATTCGCTACGGTGAAGTCATGTTGATGCCATTCTAGTAAAGTGATACTAATGTAGAACAGTATCGTTTCATTATCTATCTATATTTCGATTTTTATTTTTTACTCTATCATTAAACTGATTATTTCATTATTTCTCGTTATTTTGCTCCCCTTCCCCCCTACCTTTTTTTTTTTTTTTTTTTTTTTTTTTTTTTTTTCCTTTTTTCCTTTTTGGTTGTTATCTAGGGATGGTAGGTACGATTCATCAAAGTAGCTTCTCTATCCCTCAAGCATGTTCAATACTGTGCCGGTAAAGAAAGGCATAAGATCAGTCGGGCTATCGTAAACGCTTTAAATGAGTTGTGTTGGTATCCAAAAAGTATGTGAAAGTTGGTGTGTAGTCCCACACTACTCATTCGGGGCCAAATCTGCGTATATTAAAGACCTAGCAGCATCGTCCGAGACCACTGGCCGCGCGAGAGCAGCACGCAAGTCATTGCGTGTAGCTTTAGCCAAATATGCAAAGTACGGAATTGTAGGCATCCACAAGGATAACTGAGTTAGGATAAACTGAAGAAGTTCATGGAATTGAACACCATGGCCAAACTCGTATACTTCATTGAAGTACCTGGAGGCACTACTGTCTCGCGTTAGGACAAGCAAGTAAACGTGTACTAGTTCGTGCACTACAGTAGCGATTGCCTTGTCCATAGCTTTAAGCTCACCTGAGGGTTCGCAGATACCCAGACAGAGTTCGCCCGCGTGCGGGAAGAATTGGCCGTTCAAGTCGTTTCCGTCGAGATCTGTGAAATGATCCCGGGTTGCAAGGGTGATGATCGGTTTCCCAGCCACCAATCTGCCTTCATGCCTGGTTGGATGGGTTATAAGCCCAAAGAAGAAAAGGTGATCAATCCATACTAGGTACTCGCTCAAGAACTTGCCATAACTTCCCTCGAAGTGAGATACCTTGCTCATTTCGGAGTCTGTGTAGAGCTTCGCCTTGAATTCGACTATCGCCTCGCTATCATGAGCAGCGGTTGTCGCGAGACAGTTGGCTTGAGTAAATTGGACTACATTGGAAGCCGGATGAGAGTAAGGTTTGCCTGGATTATCGGTCTCCCAGAAACGATATCGTTCTATTCCTGGCACCTGCAGCCAGAACAGTGACCTTTGGTAGAATTCTTCCACAGTTCTTTTAGAATCCTGAGATAGTGATGAATGATACGACATCGCGCTTGTTTAGGAAGTTGTTTGACAGTGGTAATTCGGGATTTGTTGATGGATTGGTGATTTTCAGAAGGGTTTTGTTGACTTTAAGATATTAATTACTAAGGAATTTTATGTGGCTGTAATTCTTTATATGCATGCCACAAAAATACATTCAAGCAAATAGGAAGGAAAACAATATTATTGTTATCCTAACGGAGAGACTACCAGGTGCCTGGAATCAGCTATATGTTAAGGAGAACAAAGAACCAGAGCTCTAACAAGGTTCACTTGTAGCGAAAATGTGAAAGTGCCGATGCGGCGCCTTGAAGCCGGAGTTTTAGTTAGCGGATATACATACGCAACTGTTGGTAACTTTGAATTACATCTTATTTCATATCCATTCGATGACTATCCCGAGAGACCGAGTGAGTATCCGTTACCCTTTTCCATGGCCCTCTTCCACGCTGGCCTAGCCACACAGCGATCATGCCATGCCTTCACGTTCGGATACGGCGCAATGTCCACAACCTTGCTATAGTAAACCGACTGCACGAAAAACAGCATAACGAAGTCGACTCTCGTCGGGTTCTCATTGCTCATAAAGTATTCCTGGCCTTTAAGTAGGCCATCCATATACTTGAATTGCGCATCGAACTCCTTGTCGACATATCCAACGTGAATCATAGTGCTGACAGCCGCAACGAGAGGTCGTATGAAGAACGGTGACATAACCTTCAGGAAGTAGAACATCATAGCTGTCATCGCCGTGATGTTGAAGCTCGCCTCGGCGAAACCCACGAGCTCTTGTTCCCGTAAGGCATCGTGATTCTCGTCGCTGCCAGAGACCTTGTATTTCCCGGCGCTGTCGTATGTCTCAATGAGGTAAGCGGTAATAGCCGAGCGCTCAACTACGACGCGCCCTGATTCCGTGATAAGCTGCGGGGATCTGCCGAGGGGATGCGTCTCCTTTAGACTTGCGGGAGCGCGATTCTTGTCCCGACCGCTCTTCGCGCGTTCGAAGAGATTGAGATTGTATGGGATTTCAAGCTCTTCAAGAAGCCACAGGATGGTTTGCGATTGTGAATCCTGGGGCTTACTGTTAATACTGTATACTCTGCTCTCGACAGGAAAAACGTACGCTGAGGTGTTGGAGGGTCGGTTTGCCTTCTGTCGCTGCCATACTGCTCATCCGAAAACCTGATATCTGAGTAGATAGCTTGGTGATTCAATTATAATAAGGCGCGCTCTTAGAGTTGTAAGTACATGTATGACTTATACTACAGGGGTCCGTCCTCTCATTTCCCCGCTTAGGCAAGATCAATGGCCTCGGCTCTAAGACTCTAGCGCGTTAGCTAAATTCGTCCAAGCACGACGCCAAGGGCGATACTTAACCACTCTTGCATGTTGTACCTAGGTGTAACAAGCCGTCTTTATGTCGTTTGCCATGCGCTTTGACTTCTTGTTTGCGACCCGGGCTTGCTTCTCGTATGGAGAGCTATTTCAGGGTTTACTCTTTTACACTTTCCTGAGACGCGCGCGCAGCAACGTTTTGGGGCGCGTAGCAAATGACATACGACAATATCATTGAAGCTGCATAGGAAACGAGCACGCGTTGGCTAAAAAGCATCTACGTGCTAAACACGAGACTTTCGCTAGGCTTCGAGGCGGCAGAAGCGTATCACGTACTCCGCAGAGCTTCGAATTGATTGACAATGTGCGAGGCTACGTTGGATAGGTGACATATCACAGGCTGTGTTATATGCTATTGAGGCTTTTACAATATTGTTAACAATAAGCCGCCACAGGCTCACATGCAGGAGTGTTACTCAAAAGCACCACCACCGTTTCGACAAAGATCAAGCCGAAGCGGCGGTTATTCTCATTTCGTTTCATTCTCCTCGAGCTAAGCCTCGATCACGCACTCTAGAATGGTTGCAAAGGCTGTCGTTTTTTCGTAAGCACATTGTCCCCTAACAGTGTCTTGCCTATAGATGCGTTCAATTGCTGTCAATGGGTTTTCAAATTCGTCGGCGTGATGAGGTAGGTCCAGAGCCTTCAAATCCTCCCTGGTCCTTTTATCTAAGCAAGAATATGCATCTCACAGCTTGAATACGTTTATGGAAGATTTCGTTAGTCATGTTACCGAACCCCATTACGTCTATTTTCAAGGCGTTGAGCAGCTGGACGATATCCCTATTCTCATCACCCTCATCAGAGCACTCCTGAAGAACTTCGTAAGCAACTTTGCTAACCTAGCGTGCTCTCTTCTCCGTGAAAAAGGTCTTGGCATTAGGAAGTGATTGATGCTACCTACCGGGTCCAGCGGTTTGCGTCTTCGATAATGAGATGTCCCACGGGTCGTCCAACCGAGTGCGGATATTGCGCGGGCGGAGGCGAGGATCATGTCGGCACAAGGAGATGAAAGCGTGAACCAGTTGTTCGTAACGTTTGAGGTCCATTGGGCTACACATCCTCTTTTTCCTGTGATCTTGAAGGCATTCCTTCTCCTAAGACCGCACAGCTCCTTTGGCTTCCTGATTTGAAAATCAGGCAGCTCAGCAGCTGTGGCTGAGTTGGTTAGGCTTTGTCCTCGTCATGAGATGATTGACGAATGTCATTCCGTAGCGCCTTGGATGACCTCGTATTTTCATCCTTTGACCTTTTGAGCTTCTCATTAGACCGCGGCTGAACTATCATGGGGCTAGAGAACTCTCGCTCGCATTACCGTCGCCAATATGAGTCCTCTGTAACTCTCCTTTAGGCTCCCTAACCTTTATGGGGTCGGTTTGGAATCCTTCAGCGGCAGGCTACGGCTGGGACGACTCTATTTGTTTTCGCCGTAGCTATGCATATGCGTGCAGATCACTGATCCTTCCCGCTTGAGCTTGCCTTACCATCAGCGCTGACTTACAGGTAAATACACAAGTAGCATGAAGGGCCGTTAACGATAATCAATCGCAACGTATGTCGCCATACGTAGCTGATGGTTTTGTTGAGTTCTACGTTTCAATCCCGCTATCAAAATTGAGGGGTTAGTGCTGCTGAAGATAATGAAAACGACGAATCACTTATGTCATAGGCTGTCGGCTATCTTGCAGACTATAGACAGACCATAATCGATACTCTGCTTCGTCTGGCAACTGAGACTGTGGCTCATTCGAGCTGAAGAACTATATATACTATTCTAGTCAATTAGGTGGTAGAGGAATGTTGAAGTGTACACCTGTGCCACTTGATAGCGCTACGTTTTAAATGCAGTCTACCTAAATAAGCTATCCATGACATGATTCGCGTCCGGGGACGCATCAGACAGCCTTAAATTTAAGGGGTAGATATCATTTTTGGTGGCGTCAGCTCCGAAAGGTTAACGTCATTAGAGGAGAGCCTTCTCAACACGACAGACATCTCGAAAATCAGTTAAGATATTAAGAACACATGACCAGACATTTAAATATAATATTATCCACTAGCATAAACTATGAATTTAATCACAGTTTGGATGCTGAATGTCCTAGTCGTGAAGAGGGCTCTGAGCCCGATCGGCAGTGGGGGTCAAAATCTCTTGGCGATGCGCCGAAATGCGCCCGCACCGGCGGCTTTATTCTGAAACGAACGAGCCGCGTGTAATGGTAGGATCCAGACCAAGCCTCGATCTTCGCTCACAGCAAACATTTCGGGGTGACGATGTGGAGCTCTGATCGTCCCAGATCTACCTGGATGCGGGAGGTGCCCGGATGAGATCCCAGAATAGTTGGCTTGGGTTGTTGTTCTCGGTATGCGAAAGGCTAACGTAGGATTAGTTTAATGCGACTTCGATGGAGAAGGGACCGCGCGTATAGCCTCACGCTGGCTAACTTATAAGGGACGCAGCGACCCGATATGTTTTGATGTTTTGCTCATCCCTCTCTGTATCGGAAGTGCGCTTGTCTAAGTAGTCTTCTGCTACCAATATCCTTCAACATGCGGTTCAGTTCACAGACATCGGTAGCTTTGGCTATCACTGTGGCCTCACTTGCTGAGTCGAGACGTAAGTTATATTCAATTGAGCTCGTGTTTGCGCCTCACTCACATCCAAATAGCCTCACCCTCTTCCACCGACGCGCGCAGAACTGGCAGACGATGGCTCCCCAGCGCAGATAAGATTAGGGGCGTGAACCTCGGCTCATCGTTCATTATTGAGCCCTGGATGGCGGGCGACGAATGGAGCAGCATGGGTTGCGGTAGCAGCAACGACGAATGGTCTTGCGTTCAATCCCTCGGCCAAGACGCAGCAGACGCGGCTTTCCAGAAGCATTGGCAGACTTGGATCACCCCAGACGATCTCAAGGAGATCCAAAGCTATGGCTTAAACACTATCCGAATCCCAGTCGGCTTCTGGATCAATGAAGACCTCGTCAACTCCGGTGAATACTACCCTAAGGGAGGACTGGAGTACCTTGATTACGTCGTTGGAAACGCCACCCAATTGGGATTATATGTCATTATGGACCTCCACGGAGGACCCGGATCTCAGTTCCCGGGCCAGCAGTACACTGGACATGTGGTTGATTCGCCCGGTTTCTATACCGCGGATAACTACGAACGCGCATACAAGTTCTTGGAGTGGATGACTGAGCGCGTCCATACCAACTCGGCATACTTCAACGTCGGCACGCTGCAAGTCATTAACGAGCCTGTGCACTCTGGTGACTATCCCTCCCAGGCTGCGGATATGGTCGCCAACTACTACCCGAACGCCTGGACCCGAATTCGGAACAGAGAAGCCCAGCTCAATGTGGCGGACAACAACAAGCTTCACATTCAATATATGGTATGTATACTAACTATCCCTTGAAGCAACTATGCAAAATCTAACGCCGTCGACAGGCCCAAGCTTGGGGCTCCGGCAATCCCAGCCAGAACCTACCCGACACTACCTTCGCATTCTACGACGACCATCGCTATTACAAGTGGGACACATCCGTCACAGCCACCCAAGACGGCTACATCTCCGCGATCTGCAGCGACAACAGGGGAGGCAGCGACACCATCGTCGGCGAGTGGTCGATCTCGGTAGCAGACGACGTGCAGTACAACAGCGAATTCGACATCAAGAATACCGACGCCAACAACGATTGGTACAAGAAGTTCTTCGCGGCCCAGGTGCACACGTTTGAGAAGTCCGGAGGATGGGTGTTCTGGTCGTGGAAGTGCAACTGGATCGCGGGCTTCAATGAGTGGAGGTGGTGCTACAAGAGCGCCGTCGATGCCGGCATCATCCCTAAGGATGCCGCGAGCGTCGCAAGCCAGAGTCCCTGCTAGATACCCTTGGATGGCTTGCATTGGCGAAGAAGTTACAATAATTTCTCGATTTCTGCCGATCGATGTTGGGCCCCGGTAATCGCAGCCTTACGGTGATGTATATATTTGTATGTTCCTTGTATATAGTTGATGGTAAATGTACAACATCGCCTGATCATCTGCCTCATTTGCTATTGTTAGCAATGAAAAGGGGGATCTCTTCGACCGTCTCTCAATTGAGTATTCGCATATCTTTCGAAAGTTAGACAAAGAGAGGGTCAGCTCGATTGTTCAGGAGGCCTTTGTTACGGACTGCGTATTGCTTGTAACTTTGTTCCTCTTGTCTTACAACCTAACATATTGTATACAAACAATCACATAGTTTCGACATTCTCGGCCAACTCTTATCGGCTATTTAAGTCGTTCTCGCCCTCCCATACTTTCTCATTCTCTTCACCTTCGAACCAAACTTAAGAGTTGTAGGGCAAGTATTTCAACGGGGTAGTCTCGATAACAAACATCATTTCAACCTCTTCACATTTCAGCTAACTTTACAGTTTTTTTGCCGGGGATAATTCAAAATGTGTCGACGAATTATAACCCATCAAATGCACCACGATGTAGCAGCAGCTATGATCATCGACCCCATCTCTCCCAATCCTATGGTATACGCGAACATTCTCCGCACCAATTTCCACAGATGCGAGCTTACATTGCCTAACCACAGTTTTGTCCCCATTAACCGCACAAGATGTGAATATCACACATGCTGCCTACCGTACGAGCAAATAGAATACTGCGATTATCATCCAGAGAGTGGACGAAGACATGTTCGATTCGAGCCTGAAGAATGTCACGCCTTTGTCCTGGAACACCACCACGAGCGCCTCCCGTACTTCGGCAACGTAGGACCTCATCATGTACCTATCCCGGCGACATGGAGGGAAATGGTGCGCGTTCAAGCGTCAGACGAAGAGTTGTTTCCTAGATTAGGTCGCAAGCTTCGCGAGGGCGGCAAGGTATTTACCGAGTGCGAGAAGCTGTATACCATTCACAACGACACCGCAATCCTCCACGCCGGTCTTCGTGATTTGAGAGCGAATGGCACCCTTTCGTCATGGCACGTAATGGAGGCCGCAGAAGCCAGCGTTCTAGAATCCGAAGATAAGCTGCTCAAGCAACGCAGGTTGGTATCCGATATGTGGTCTTCGGTGTCTTCCAATGCGTTTCTGAACCGTGCTCTGCCTACTACTGAAACAAACAATGTAGCTACTGCTGCTAATGAACAGGGAGAACAGAGATCTTCACGTCCTGCCATTGTTGCTAATGCTAATGCTACTAAAGCAAAAAGTAAGGCTACACCCGCCAGGAAACAGAAGAAACAGAAGAAACGGAGATCTTCGCGTATCGCCGCGTCCGCTAAAGTCAAGTATACTAGATAGATATCCGAATATTCGAATGAGCTATAGAACTATAGCGCTATCCTAATTTGATGTTGATGCTAATTCGGGTCCAGAGAAAATTGACGCCGGGCTGAGCTGCCTTCTAGGAGTGTTACCGCTTTATTATAGAAATAGCTAAATGAATGAAAAAATTGCATTTCAAGACTCTATTCGCAGGCTGATAAAGAAAACTTGAAGATATTTAAGAATTTTATTGCCACTAACTATCCTCAATCACGCATGTTTTGGTTTGTAGTAGTGTTATGAGTTGGCGCTGACGTCTTGTGTTTATTTTGAACTGCGCGTGTTCCATTACACTCGAGTTTTCTTCTCCTTTTTTCTGATACCTCTTGATAATAATTCTGGTGTGTAACAAAGGAGTCACCTAGTTACGTGTCCACAGGTGCCCAGAAATCGGGCCCTTCCAAGTAACAACCGGGGTTGAGGGGTTCTTAGTCTTTGTTCAACATTGAAATATACCATAATTTGTTTTATCCTTATACCAAGAATAGGTATTCTTAATTCTCAACCAATCCGTATTGTTGCAGTCATTGCCATTCTTGGCCGAAAATAGCAGCGCTCGGCAGTTCAAAGATAGCGAGGCATTCTCATGTACAAGATGCTCTCTCATCTCGATCTAGGAAGAGAAAGTGAACAGGGTAGCTAGATTACTCACAAATCTTGCAAAGGCATAGCTCCCGTAATAATATCTTAATCAGCCATGAACCTTGTGCGTGTCTTCTGCGACGCGGCTGAATCTAAGACCACTTTTGTGAGCCAAACCAGGATTCGTAGTAAGAGATCATCACATCTATCTATTTCAAGATTTGCCTTGACTTCGATTCGAACATATTGCTTGTGACCTATATTTGCCTTGTTGGAATGATCCTAGAGTTTCTTCCGTAGCGGAATTCATCGTGTTGGTACCTGGCCAAGAAATTTCCCATACGAAGGTACTGTGTGAAACTCTTCCGCCTTCCCTACTGAGACACTCAAAAAACCTGGAAAGATCGTCGCAAAGTTGTTGAATCTAAGAAAGCAGGGATAGAACAAATGTTCCTATTCCACGGGGTAGAATAGCCGATAGTAGCAATGACTAGGCTATCGCCTTGATGAGCAACGATAGATTGAACTAGACAACTCGATCGACAGACTGAGCTACCTCATTAGTCGGTACAATGGTCAAGAATAATAACGATAGAAAACCGTAGAAGCGGTCAAATCGCAACTCGTCTTGTCCCATCAGCTCGGATAGTAGCCGCGATGCCCAGGGCTAAAAAAGCCTGCAGATCATGAAGCGGGAAACACGGCAATACCTGCCATCCTAGAGGCCCCTCTTCAGTTGACAACTCGCACGACGGTCAAATTTCTGGTCTCCACGATGCTGGCTCGGCCTGCTGCGCACATCATTTTCGGTGGAACAGGCGTCAGCAAGCACTGACTTGGTTCATTGATGTCATTGAGTCGCATTTGCACAATATAACGCCATTCCTCCCAGAAAGCAACGCATGCGCAGAACCGTACGTTCGTGACTGAAAAGCCTGCGATCTTAAATTGAAGTCTGGGTTGGTATGAGGTGAACTGGCCTTGCAATCACGTCCACGCATTGTTCCGGGTCCGGATAAATAACACGAGTGTTGGGGTTGCTCGATTAGCGCGTACCGGCAGTTTTAGCGGTGAAGTCGTTTCCCTGTGCGTTCGTCCTTTTGATCGGCTCGATATTAGGTACCTAGTATTCCTGGATGTCAGCCGCCAGCCCGCACGCGCTACGTTGCTCCGGTCATCTAGGGGCGGCTGCTCCTGGTGTACAGCAAGGATTGGAATTGAGATATCTGGGGTACCTGCGTCTCACTTCGATTCGTGGTTACTACCCCTTGGCAGTGGTAAGTAGTTCCGGGCTCGAAAGTAATAAGTGGCGAATAATTATGGATTAAGAGCCTCCCGGTATGAGGATCTGCTATTCCTGGCTGACGAGTTGGCGCCAACTCGTAAGAGTCTGATGGAGTCTTCGTGCAGCTTGTTTCCTGTTAGCTGAAAGGCAGATCGACGCGATCACCAACGCGATCTTCTCTGCTGAGAAAGCTAAAACGTTGACTGCTGTATCGGTCGTGATCTTCAGGACGCAATGAAGGTGTTCAGTCACATACACGACCTCGTCAAAGAAATGACGCAGAAGTGATCATTACAATCTAGAGACTGACTTTCTCAATATAAAACGTGGGAAGAGGGCATTTTGACATCATCGAGCATGTGACGATGTGACCTTGAACTTTATGGCGAACTCGACAGGCCATTGTCGTACGGCCACATACAGATAGTTTAAGGGGTAAATGCCGTCCCTAGGCGTGCATGCACCCCAGCTCGTAAGGGGTATTTCCGCTGACCGATGCATCCGCATTGGAACACTCGCCCAATCCTATGTGCATGTGCCTGCCAAGCGTTTATTTCTTCTACACTTCACCTCATGGACCCGGATTGCGGCGTGAAGACCCGGCGCGAAGAGGATGAGTCGATCTTTACCTCGGAAAGAGAGGATAAGTACTAAGAATAGAGGAATGTTGCGTCTTATTAGCCAATGCCCAGTTCAGTTTGATCGCGCAATGGAGGGTATAGAGAGATATCGCAAGGGTTCGTCGACATCGAGAAAATGGGGTCAGATCGACGTCATGGCCGCGAGTCCATCTGGTGTCTGGATACCCAGAACACCGAAAATAAGTTGTCCAAATCAAGGAAATGGTAAAAGAAGGAAGAGGGATGAGTAAGAGAGATAGATGAGTTAGAGATATGAACGTTGATGGCGAACAAACAACGGCGAAGAAGAAGAAGATAAATAGAGGAGTTTCCTCGCTTTGGAGATACTCATTCTCGCTCTTCACCAGCACAAGTACATCAGCAGATCCATCAGTCGAGTCTCTCTTCTTCAGCTTACCATCTATTTTCCAATCCCCTGACTTCACTTTATCATCTTGCAAAATGAAGGCCGCATTCCTCACTTTCTTCGCCATCGGCGGGTTCATCGCCAGCTCCATCGCCAACCCTATCGCTATTTCCGACAGCATTGCTAAGCGCCAGGACGATGATGGTCTTGCTGATCTGGGTGCTAGCCTAGACACTCTGCTGGGCCAGATTCAGGAGCAAACCGCGATCATCAGTGAGTATCTGCCCAGCCGACTCACCCGCGTTTGAGGTGCAAAGAGTGTTCGAGGCTGACGGGCACATACCAGATTCCACGCTCGAGTCCGTCTCAGACAGCCTAACCGACTCTGACGCTACCGCCACTGCTGAGAGCATCGCTCCTCAACTCCAGACCATCACTGACCTCCTGACTGCCGCGGATTCGGCCGTCGTCGTCAAGCGCGCCCTTGTCGAGGCCCGCTATGGCAAGCCCGATCTCTTCAAGACCGTTTCTTTCATCCTTTACGAGCTCCTCTTCACCGTAAAGGTCATCCTATTCAAGCTCGGCCTCGGTACGTTTCAGATAGCAGTAACAAAGTAGATTGTCGATCCAATGATATACTAATAACTGATGTAGGCAAGGTCGTCCTCTACCTTACTCCCCTCGTTCTCTCTCTCAAGAGCCTTCTTTTCAAGCTCGACCTTGTCGTCGGCGGCCTTCTCTTCGCCGTCGGTGCGCTCGCCAACGAGCTCCTCAAAGCAGTCGGCGTTGCACTTATCGCCCTGTAAACCACGTGTTGGAGGAATTGGGGTTGAAATAGAAGTATTGGTGCTGGATATTTGCTCAACACTCTTTTACATATTTCGGATTGAAAAAGATGGAGATCTCCAGACGGCAGATGCAGCTAAGAAAACTTCAGCTTGAGCTAAGTCGAAGTATATATATATCTAGATGCCTCGATGAGAGATTAATGGATTTATTTATTGGAGCGGTTCTCACCGATTTATTGCTTATTGGTTGTCGCTATCATTGCTATCATTGCTATCATCGCTTGTTCGAAGTGACGTTGAAATGCGGATATCTCGGAGGCGTGGATGGTCGCAGGGATCAAGCAGATCATACGCCATCATGATCCATGATTGGACGCGAGGCATTGTGAAACCCTCCTTAGCGCCTTGACGAGATAACGGACGTCCCTAAACAGATGGAGCAGGTTCATCGCAAAACCCGGTAGTGGTGGCCTGGTTGCCGTTTAAGCAGCTCAAGATCGACCATTTCTGGGTAGGTATTGCCGAAGTGGGCAGGAAATTGAAGTTGTAGAAGGCTTGGAGCAACTGATACGGAATCCACTGTGAGAGGTCCTTGTAAGCGAGACGTCGTCCCTCGTACTTTCCTCTAGGTAGGTAGCTACGAACTCGCTTACATTCATTGGCACTTTCTCAATGTTCAGTAGTGCAATTTATCAATTGATAGGCAATTCTCTATCAAAGGGAAAATGCTGTCTGTACATGAGGCCATTTGCATATTCCGGTGAGAAAAATCACAGTGGATGAGGTCACCCCGTCGATGGGAGGGCACATCAACGACAACATCAACATACCACATTCGGTCAAACAAGTAGTTCTGAAAATATCTTAGAACCTGGTTCAAGTCGGTAAAAATCCTAGTCGATAAAAAAAAAAAAACACGAGATAGACTGCCAAGAATCTACGTAGAAGACATGAGACGATGCAGCCCCGTCGACCCTCACGATGTATGAAACACCACCATCTTGGCAAAAAAGGTTCCGCAGACGCACTTTGACCGACCGACCATAAAGTCGACGATGATGCGCCCGTCTGATAGTCTTGATCTCCCATCATCTACCACACTCTTTTCTTCCCACCCATCACAACCCTTCGATAGGATTGATTGATTGCCCTTCGTTTCTTTTACCCGCCCTGGATCGGCCTTGTCAATTCATACACACCATTAATTAATTTCCATATCCCTCACCATATCATACATACCCTTATCATACATCCAACGACAAGCTAAGTTAAGCAAAGATGCGTTCCCAAATCTCCTCCATCCTCGTCCTTGCCAGCGCAGCAACAGCCCTTCCCAAAATCCCCTTCGTCACCACCTACGACAAGATCCCCTCCGTACTCCCCCGCCAACAACAAGCCTGCTTCGTAATCGGAAGCGAGACACTTCCCGCCGAAACGCAAGACGTCGCCTCGACATTAGCATCCAGCATAACCTGCGACACCTCCAAGACGACCTTATCCGGCGTGCCAGACGTCTCATCCTCCGGTCTAACTTTCTCTTCCGTCGACTTCAGCACATCGGGACAATCGCCGCTGGAATTCGCCCTAAACACTTTTTTCACGGCGGATACTCTCGCAGACTCGAATCTCGCGGCCTTCGAGGCTGCGAGGGACGTCTACCTCGCTACCGAGGCCGGTATTCGTTCCGTGGGCGGAAACCTGGCGATCAAGGTCCCCAAGTTCTTCCTTGAGTTCCAGGGTAGTCGTATTCAGACTGCGCAGGGGAACCCGCCTACGGACGCGGGGTTGCAGGTGGATCATTTGCTTGATAAGGTCCTGACCAATGGTGCTGGCGAGGATCAGGATTTGTTGGATCAGGTTAAGACGCTGGCGACTCAGTTGCAGTAGACGGATTAGAAAGAGGTAGATTGGCATGGATAGGCAGATGGGTGTATATCAGTAGAGTTGAGGACAAGATTGGTGATGTTCTTTTCGAATTCGGATACGTCGCCGTTGAAATCTGCATTTCATAGCGTATATGTGATGATATATGTATGGAATCTAAATTCTATAAGTAGTGTACAGCAATAGACGGATGCCTCCTGGATGTAAGTAGAACACCCCAACGCCACTGTATGCTATCTCGCTTCTATAATGATCTGTCTATATTATACATTTGGTGATAATAAATCGTACTTGACACATCGTTCAACCTAGTGAGGATATCGTTAGTATGTCATTGTTCTCAATGTTGAAGAATTAGAGAAAGGAGAGGAATGGCCTTACATCTTCAATACTAGCCTGCATGAACCGTCTCGCTTCGAGACCAGCCCAGATGAACACCATGGGATAATCACCGACAGACCATCCACTCTGCGCACCCAATTGTCTAAGGATAGGCAATGATCTACTAAGTAGATCAAGATCGGGATCAAGGCTTCGGCCGATCCCTTCCAGAAGCAAGATACTAATCACCACGTTGACGAAGTCACCTTCTAATCTGACATGGTGCCCGCGCACCATATCGAGCACCTGCTGTAATATGTCGCCGATCTTGACATTACCGAGGGCTAGGGTTCGACTCTTGACGGATAGCACGAGGTGCTGCATTTTGAGCGCGAACACCTCCTTGTCGATGACGGCCTCGGGTTGCCGACAGCGCTCACACATCAGGTGACCTGCTTTGTACCCGTCGAACTCGGCGACCGCGCGGAAGAGATCAAGGAAGTTTCGGCGGTTGGTGGCATTGAGCTCTGTCACGAGGCCGGTATCAATGAAGATCAGCTGCGGCCGGAAACCCTCGGCGTCGATCTTGTTCAGCTCGGCTTCCCAGGCTGCAGTGTCCTTCCTCTTTCGATAGGGGCGCAGACGCGAGAGTACCTCCTCTGTTACATCGGGCTGCTCAGCAGGATGTACTTCTTCGCGGCCCCGAAGACGGAGATTGGGTTGCTGAGTCTGGTAGAAGCGGACCATGATGTTGCCGGGGTGCAAGTCGGCATGCACGAAGTTATCGATGAGCAGCATACGTAAGAAAGCGTCAAGGCCTTCGTGAGCTATATCGCGCTGAAATGGACCGCCACCGTTTTCTAAGAAATCAGCAAGCGGGATACCCTGGGCGAATTCCTCTATCAGGACCTCCCGGGTAGTGAATTCGAGGTACGGGAAAGGGAACCAGGCCGTAGAGCGAGATTTGAAGTTCTTGCGGAACCTAGCGAGATTGGCCGCCTCGATGCGAAGATCCAGCTGTAGCTTCATCATCTCCCCGAATTGCGTTACCTCGTCGGGTAGGGATAGCCACTCAATAGTAGGTATTAAATTGAGCGCCGAGGCGAAGAACCACATGATCCGGATATCACGACTCACGGTACGTTCTACGCCAGGGTGAAGGACCTTGATGGCGACATAAGAGGACGGCACGCGGTGCGGGGTGCTTTTGAGCACAGTATTGACGTTACGGCGGACGTTGTCGCGAATGTTTGCTGAAGTGTCGAGGACGTCGATGTCGCCCGGGACGGCCAGGTCGCGCTTCAGCTTGGCCTTATACACTTGCGCAATAGCGCCGACGCCGAGGGGCTGTTCTTGGAATTCTTCAAATATCTCATGGAAAGGCCGACCGTCGAAGGCAGCCTGGACGATTCGCTTCGTGGCGTGGAGGGAATGCGCGGGAGCGTTGGAGTGAAGCTTGGACAACACATTGCATAGCTCGTGAGGGAAGATGTCAGTTCTGGAAGCGGCCCATTGGCCAAGCTATATATTTAGAGCGCAAAAGTCAGCATTCGAGATGCGACACAGAAAAGGGTAAGAGAGCGACGACCCGTACCTTGATGAACGCGGGCCCGGCTGCCTCCATGCTCCAGACCAGGAAATTGTACCACCATAGCGTTCCAGATCTCTCGTTGTTGTGGTCAGGCTGGCGACGTCCAAGCCATATGGCCGGTACTGACAGAATCACAGGCACAAAGATGACAACCAGGTGGCACAGGCGGGCGCCCGTGCACAACGGCTCCCATATGTAAACGTCCAAGAATATCACGATTTCCTGAGCCCAGCGCGACGGCCCGGTCTTGTCCTCATCGACCGTCTTAGCCAGCTCTTCCTTTGACGCTTGTAACATGCGCTCCTCGGCCGTATGTTCGGTGCCGCCATTGTCTTTCTCAGAGAGCTTGACGAAAGCCGCAGTCCCGAGCACGCCGTTCACCGCGGCTGTGAGGGCCGTACCCTTCGCTCGATACCTACGGCCGGGGGCTGTTTTGACCAGTCCATGTCGAATTGTCGAGTGACATCGACGGAGATTCGCAGCGACAGTAGCGGACCCGGTCGGGGCTCTAGGGAGAGTTTGTCGCGCGCAGAACCGAGCAAGGAAATGGAGAGATCTCATATCTTGAACAAGGTGGAGGTTGGCATTGAATATGCGGCATGAACATAGTTGCGAGATGCCCCAATTGCCGACGTAGGTGTTAGAGACGTTATGCTGCTAAATGAGCGTCATCAAATCGACCACATCTTGATGTTAACGAGGCCCTCGGAATGCGCCGTTTTGATAACGGTGACGTAGAGTATATCACCAATCGGCACTAAGAAAAAGAACCAGGCTTTAGTGCATAGATGACAAGGATTCTGCTTATAAGGTTCGGATTATCCACTTAAACGGATTTACCTTTGGTTCCTCCAATGTTGCAGTCTTCGGGAAAGACCGGAATAATGTTGACGACTACGAATAATTACAAGAAGTTGCGATGACTTTGCTAAGGTTCTGATATACCTATATTATTTTCATTATAACACTTAAGACAATACCATTACCTTAGTACCTATATTGTGACAATAGTCACTCCGGCACGTTTGTGAGTTTCCTTATTACCCAGTTCTTTCAGAGCCGCATCCTCTGGACCTTTTCGCAGATCTGTGTCACTTGCATCTCCCAACTTGAGTGTACTTTATCAGCTTCCGACAAGCGACCCATGCTTCTCAAGCATGATTCTAGACGCACCATCTGGCGAGTAGTTGAGCTATGGGCATATCCGTACGCCAGCACGGAAGTCTCTACTGCCTTTTGTATCATGTCAAGAGTTAAGTCATGCTTGTTCTCGGCTACTGCAATATCGTGCAAGATATCGTAGCATCCAGCTATGACGCGATCGTCGACCTCTGGCTCATTCAACATTCCCATGATCATTTCAGTAGCATCTTCGTAACGCCTTGCATAGTAGTGCAGCCAGGCTATGCGACACTGCATTGCCGTAGTATCTTCAACGATCTCAGACTGGTTCTCAGGTAGCCCTTGGAGACGATGCCGAAGGCGACGCTGAAGATGGTGAAGCTCGGACAGCGCAGTGCCTGTGTCAAGCATCTTGCGTTGGAACATGTCGCTGTAGTGGTCTCCGTAGGACTCCATCATGGGATGGGGCATAATATGGACTATGCCACCTAGAAAGTGTTGAACCGTCACACCGAAGCAGTAGACTAAGTGGTCTACACCCGCCTCCCCGAATTTATGAAATAGCATACTGAATGGATGAGCGGTCCCCAGGACGATGCCAGACATCTTACAGATAAATTTGAGGAAGGCTACTGCAAGGCTGGGCCAGTATTTTAAAATCTTCAGAATAGCTAAGACAGTAAATGCCATTAGCGATGGATCTCCAGAAGTAAGTAGAGACCTGTATTGGTGACAACACACATCAATCAGCAATACAGCCCCTCGAACGTGACCGAACGCCAATAGAGTCTTAGCGGTCATCACATAATTGAGCCACTCAGCGCTTGCGGCCATCGTAATCAGCCTCTTGTCTGCGATGGAAGCTCCGAGATTCGGGAACCCGATGCTGCTGATATACACCTGCGTAAAGTACAAGGTGCCTTCAGCAAATTGGTAGCAGTCGGGGGCTCCTATATTCCGTATGGCTGGTTGTGTCCATAAGTGTCGAGGAGCATGAACGGAACCGTGGTTCGCGATACGTTGGACAGTCATTATTGGAGCAATGGGTTGTTTGGACTGTCGGTATGCTTCAGAAGACCCACTCGCACTCACGACGTTTTCGGGAGCATCTTCTGGAATCGCTTTTATGTTCTTCGCCACCCCCCATTTCCTGAAGCGCGTTTTATACATTCTCCGCCTGAACATGGCCGGTGTAAGTATATGGTCCCCACTAGGTTGGATGTAAACGGTTGTAAACTTACGTGGCGTGAAACCCATAATCTTCTGCCATGGTTCGCATAACGTCTTTCATCCTCCACCTCTGATTCACATATAACTCGGTGATGATTTCACGGTGTGCATCCCAGTCCTCTGCCTCTGCCCAGGGAATTGAAGCCGGATTTGAAGCCATCTTGAGTCGAGCGGCTTTTCAACTGATAAAGAAGTAAGAAGATTATGAATCCTCTTTTTTACAGAAAAGGGTGTCTCGTGTCCAGCGTTGGGTGGTTTCTGAATTGCTTGTGCACGACCATGGTGAGCCGACTGACAAAGCGACAGAGGATGATTGCCGCTTTTCGTTGGACACGCCTACCTTGAAATTTATCTCGACTTATGGAGGCTGTACATATAATGCGGTTAAACTGGGCAGTCAAAGACGGCCCGATCGTCGGCTCGGCATATAGGATTACATGATATGAAGTCGACCAGGAGGTCATCTTTGGATACTGCCTCAGAGGATTATACGCCAGAGACGTTCATTGCAGAGGAAGCATGAGAACAATGGTATCGTAGCAGTATAGAGTATGATTGAGTATATGTCTTAAGGGGTGGTCTGCTACTTGTGTAACACAAAATCAACTATAAATAGTTACAAAAGTGATGTAGGTAAACGGTTGTGTTGTCAGTAAATGTGGGTTGGCTGTCGGCATTGAGGTAATACAGAAGAAATGATAAAGTACCTACCTACCAATTGGTATGGTAGTCCCCGTTTTCTTACGCTGTGTCTCATACCTGTCTCGCCTGTTACTTCCCCTATAGTTTGGGAAATAATGGTTCTCGAAGCCACTTTGTACTAATTGGAGGGTACCTATTTGGAATCTGTATGCCACAACGAATTTGTGAAGCATAGCCTTCGACTAGATAAGGTTCGTCACATTTCGCGAAGAACTGCCTCCTGTTATATTGATCTTATACCCTCTTCCTGACTATTGAAGAAGTATTCTGTACCTCAGGCAACAAGGCAGAAACATTTCTAGCCCACCTGAGCCAAACCTACCAAGTTACTATACCTACAGCATGATTGATATCAAATATAATTGTGCCCGCGCTACGGTCATAAAGAGGAAATCATTGATCATTGCCACTGGCGGTGTACAATATATTGATGATACTGGATGGGGGTCATTGACATGGCAATTATGGTAAGGGTTATTACATACATGTATCCACAGGACCTCACTAAAGGATCAAAGCTTGCTTCAGTACGTAAGGTATTCAACTAAAAAGACATACCCTATTTACGGTGCCACGTCTGCTTCACCCCGCTTTTACACTAAGTCCCCGGGGAAGCCCGGAATCTTATCGTCGCGATTAAATCCAAAAAGTTGCGACGGAAACTTTGCCTCTAATACATCATACCAATCAATATTACTCGAGAAACACCAGAGCGTACTCTTGCCGATCAACTTATACGTCCTAACACTGCGCATTTCTCCTGCAATAATTACCTTGTATTAATTCCTATCTATTACCATGGGCTGGTTCTGGGCCGACTCTCCTCAGCCAACAACCCAATCAATACCTCGCTCCCATCACACCTTCAACTTTTCTCAAGATGGCGCGCGATCACCACCTGTAAGAGCCCACCCTGCCGTACTCCCTACCCATGTATCAAGTTGGTAACCCTTGCACAGCCCGAATGTCCTATGCACCAAAAGACCGCCAACGCCATGTCAGCATGTCCCGTAAAGCACGACGCCTCCATACCACCACTCGCATCAGCATGTCCCGTACCCCACGGATCACGGACCTCACAGCCAGAGTCGCAATCGACACTCTCAAAGCTAAACCCCCTAAACTACATGTTCAACAACATCTCACAGACGCGCGCGCCAAACCAGACCCACGCCCTGCCACTAGAGCGCGAGCCCTCAACGATTCCCCGCGGCGACGGCACAGGGAACTGGGAGTACCCTTCTCCACAACAGATGTACAACGCCCTGCTGCGCAAGGGATACACAGACACGGATGTGACGGCCGTCGAGAGCATGGTGGGCGTGCACAACTTCCTGAACGAGGGCGCCTGGGCCGAGATCATGGCCCACGAGCGCCGCTTTGCGGGGGGTCTGTACAAAGGGTGGCGAAAGTGCAGTCGTGGCGAGGAGAACTTTGAGTCTACGGTGCAGAGATACGGCTATGAGAAGGAAGTCGACGAGCTTGCGCCTAGTCTTGTTCGTTTCCAGGGGAGACCGAAGGAGATGACGCCTAAGGCGGCTATGATTCAGGTCATGGGGTGGATATATCCCGCTATGTTTGCGTAAGCTTCATTCTAATCCCCTCTCCTTAAACATGTCTTCTGATAATCCAAATCTAACATTGCATGTGTATACAGCACCCCGCCTCCCTTCGACAGACACGACTGGTACGTCTCAAGAGAGATCAATGGACAGAGGAAGGAGATCCGGTACATTATCGACTACTACTCGGGCGAGCCTGAGCCAACAGGCGAACCCGTCTTCTACCTCGACGTGCGTCCTGCCCTCACACCCACAACCGCCGCCGAGCGCGCTCTACGATGGGGCTGCGACGTCTGGTGGCGCGCATCAGGAGGCGAAGTCCGCGAGATAGCGAGACAGCAGACGAAATAGTGAACGAGGCCAGAAATATGTCATAACGAACGGTACCTAATCAAGCGGGATGGAGTTCTGGGATACATACATGCAGCTGTAACAACATGGGAACACGACACGAGGGGCCAGGATACTTACTCAATCACGCATTATCACGACCCTATTAAATATCTATGTAATTCTGTATAAATTCCTTTTCTCCCTTGATGACTACCATGACTACATGGTTGAAGACCAATTCCACTACAATCAGCCAAGAACTTCTATGTGTTGTAAGTGCTTATACCAACCAGACTACATAGGTACAAACGGAACCCCTGTATCTTGTTCGTAATGGACACGTTTGAACCGGGTAAAAGGACAATCTACCTACCAACCAAGAAATTAATACTGCTTAGAATGCCATTCTTAAAAGATTAATCATCTGAATATCTACACCATAGGTTACCTCTGACATCACAACTCATAGAAGCCAACGAGTATTTCCGTCCGTCATATTCATATTGCCGGGTTAGAATTGATGGCAAACCCACCCAACCCATAAACCCGGCAAGTCATTTAGTTACCAGATCGGGAAACTGCGTACGTTCTCTAACCCACAACGTGTTCAGAACTGGTCAGCTGGCCCTGAATTAATTAAGTACCGTGATTAAATGGAAGTTCGATTTGATTCCCTGGCATAGATAGATAGATCGATATTACAGCTTGGCCTGAAGAATCTGTCTAGAAATAGAGCGTTTGCTATCTATTTTCTTATGTATGCTAAGTGCATCGAGTTGAACATGTGTTAATCTTGAATCCTCTTGTCTATACGCATATCACCCCGCAACTTACGTCCTGCGTGAAGTACTCATTTCATACCCGTCGCCAGCGGGTGCGATTCTCACCTGGCCCAGCGACTGATAGTACGAGCAGACTAAGAGTACAAGCTTGCATATAAGAATCTGTCAAGAGCGAGAGACGACCTGAGAAGTCTCTCGTCATCGGAGCACACATCCTGTTGTTAGGCCGATGCATTTCCGTTGACAAACAGGAGGAGGAGTAGAAGATAGGTACGATATCTCAACAAAGAATCCGTCGCGCTCTTAGTCTCGCCTTTCATACCCAGCGGCGCCATTTGTGCGACCTCATACCGCTAACTCTGCATAGTGTACATAGGGTTCAGTCCAGTTCTCGTCGCTCGCTATAACTTGGGTCAAGACATCCCACCTGTCGATTCGACCGAACAGGTTCTCCGCTACCGGCGCGGATATCCCTCGCATGAACCAGGATGCGCTTCAACGCAGAAGATCTGCTCGGCGACTATCAAGTCACCTTCATCGACGGGCTGTGGATCGCTCTCGTGGCTGTTGAGGCGGGCATCATACTCTGCGTCCTCGTGTCTCGCATCCTGCAGGCTCGAAAACGGAAGGCAAGAGAGGGCGTTTTCTTCTTGACGTTGCCGTCATAGATATAGATGAACGATAAGATACATGGCGAAAAAGTAACAGAGGCAAAAGGGATTTTAGATTCTACTGTGCGGCCTTACTTATTCGGTGATACCTATATTGGTTCGATTACCCCCCAACTTGGATACCCAATCGTTTTTCTTTGCGCACATCGCATGACTGATTGTCTGCATATATTGTATGTCGATGCGCTGCAATCGATTCGAGTACTGCAATTGAACGGATGAGTATTCTCTCGCAGATGACTCCTTTCTATCGGTTTTTCGTCCCTGTCTTGGAGTCATCGTCGATATTATTCTGTCATCGCTGTTAGCAGCAGACTTCTCTATCACTAACTTTCCTTTGACCTAGGGTGGAGAGATGGGTACCTATTATAAAGCATCGCGAAGTTGTGCTTCGTACGAGGACTTGTACACCGGATTTAAGGATCGGCCAGTCACCGGGAACTAGCCGTTTTCGTCTCCGAGCTCCTCTGGCTCGGAACGGAGTTAGCTAAGCGTTCGACTATGTGGCTGACCGACATATACTATTAGCGGTATTTCTCCGCGTTCACATTTTGCACGCACCCTGAATAAGGATCCCATCGTGGATGATCGTGGGGTTGAGGACTGCTCTAAGTGGTCAACCTGGGAGTCCAGCCTGCAGATGTGGTGTAACGCTTATGTACTGCACTCCTTCTGACGTGAGAAGCTTGGGGAGGTCCTTATTAAGGCAATCGATGGTCTTTTTCCATGTCATATGCGCATGTAAATGCGAGGCCGGGGACTTTCGAACCCAGACGAACTAAGTATAGTATATTTTTCTGCGCCGTAAGAAAGCCGTCGTAGCTCGGCGATAGGCCTCGGTCCTTCGCATAGCTACCATATGTGCCGATACAAAGGCTTAATAATCTCAAGGTGCCTGTCCATGAACCGTGGGTCATCCTAAACTATCTTTCATTGGCTGAAAAATAGTTTTGTCGGCCTAGTAGCCTTGTTCATAAATGCCGGTGGATTAAATCGAGCGGCAAGAGAAACTCACCGGCAAGACATGCATCAGTTCATCGGCGTTGCAATGCATCGTGCGTTTGGAGATGTCAAGAATGGAGAACGAGCTCCATCGCGAATTGGGGTGTTCTGATAGGCCGCTCTGTGCGCCGCGGCTCCGGCCCCTCATAGCCTGCCTATGCGTGGCTAAACTCCGCACACAACGTCATTAGTGATGATGAACAATCCGGTGTACACAGGGCAGGGGGTTAGCACAGCGTAGCATACCACCGTGGGTGTAAGTGGTGGCCCGGCGGTATATAAACCGCCGTGAGGAACGATGGCACAAAGCTGGATGGGAACGACAACTTTCTTACTCGAATCCTGAGATCTTCTCAATATGCGTTCTACAATTCTTGCCGCTCTTGTTGGGTACATGGGCGCGGCCCTCTCGTCCTCTGTGCTGCTTTCGGGCGGCACTATCATTGCGTTTGACGAGACGAGCAACTCCCTAGATGTGATTCGCGATGGCTCACTACTGATAACCGATGACCAGATCGCTGGCCTCTACAGTGAGGCCAACCCAAAGGGGATACCAGCGGATGCGGACATCGTGGACTGCACCAACAAGATCATTACGCCAGGGTTTATTGACACACATCGGCATGGATGGCAGACAGCGTTGAAGACAATGGGCTCGAATTCAACGCTGGCGGAATACTTCTTGACTTTCTCTAGCCCAGCTGCTGGTCCCCTTTACAACGCCGAAGATGTGTATGCTGGCCAACTTGCTGGGCTACTAGAAGCAGTGAATGCTGGTGTGACGACGACTCTGGACCATGCCCATCTCATGTGGTCAACAGACACTGCTGAGGCCGGGCTCGAGGCCAGCATTGAGAGTGGTGCCCGCGTTTTTTGGGCCACTGCAATTGATTCTACAAGTCCTAAGTACTCAGTTCCAGACCAGATCAGGGACTGGAAGAAGTGGAATAAACGATCTTTCCCCAATGGCCTCGTCACACTCAGTCTTGCGTATGACGGATGGGATATTGGTATGCCGGAACACACACAAGCTGTCGTTAAGTTGATCAAGTATGCCGGCGGATTATGGGTTCTTATGATTGATAATTTTTCTGACCGGACTCTGTAGGGACGCGCAACCCCCGGTCTTGACAATCCACTGGCTTGGTGGCGTTTGGCCAAGTAAGTTTCCCCTATCATCCAAAGCCACGGCACGAAAGAGGTCCGAGGGTCGCATGACTGACTGGTGCTACAGTCAACAGCTCTCCGTCGCTACTGCATTCATTCGGA
Source organism: Xylaria flabelliformis (assembly GCA_007182795.1). Lineage (NCBI taxonomy): Eukaryota > Fungi > Ascomycota > Sordariomycetes > Xylariales > Xylariaceae > Xylaria > Xylaria flabelliformis. The sequence continues at coordinate 65,297 of VFLP01000039.1, forward strand.
GTTTTGAATGGGAGCACGGCTATCGTTTTCTCCCATGGCCCTGGCCTAACCTCTGCGGAAGCGCAACTGCTACGGTCCACCAACCAGTTCATCTCCATCACTCCAGAGTCAGAAATGCACTATGGTCATGGTCACACCTATTCACATCTCGTTCATGACCAGGCGGCACTCGGTGTCGACACGCATTTGACCTTCTCCACCGATATCCTGACGCAGGCGCGATTGTGGTTACAGCGTACGCGCTCGAGGCTGTTTGATGAAGTTATGAATCGTTGGGACATCCCGGCTAGGAATCCCAGTGAGTACACCTTGCCTTTGAGTTTCCTTCCTTTTTTGAGCCGGGTCATTCGAGCTCGATATTCTTGACTCTAATGGAGGTTCGGTGACGTATGCGGAAGAGAATCCCATTTGCTAACTGGTCCTATAGTGTCTGTTAACCAAGCATTCCTCCTGGCAACGCGTCAGGGTGCCCTTGCGCTCCGCCGTCCTGATCTTGGCGTGATTAAAGTCGGTGCTAAGGCCGACCTCGTCGTCTTCGATGGGCGGACTCCGGGCATGCTGGGGTGGGTGGACCCCGTCGCGGCCGTCATTCTTCACGCCAATGTCGGCGACATCGAACATGTCCTCGTCAACGGTAAGTTCTTGAAGCGCGATGGTAAGCTCACCTATGAGAAGTACGGGGAGCTCGTCGACAGGTTCCTAGCTAGTGCTGAGAAGATCCGGGGGGATTTCCTCGCTCGTCCCCTCCCGGTGCTTACTGGGAGCTTCTTTGGGGCCGAGGGGCGCGCGTTTTATGGAAATGCGAAGGATGTGGATGTTGTTCGTGGTGAGGGCACGGGATATGGACCACTTTTCCGGTGAGTAGCTCCTCTCTCGCTTGCTTTCATGTTTTGGAATGAGATTGCTGACCACCTACAGCGGTCCTGGTGACAAGACATCTGCGAAGACGGCTTCTAAGGCCAAGCACGACGAACTATGATGGGTCAAGAGGTCGGAAGTTTGATTGAAGACTGGTCAATTGAAAGGAAAGAGAACCTATTTTGACATGGGAACTTAATAAGTGACACAATGAAACAACGGTTCATTTGCTATGTGCCGGTTGGGTGTTCATATTGGCGTCGTAAGAATGATGAAGGAGCTTGACATGACCTGATGGCTAATCAATTATCAAGAGGGGTTTCTCCATTTTCTATAGGAAGGAGGTAGGGCACGGCTCTTCTCTCATACGGCTCCAGGGAAGGTAGCACCAACTTAGGGCTGATGTGTCATTGTTTCCTGGGTCTTATACTGTGAGGTGTCAAGGCTTCATGTATGCATCTACTGAGTACCTACATGTAGTATCTACCTACGTGCAGGAGACAGTCTACATAACCCAGGTATGTAGGTAGTATATACATGTGTACCTGTGCACCTCAGATTGACGAGGTTTGCCACATATCATCAACAGTGGTATAGCTATATCCAATACGCATGCAGCATACCAAACACCCTTCCAATGGCTCGTCACAGGATAAATTGATAATAGTAGCCAACTCTTAGTTGGCTCTCTCGGGTCTTTCATCCCCGTCCATCCCAATCCAATTCGGTATCGTTACACTCCCGCATGTTCATCTCTTGGGGGTGGACTTTCGCCCCACAGACAACGGCCATCGCGGGCTGGTTATAAACTACTATAGCCCTCTCCAAACAGCACTACGCCAGCCAAATGGCAATGCGACTGCTAGACCTCGACGTTCAAGTTGAATTTGGGCGGAGGTCCGGCACGGTGGACAGGCGAGAGAACGTGGTGCGGTCCTGACATGCCTGCGTCTTCGTGGCCGAGCGGAATGCAAGTCTTAAGCGGAGAACCGCCGGGTGTGCCAGGTCTCGGAGTCATCGGCGCCTTGTTCCTGGACCGCTGGCTCTGGGGAGAATAAAATCGGGCCGGAGCAGTAAGCCTTGGGGTACTCTTCGGAGTGCCTTGGTGTGTTCGACTATGTGAGTGAAGTCTTGGGAACTCTTGCTTGCCAAGGTTTCGTAGACGCAATGGGCTCATGATTCCAAGGCCCCCGACAGAGTCGTTAATATCATCTACGGTGGGAGTCGATGGTGGCGCTCGGGCGGTTGGTGTTGGAGTAGTTGGTCGCGATTCGTCTTTGGTCCGGTATTGCTCAAACGCTCGCACCTTTGCCTCCACAGCTTCTAGGATATCTGGCTTTAGTGCGTCGCTTTCCTTCTTGGCGTCCTTGACCAGGTCGCGGTGCATCTCATTTTGGTACTTCTGGATGACGTATCGACATTGTTTTTCCCACTCCGTCAGCACCCAGTTAGCCGTCACATCTACCATGTATTTCGCGTCCAAGTCGGGGAAAGAGGAGAGTTTTTCGCGGATCTCGGCCATGGGTGGAGTGAAGCATGTGTGGTATGAGCGCTTGCATCCTATGACTAAGCCGCTGCGGACTATCAATGCTCGAAGAATGGTGGTGAGTTTATGGACTTGCCATTCGACTATGAGGTACCTGGTGAACTCATCGATGTGGAGAGTAGGAGACGTATGATCAATATTCCGAAATGGTGAACCGTGTCCCCGAGGAGTAATAACACCAGTGACGGTGACTGACTGAGACTCAAGCGCAGTATCAGCTATAACCGAGACATCCTGAGTCTTCTGTTTGTCTGGAGTCGTAGGGTCGCTGGTGGAGATGTCAGCTGATCGAGACTGGGGACGAGATTCGGGCATAGCTTCTACTGGAGTTGAGACGCCAGGGCTCTTCTGCTTCTTGGGAGTAGCAGGGTCCATGGTAGATATGGCGGTTGAGGTTCGTTGGTGTGAGAAAACCTCTCGTCTCAGGTCAAGTATCCTATGCCAGTAAAGGTTCCTTGATTTCACAGCTCTGGGAAATGCTTCTCTACTAATAGGATGTTGATGAGTACCTAAGAGAGGATGAATTACTCAAGAATAATTAAATCATATTAATATTTGCGTTAAGGGCAGACTTGCTCGTTGCCTGAGTGAAGTTGCTCCCGTTACTATAGGAGCCGTTGCTAGGGTTTCTGACTCGCATTGGGAAGAGAGTGCCGTAGTTGCGCAATGCTCCCATAGCTTCTCGCGCGGGGGATTGTATGCCGGAAGGGTTGCCCCCTTAATCGTTGCCATAGTTGATGCTCGGGATATATTAAGTGCTGAATTGTTATTCACCGTCACTAAATATGATATTAGCATTTTGACTACCTGAAGCTAAGTCTCATAATACTTGCCTCTTTGTGGTAAAGTTTACAACGTGAAGGTGACGCTTGAAGATAATTACAACAATACATATGCGGCTTCTCTCTGAAGCTGGCTACAATAACTAATAGTGCCGGAACGATACGATGGCTAAGTTTCATATGAACAACTCCATGCCTCTTGTAGAGTGTACATACCTAGGTACCATAACATCGAGGTTGTGTTGTAGATGTAGTACCTACCTACATGTATGTAGCTTCCACTTTAACTTTAAACTTGACCTATTTAGGTAAGTGCATGACGACATCGGTAGCAAGGTTACTGAGCAACTCGCGCTTACCTTGTCGGGGAAATTGTCCTATCTTATCAGCCCTCGCGTGTCATGCCTAGCCAAAACGGGATTCCCGTTTTTGACTTAGCTTGGTCATGCGAAGTTCCAATCGATTTATTAGCATTTACCGCGACCGCACCCGGCGCACCTCAACTGGACGTGGAATTTCGCATACTGCAGGTAACCGCCCGACCAACCAAACCTGTATACCATCTCTTCTGGCCCATCCATTTTTCTTTTTGGAGGAAGGCAGTGAACACACTGCGCACTGCAGGATGTTCAATATCAATCACTACTCTTCGTCGTCGTCGTCGTCGTCGTCGGGCCCTCCACATCAGCCGCCTGCGCCGGGCCACGATCGATACGAAGCCTACCCACCGCCACCGCCGCCCTCGAATCTCCCTCCGCCTCCGCCTCCTCCTCCTAAATGGGACAGACGTGACAGAGGTGATGGCCGCGACGGTCGCGACGGCCGTGATGGTCGTGATAACTACTATCCGCGCGATCGAAATGATGATCGTCGGTTTCGCGGCCCTTATTCCGACTTGCGCCAGCCCCGTGGCTCTCATAGAGACTATCGAAGAGATGACCCGCGCGATTCTCGTGACTATCGCGACTCTCGTGAGCACCGCGATGACTATGACTATCGGCCACCTCGTGGTGAATTCACATTCCGCCAGGAGGCCCCGGGGAGTATCGCCTCTTACCGGCCTTCCCAGTACCCCAAGTATGTTTCTCACCGCAACTCCAACCATCAATAACGCCCTCTAACTCTCAGCACCCACAGTCATGGCCATCGCAGCGCCGATAACTACGCCCCTCGTCGTGACGACTCGCGTCGGACACGAGGCGGCCCGCGATTGGATCGGCCGCGCCGCCCAGGTCCGTACCAGCGTCGCGAGAAAGAGAAGGCTGCTGATCGCTTGTTGTTATCTAAGCGATTCGACGATCAGCCCGAACTCATGTTGGGCGACACCGCCGTGCGCGCCACGTACCGAGATGTTGATGAGCTTTCCGATAGTGACGAGGTTGACATGGATATCTCGGATAATGGCGACTCCGATTCAAATGCTGTAGACCGTCCCACGAAGCGCACCCGTACCGACTCGGTGGCTCCAGCGTCAGCACAGGATGTGCCGAAATGGTCCAATCCAGACCCCTACACTGCACTCCCACCTCCCGAAACCACTCGTAAGAAGGACGTTGTGCAACTTATCAGAAAGGCTCGTGTGCAAGCTGAAGCTCAGAAACCCGCTGTATCCACCGAAGCAGCTGACTTCATTTCATTTGACTTTTCCGATGATGACAATAATGACAAAGTTTCTGGCCCCGTAAACGACCGGGTAGCAGAAGCTTTGCAGCCTGACGCTGTTAATGACGCGGCCAGACGTCCCAATGCGCCCGCCGGGCTACCTGCCGCACCAACAACACTTCCCCCCAAACCTCCTGTTTCTACCATGAACCAAGCCCCGCAGCAGGTCGAAAATCTCCAACCTATGCAGTCCCAATCTGCTCTCCACGCCAAACACGGTAGTAAATCGTCCGTCCCTGTGGACCTCACCCCATCTGCATCCTTGGGCAATCGCAAACGAACTATCGATGACGAGATCGTACTACCGGCCCAACCTCCGCATGCGCCGTTGAAAAAGGTGAATAGGATGAAGCCCAGCGGCTCGGTTGTACCCATATGGAGGCCTGTGCCGGGCGAAAATCCCTGCCCTTGGGCCATTGAAGATCATTCAAGTGTCCCTAACATGGGTACTCGGTGAGTCTTGATCCTTCCACTACGTCTGTCTCAGAAAACTAACTACTCTAGTCTGCACATGGAAATAAAGGACTTTTACGATTATGTCTCACCCCGTGATTTCGAAGAAAGACTGCGGCAGGAGCTGGTGTCTAAACTCGAAAGCCTTGTACAGAGGAAATGGCGCAACGCCAGGATTTTGCCATTTGGCTCCTTCATGTCTGGTCTTTACTTGCCCACTGCCGACATGGACATTGCCGTCTGTTCCCAAGGTTTCATTGACGGTAAACAAGCCTTATTCGACAAAAAAAAGTTCCTTTGGCAGATGAAATCTCACATTGAGATGCGGAAAGTCGCTTATGGAGACTCGGTCGAGCCCATTACCAGGGCCAAGGTGCCTCTTCTTAAATACACCGACGACTATACTGGTCTGAAAGTGGACATTTCGTTCGAGAAAATGGACGGCTACAAAGCAATTGCCACTTTTCGTAAATGGAAGGACCAGTATCCGGCTATGCCTCCTCTGGTTGCCCTCATAAAGCATTTCTTGCTCATGCGCGCCCTCAACGAGCCTGTCAGTGGTGGCCTTGGTGGGTTTTCCGTTATCTGCATGGTGGTCCATTTGCTGCAAGTAAGACCCGAAATTCAAAGTGGCTCGATGAAAGATGACCACCTAGGACAACTGTTGATGGAATTCCTGGAATACTATGGCAAATTGTTCAACTACGAGAAGGTTGCAATCCGTATGCATCCGCCTGGAATTCTTAACAAGGTGTGTATCCCAAACCAGGTGAACATTAGCTGGATTACTAATGTCGAGATCTAGGCGAAGGCGAGTACCCTTGTCTATCGTAATCTCGATCGATTATCAATTATTGATCCGAATAACCCAGAGAATGATATCTCTGGTGGTTCATCAAGTTTTGAACTGATCAAAGACTGCTTTGCCAAGGCATATGATACTCTTCAATCGGCGATGATGCAGTCGGCTAGCGAGCTTTCCTCATCTTCGTCGGACGAAAAAAAGACTCTATTATATCCGTTATTTGCCGGAAACTATTCGCATTTTCAACTTCAACGAGATTGGCTGCAGAAACTAGACCGCGAGGGTTCGGCTGGATATAATCCAAACACGGCAAATGGAACCGAGCAGTCTCAATGGTAAATTTCGACTACAATTGCAATATCATTTTGAACAGATACTGGCTATGGCCGATCTCTCAGGAGTCTGGCTCCTCAAGAAGAAGAGAACGACCAAGTATAAATTGTTTATTCAGTAACTATAGACAATAGGGATGTACCACCACGAGATACAAGACGATTATAGGCGTTAAAGGAGAGGAAAACGGTGAATGGAGAAAATGAGGTCATTTGATAAGAGAGGTTCAAGGCATTTACGAAACGACTCACGGATCCATGCGTTTTCCGGCTGTCGCATATCGAGATACCCCCAATTCTGTTGCATTTTCTACCTTTCCCTACTTAACTTGTGGGCCTGAGTTTCACGGCGAATCTGTAGTATAGCAGCATGACAGGAGAGGAGTCTGTGGATCGGCGGGTTATTTCATGTCGATTCTGCTTTCCCTGTCGTTTCTTTTTTTATTCCGTTACAGTACTTACCTACCTCTATCTTACCCCCAGCCATACTTCACATACCATGGAATCAAGCCGGTTGCAAGATCCATACGTACATAGCCAAGTGGCGGGGGACGGAATGAAAATACGATTTGGGCTCATTTTTTATTCCACGACGCTTCAAGGCCTTATTTACTGTCCTGTCCGTGACATACCGGGAAACTGACATGGTTGTAGTTCATTTTTCTTTTGGATTTACGACGCAGGAGCTGCCCTTCGCTTGCAACTTTGTTGCGATCGAGGGTGGCACTTGCGCCTGCTAACTTTCTACAGGATGCCTTCGCGGCAGAGCAAAGTTTTCACAAACAAAACTATGAGTCTGTTTTGAGTTGGCGCGTCGCGGGCTTTCATAAGCTTCAAGACGCGTCATCTTTAAAATACTCGGTGCTTGTCACCACCATTTTCTCACTGGTTGCTAGACTGCGCGTCTGGCATTGGAGAGGATATATATAAGAGGTTGTCATATGATGACGCATGACCGGTTTCCGTCCCTATGTTACCGTGGATACCGGTCCCTCACAGTCATGGGTATGTGTTAGCTTACATTTGGGAAGGAAGGAGCTAGGGAAGTGTATTCGCAGTGTCGGAACTTTGCCTGAGAGATTTCTCCATATTGAGCAAGGAGTGTTGTATGGATCCCCGAGTCTACAGCACAGAACATAGTGGACAATAGGCAGTATTTTTTCTCCCTGTCTCGTTTATCTTTCCTTGCAGCTCTGACTTTTGCGTCCTTTCTGACTCTCATGTACAGTCCCTTTATCCTGTACTTCTACGTCGCCGGATAGTCCAGCGCCAATATGCCAGCCTAGTGGGATAGCTTCGGTGTGTAACACGGAGAAAAGGGATCGTTATCTTATCTAATTTAATCTCATGTTACAGATCTGCCGCTCTAGACTGCTGCGCTCGATGAACCCTGACTAAGATGCTGGATGTAGAATTCAAGCCCGATAAAGCACCCTAGTAAGAATGGATGAGGACAACCAAGTGCCTACTTACTTAATTTGCTTCTTAACTACAACCCTTTCCACTTGCAAATCAATTTATTACGTTTGATTCTATGTGACCGATGAAGTCCATTTCTACGAAATTTGACTCGACTCTACATGCGTGAGTGTTCGCTATAAGCGGCACTCTGACCAACTCGTCGTTGTTGCTCAGTCTACGATTGATATTGGTGGTCGTGTGTTCGAGTGGCGGTGGGCCGGACTTTTGTGACACGTCCCATTGTGTATTGGAGGACCAAGCTGCTGGCATTGTGTTGCCGGAATGTCTTTCCCTATGGGATTGTCGTACTGCGAGAAAACGCGAAACGTCCTGCAACTTCCGTCTTGCGGCCGTCATGGCGGAGATGTTGATGAGGCGAGACTGGAAAGAATATTGGGGTTCCATTATTTTTACGGTGTTTTATTTGGTCATGCTGCGTAGTCTTAGTTGTGCGTTTTCTCTGTTATGATTCTGGTGGCTGATATTGAATTGTTTGATTCACATAGGCTCCTGTTGCTTGAAGGTATGATCATAGCTTGTTTGATTTTGGTATGGCATGTGGACTTCATAGGCGCCCTCGACTTGCTCCGAGCCTGTGATTTTACATACGTAAATCCGGAAACTCCCGTCCTTCTATAGATGTAGCCCTAAGATCGTGATCAATAAGGGATATGCTGTGCGAGGACCCCAGTCTATGTATTGGGAGGCAAATTGTATGTCACGGGAATAATCGTTCCCTACATGGTTGTCATCCTCGAATATGTTCTGGCTTGATGGAGTGGGCCTGTCGTCTATTGCTACCGATGTGCCTGAAGATAGTGCCAGATTCCTCTGCTGTTATTCGGTTTTTACGTCCGAGAATACGGTAGTTAATACTTTTATGACGAAAGCGAGTAGCGTAACCTTCGACCGGAAATGCTTTATATGTCCTTCTACTACGTAAGCCTCTGTAATGAGTATTGCATTTACTCCTAGTCCCGAAACTGCGCTACCGATACACACAGCTTGCCTTTGTTCACATGGTATCGCTGCTTTGCCCTTCCCCGGCACCGAGACAATTTGCGCCGCAGCCAACCGTCTGTTGTATTACCCAATGCCCTTGACCCTGGTCAGGCAGATAGGATTCGCGTTGACCTTGCGTGGTGAGTGGCTCCTCGTGACGTTTTGGCGTTGTGTTTCAATCGCAATTCTCCAGACCTTGAATATCTGATCTTGTGACACGGTGTTTGTCATGGATCGCCCCCGGTGAATGGTGCTATTGTACTTGCGCATGAAATTTCACAAGTTCTTAGTGATATTCATCTTATATAGAGAACTCAACCCTTTCTACTCTCTTGTACTTCACAAAATGTTGCTGATACTTTATTTCCAGGTTTTCTTTCAACCAACTTTCACCGTCGTTCTTGGTTGCGACTTCGACAACTTGATTAACGCTGTAGCAACAGCTTTGGAACGTGCGCTTAGAGTTTGGCAATTCTTGCTTGAGATCTCAATCATAGGCTGGGTGATACTTCTCCGGAACTATGTACCAGGCTAGCAATATCTACTTCATCTGCGGCTTTGCCGCCATCGGTAAGTCCTCTACGACGGCAACTTGCATCAACCCCATAAGATGGAAATACTTATAATCTCCTAGGTGGCGGCCTCTTCGGCTTCGACATCAGCTCTATGAGTGGTGTCCTTGGCACCGAGGCCTACAAGAACTATTTTCACAACCCTGTCTCGTACCAACAGGGCGGTATCACGGCTTCTATGCCCGCGGGGTCTCTAGTTGGTACGTGAACTAAGTCTAAGATTGGATTTGATCAATGCGCTGATTGTATTCTAGGTTCGCTCGTCAGCTCCTTCATCGCTGATCGGTTTTCACGCAAAGTGGCTATTCAAGTCTCATGCCTGCTTTGGATCATTGGATCTATGTAAGTCTACACAATACACAAGTCAATCTCTTGTCTCAAACGCTTTCATCGAGAGGACGATGTTGACGTCTCTAGAATCCAATGTGCCTCTGTTAATGTTGGTATGCTCTGTGCCGGTCGTGTTATCGCCGGTCTCTGCGTCGGCATCGCCTCGTCCATCGTGCCCGTCTACCAGTCCGAAATCGCACCGAAGGAGATCCGCGGCCGTGTCGTCTCACTACAGCAATGGGCTATCACATGGGGAATCCTAATCCAATACTTCATCCAGTACGGCGCGGCTCAGATCGGCGGCGGCCCCAACGACCCGAATCAGCCAACCGCTGCGTTCCGCATTCCTTGGGGTATTCAGATCATACCTGCTGTGATTCTCTTCTCCGGCCTCTTCTTTTTCCCGTACAGCCCGCGCTGGCTGGCATCCAAGGATCGCTGGGACGAGGCTATTCGGGTCCTGGCTTCGCTTCATGGCAATGGCGATATCAACCACCCCAAGGTCCTTGCTGAGTTTCGGGAGATTGAGGATGCGTTGCGCTTTGAGAGAGAGGAGGCTTGCTCTAGCTTCAGGGCCCTGGTTCAACCGCGAATCTTCAGACGTGTTATTTTGGGCATGAGTATTCAGATGTGGTCGCAGGTATGTTGGTATCGCGGGTATACAGATGGACGTGTTGCTGACAGATTTTTCTTGCGATATAGCTCTGTGGAATGAACATTATGATGTACTACATTGTATACATCATGGAAGGCGCCTCGATTGCCTCCCCGCTTACAACTGCAGCTATCCAATATGTCATTAATGTCGTCCTGACTCTCCCGGCTATTCTGTACCTCGACAGATTCGGTCGCCGACCTGCTCTGATCATTGGCTCCTTCCTCATGATGGTCTTCCTGTTCACCTCAGGTAGGTTTATGTCACCCTTAAATCTGGTATGCGTCTTGAATGCTATACTAACTAATTTGGATAAGGTAGCCTCCAGGCCGCATACGGCCAGCCAAACGATGGGACGGGAAGTAAAGACATAACTTGGATCGTGAAGGACATGCCATCTGTGTCGAAGGGCATCGTGGCCGCCTCATATCTTTTTGTCGCAACCTTCGCTACGACATGGGGGCCCACGTCGTGGACCTATCCCGCCGAGATCTTCCCCAGCAAGGTCCGCGCCAAGGCGGTCTCTCTGTCGACGGCGGCGAACTGGTTCTGGAACATGATCCTCGCGTTTGCCGTGCCGCCACTGCTATGGTCTATCAACTGGAAGATGTACCTGATCTTCGCCGCATTCAACGGCGCGGCCTGCATCCATATGACCCTCATGGCGCCCGAGACCAAGGGGTACACGCTCGAAGAGATGGACGAGGTGTTTGATTCTGGACACCCCGCTTGGAGAACACATAAGAAGACTAGCAGGCTCGATCAACTGACCCAGGAAATTGAGATGGGTAATGTCAAGGTCTCTGCTCCCGGTCGTGAGGAATCCTCGGCTCCCGGTCGTCAGGAATCCTCGGCAATAATCGAAGACGCGGAGAAGGTCCACCCTCATCTTGTGGACATAGGTGACAACAAGACAGCCTAGACCCGGGAGACTGGATGCTACTTGCGATAAATGTCTTGACGGTAACTTGAAGGACGGACTGCGGTATCGATGAGTGAGTGAAAAGAAGAGATGGTGCAATTACCAAAGTCTTAATGGATTGCGAGGATGGCGTGTTGTTGTGTCCTGCCAATTTGTAGTTTATGCAGGCTGATGGTGGAAGTGTATATTCATTTCCCGTCATAGCTAGTTAATATCATTTGATGAGGTTTATATGCTGGCTAGGCAGTGTGCTCGGGTGATCGTTTTCATTCAGTGACTAACACAGTGAATCAATAAGATATCTGCTCCGCTATCTAAGGATGTTATAAAGTGGCAAAAGTTCAAAAATTAAATTTGACGAGAAGGGGATTCGAACCCCTGAGGATTGCTCCAGTGGCATCCACCGCTATTGAATAGCGTAAGTTTTAACTTGAGACCACCGCCATAACCACTCGGCCATCTCGCCGTTAAACATGGCTGAAGACCGTTGATGGTCCGATTTATGATTGCAACTTAGCAAAAGCTCCCTATATAGATGTACTGCCTCTGGACATGCTTTACACCTTTCTTCCCTCCAGCTTTAGTTAATCATGTCTATCAAGACTATTACTGTTATTGAGGTCCTTACCTAAGCATTTCTTACTCATGACAGAAACATGCTATAGTGACCCTCACCACGGCCAGATCTTACCGACTTGGATCCCTAGCACATTGGTGGGATCTGCGGAGCCGCGACAAGCTACGGCCCGCATCAACGCGCGGACTTTTGAACATAGAGTTATATGTTGTTAATTCAGTAGTTTGAACAACTTTCGGTGAGAGCTTTCCCGAGACGAATTGGTGCGGACAATAGGTTGTGTAGGTTTTCCCGTCGATTTGTTATACAGTACAGCAACGGGTTGTGTGGAAAATCTGAAGTATTATTACAGGAACATGTCCGAATCCAAAGCATGCGCGTCACCTTATGGGGCATCACATGTATCTGAGACAGGTCCACCGGCCCATAACGTAAAAGCATCATTGGTGGAGGATTTCAAGCTAGACTAGCTGCCGGTTACCATTTCCGATAATGAGAAATCATCGATTGATCTTTTGAGGTACGTTAGACTAAACTCTCAAGTTGTCTGTGAAACTGAACACTTTTGAAGATAGCCGCCTGGAAAGGTGTGAGTGTGCGTCAGGATCTGTAGTCATTTGTATAAGTTGCCATTTAAATGACATGTATATGCCAAGGCCCCAAGTACTCTAGTGAGAGATTTCGTTTCGGATAGATTTAACAAGCTCACCGCGAGCTAAGATCCAGGAACATGGATTCGATTGGCGGAGTTTCTAGTCAACAGGGGACGGACGCAGCGGCAGACAACCCTTTTTGGCCTCGTCCTGCTAGACAAGATATGGTGCTGCGACCCAAGAGATGATACAGTATGATTTTACTATAAGAAGCCTGCTTGGCGGAGAGCCGCAAAGCTTGTCTTGTCGTCCCAAGAGAATCACCAAGTTGCTTTCTCCCATAACTTGTCACAATGATCTCTGTATCTTCTGCTCTCCTCCTTGTTGCCTTCGGGGCCAGTGGTGCCCTTTCGAGCCCTGTTGCTGCACCCGCTGTTACCCCTGGGCCCTCTCTTGACAATGCCCTTCAGAAGCGAGCGAGCTGTACCTTTTCCGGGTCAGCAGGTGCTTCTTCTGCTAGCAAATCCCAGGCTTCGTGTGCTACTATTGTTCTGTCTAACGTTGCCGTACCATCTGGTACTACGTTGGATCTTTCTGACCTGGAAGATGGCACACACGTAAGACCAGACTTTTTGTATAGACCCAACCAATAGAAGAAGCGTGAGACTGATTACCATCATTTATCTATAGGTTATCTTCGAGGGAACAACGAGCTGGGGCTACAAGGAATGGACCGGACCACTGCTCCAGATCAAGGGTAAAGACATCACCATTGAGGGAGCAAGTGGCTCTGTACTCGACCCCGACGGAGCTCGATGGTGGGATGGTGAGGGTGGGAATGGCGGGAAGACGAAGCCCAAGTTCTTCGCTGCTCATGACCTGACTGGCACTTCCTCTATCGTCAACCTGAACATCAAGAACACGCCGGTACAAGCCGTCAGTATCAATGGTTGCGAAGGTCTGACTGTGACCGACATGACTATTGATAACTCTGCCGGTGACTCGGCAGGTGGCCACAACACGGATGCTTTCGATATCGGTTCCAGCTCCGGTATCACTATCACTGGAGCTAAGGTGTATAACCAGGATGACTGTGTTGCTGTTAACTCCGGAACTGTACGTTGATCTGTTTTTGAGGAGATATCCGAGACTAGACTAACGTAACGATGTAGGACATCACATTTTCCGGCGGTCTCTGCTCTGGGGGCCACGGGTTGTCGATTGGCTCAGTTGGAGGCCGCGACGACAATACTGTTGAAAATGTCACTTTCAAGGATTCCACAGTGACAAAGTCCGTGAATGGTACGGTTTCCTCACTATTGCGACCAAACACATATGTGGGACAAAGTTGCTAACTATTTAACTTTAGGTATCCGTGTCAAAGCCGTTGCAGGGGAAACGGGAACTATCAAAGGGGTTACCTACAGCGGAATCACTCTATCTGATATCTCAAAGTACGTAATATTTCTCTCCTTGAGCCACCAGTTCCATGACAGGGGGACAGAAGTATCTCTTAATTTAGGCTAACGTGATGATCTCCTAGATACGGCATCTTGATAGAGCAAAACTATGACGGAGGCGACCTCCACGGAGATCCGACTAGCGGTGTCCCTATTACCGACTTTACCGTCGAGAACATTTCTGGCTCGGGTGGTGTGGAGAGCGGTGGCTACAATGTCGTCGTTGTCTGCGGTAGTGGTGCCTGCTCCGGCTGGACTTGGTCTGGTGTCACCGTCACTGGCGGCAAGGACTACGGGTCCTGCCAGAATGTACCCAGCGTTGCGACCTGCGAAGTCTGAGGAGTCACAGCTTTTACTTTCCTATTGACTAGGTCATTAGGGGACTAGACCTTGCTGGAAAAACAACTCGACAGATTGTATGAGAATTGTGCATATAGTACTACTTCCTTAACTGGAAATAGGAATTCCAAACAGGATCAAGCTGTTGATTTTCTAGACTCTATTAAAACACTACGTGCTAAATGTATGCTCGTAATGATCAGTAAATTGTAAACAGTTTAGGAAGAAGGCTCTGACGGGAGATAAGCTAACACGAGGAACCTTTCCTATCTTTCAGCTCGTTTTAACAGGGAGTATAATAACGTGGGCTAAAGGGGTTTTACACTCATAAAAAGGATGACTGTCATAGTAGTAATAATTGAACTGACTGTCAGGCCACCAATAAAATGAATGGGCAGTTTGTCTCGGAGTTCCTTGTGATGGAGGACTTGAGAGAACTGACTCGAAACACTACCGATTTTCATGAATGTATTACTAATGCGTTAATGCTACGTCCCATGCACGTCCACGTAGTCTCCTCACTTTCATAATGGTTGCTGACGTTGGAGCGCATAAAAACATTTTCAACTTTACTTTTAGATGCATGAATCGCAATGGACTTGTTTAGTAACGATATAATAGGCCGATCTTTGAAGCTAGAATTCTTCACAAGGCTACCGCGCTTCATTCTAGTCTAAGGCAGCTTCGTCTGTGCCTTGCAGCAGCGCTACAAGATTCATATGCCCAGATTTTCGGGCAAGCTCCGACGGTGAAAGCACTTTCCCCTCCGTTTTCATAACAGACCGTGTAGGCAGAGTCTTGTCAGCACCTCTTTCCAGAAGAAGTCGTACCATGTCTTCTTTCCCGCTCCAAATGGCAAAGTGAAGTGCATTCTGCGATCCAATCATCATATCCTCACATGCGTCTCCCGACGATGCTTTATGGGTTCTGTAGAAGGTATCGACTGAGTAGCCTTGATCCAAGAGGTACCGGGCCACTTTTATGCGATCGGGTTTGCTGCCAAGTGCATGAGCGTAAGATGCGCGCGCTACTGGAGCTCCGTCACGAGCGCTGCCTGCCCTCTCGACCAGAATTTTTATTGTATCGAGCGAGGCGATACTGGCCGCTTGTTCAATAATTGATAGTCCTGAAGGACTGGATAAACTGGGATCGGCCCCTTTGCCTAGACACCAGAGGACAAGGTTGGGGATGTCTACTATCGAGCTGTCCAGAACGTCAGTTTCGCATCATCTTGAAATGAAAAATGAAGGACAGTTGTTACTTAAGGGTGGTTAATACTCACCTTAGCAGTGGCGGTCTGGTCTCTCCAAGTGATTTGTTAATATCCCATCCAAGATCAAGTAGAAGCTCCAAAATTCTAGTATCATTGGTTTCCCTCAATTTCAAAGCAGCATATACGATCGCTGAAGGAGTAATTGATAGTCCCTTTATTAAAAGAAAGCGGATTGTGTCTTGATTATCGTTTGCACATGCTATCCGTAGGGCATTTGTGTCACTGAACCAGGCCAGCAAGTTCGGCTGCACAATAGATATGTTGTCAACTGAAGTAACCTCCCATTGTCTTGTGAACTCTTCAACCTCATTTAGGGGTGCGTTCTTCGCTATGAATCTCTGAAACTCCATACTAATGTGGTCCAGAACTTTCGCTCGCTCGCTTAGATCGTGACCATCTCGACTTCCTTCACGATCCGTAGAGAAAGGTTGTATAGTGTGTAGGGAGTGGAAACGGGGTATCTCCCAGGCGGGATCTGAAGAATGAGAAGCAAGTTGTGTAAGGTCCATTGTGCTTAGTAGTAGATATCGTGAAGTACGGAGAAGATATCAACAGTGAACAACTCAGCAGTGAGTTGGAAAGCAAAAAGAATAAAGTAATGATCGAGAGGTGAGAGTTGTAATCGTATTCTGAGATTGACGAAAATCATTTGAGACTCATCTGATACTCAGACTTAATCATAAATCTAGTGGAGCAGTACGGCGTATTATCTCAACCTCCTTCCCCAGTTATTGTAGTTAAAATGATATAAATGTTGGGGCAATGCAGGAGCCTGCCGATCAATCTAGCCTTAGGCATATCAAGATCGTCACTGACGAATATCTATTTAAAGGGCTTGGCAGAATGCTTGGTACGCCGTACACTAAGTTAAGGCTGACGGATAATGGGTAGACTCCTACATAATCAGCATCGCGTTTGAATATAGCGACCGACTTGGCAGCGTCATATCCGACGATTAATCTTCCATCAAACATGAGAGTAGATGAATATCGGATTCGGAGATATGGTTAGGACATTGCATTCCATCTCCGTCTGGAGTGCATGACCAAGTGGTGCGGCGGTATACGGAGTTTGTCAGCTTAGAAGACATAGACACTTGGCTGAACGCATTAAACAGTTATTCGAGTGAGGTAGCTGTATCTTTGGCCGTATTTGATTATTCTTAGAAGTCCAGGGTCGCGGATCAATGATTAGATTCTACCACACGTACGGATTGGATACGCGGATCGACATCGCCAAACGCTAGAAACCTCAAACGAGTTATCACGGCCATCGACAGCCACGAATTCGGTTGTTATGTGATGTGTTCGAATCTGGGTATATATGGACATGGCTGCTCTCTCGATTTAATGTCACTACCCTTATCACATCAACAACTGATCTATTGAATACATACATCATCTGTTCTTCTGAGCCAATAAGCTACTGCTTTGATAATATCAATCGACGTATATTTCTACATCCAATAGACAAAATGCGCTTCACCCAAGTTTCTCTTTTACTGGCCTCAGTCATTGGCCTGAGCCAAGGCCTCGCCCTACCCCAAACTAGGTGAGCTCTTTGAAAACGCCAAAGTCTAGCAAGACTAACATATATCATAGTCCCGCAGTCGAGTCCCGCGATGCCGCCACTCAACTTCACAAGATATTTGCACGTGACTTTCAGTGCAACATCGACGACAAGGAGCAGTGTACCTCCTGTCCCAAGATCCAGCAATCCGGGAAGCCCCATCCCGCCGACGGCAAATCCGTCGAGGCCCGCGCCGATATCCCCATGAATGCCATAGGCAGCGGGAAGTGGGACAAGGGTGACGTTCTGGAGACGCATGGGTTAAGTGTCTGCACTGTCCTTGCAGTCTGGGACAAGAACAACTGGATCATGGTACATATTCCTCCGGCCCGCGAAGGGAACGCTGGCGAGCTTGACGCGACGAGCGAGGATCTGATCAAGGAGTATTTGGGCAAGATGGAATCCCGTTGGAATGAGAAAAAATGGGACAATGCCGAAGGTTTCCTCCTCATGAGCACTTACCTTGCCAAAAACCTTCAGGACGACCTGGAGAGGTGGTACGACAACAAGGGAATCCGGAAGACCATCCAGCTTTACTCTCCCAATGGGGTTATAGCTGGTAGCGGCAACCTCGCCATCTCTCGCGAAGCTCAAGATTACCCCCCGACCATTAGCTTCCTATAAGCTGAATCATGCGGTTGTGGTAAATTCTGTCAGATGGCTAGTTCTCGGCTACCTTATGTTGTAGGATTAGCATACTGTACGTATTTGATTGACTGAAATCCCTGGATTTGGGAGTTTCAGCAACCAATTGATCACCTCATTAAGCCCCAATTACTAATCCCCTGGCTGTAGACGGATCTAGACTTTTATATGATGGGTATGTCGTATTACTTGACTAGTTCTAACAACAGTAGTGTTAGTATTAAGCAGGAGGAAGTGGGAAGAATCTTGAGGTAATGAAAGATTGGAACCGAAAGCTAATCCGAATTAACAGCAGAACATGAGAAGTTGAAATGTCCATTTACAAGCGTTTGTGCTACTATACATACACTAAACTACAGGGCTCGAACAGAAAGCAAGGGTGTATGAAGACGGCATCTCCATATACGAATGACAGACACTATGATATCGAGTATCCATGTTATACAAATTAGGGTGACGTGGAAACCCGGACGATGAAGACCTGGCGCTGTTTGATCTCTTCGCTAGACCAATGCCTTGAAGCCAGGTGTGTACGGAATGTCCATGACAGCCTCGAGCAGCAAAGGAGCAGGCGGTCTTCTTTTCATTCTTCCTCGTCGTCGAAATCTGGCTCCTCGGAGGGCGGTTGGGGGAAATTTGGTGTATACCCAAATTCTCGAAGCGTTCGGAACGCTAACCGTTGAATCTTGGGTGCCTCGAGAAGCCTCTTCCTCACGAGTAGCTCCATGGATAGGACTTCCGACTTTAGGAGGTTCATCTCTACTGCCCTAAGCGTCTCACTAGGAAAACGGTGCGGGTTAATATGCTCCCATTTCCCTGCTTCCGCTTCACTTTGCGCCCGGGCGGATTCGACTTCGAGGAATCTTAGAGTATTTGCAATTGCAAAAAGGTTCTTCCGTTCTTCTGCGACCTGTGCCACGTGCCGAGCGCATGTGATGGCTTTCATTTGATGCTCGACGCGATCTAGTTGAGCCTTTAGGCTTTCCTGGGACACGTCGTCCAACATTGTACTGTTCAAGCGCTTGATGATAAGAGCCAAGTTCTGGATGATGTGGAAGTCCAAGAACCAGATTCGAATGAACTTGACTATGCGCGTGAACTTCACTATTCGAGCCACACTTTTGGCTTGTCCTTGGTAGCCTCCTGGGGGGAGCCACCCTCTTTCAGCCCATTTCCTCAGCGGGCGCGTCATCCTCCGAAGGTCGTCCTGGGTCCTCCCGATATGGGAGCTTGTCCTGTCACACAACTCCTTCGTATAAGAATCCCGCAAATCCACGCTCGTCTTCTTCCATCCCATTTTTTCCTTTTTTTGCACCTCCTTCCAGGCTGATGTGACCCGGAATGGCTTCAGTTCCGAGGCTTGCAAGTCGTCATCTGACTTGCTTTCTGCATCCCATAGCTTCTTTGTTGCCGCGAAGTTCGGCTTCTTGGGCAAGAACAAATTGGGAACCCTGACGCCTGATAGCGCTACTGGTGTAGGTCGGAGTGGCATTATGAATGTTGACGAGTATTTTTGTCCATCACCATTTTCTCACAGCGGGGGCGCTAGTTAGTTGTAGCTAGGGGACCGACGTGCATCTTACATAATCTGGTCTAACCCTATGCAGCAAGCGTCATATTTACTTAAGTACCTACTTCAGGTAAGAGGTAGGTATCTACCCAGGGGCAGTTGGGGTCGAGCAACAGGGGAATAGCACCTACTTTGGTACTTAAGTTATCGATAGCGCTTGATTGATCGGTTGACCCGGCTAAGACCACAATTACTGATTCCCTTACTGACATCCTTTAGGTACTTGCCCACACACAACCAACCTTTCTTGCCAGACCGTGATATATGCACTTCATGAGTCGTTCACAAGCAACTCATTCAGCAGCATGGTAGCGATATGATGGCAAGATCAATTGCATACGTACATTTAGGAGAGAAAACCCTTGCTACAAGAACTGATTACGGAACACAGTCCACTCCATTGGAAGGAAATGAATCCCAGCTATTATTATGACATGAGATCTTTGACATACGAGAACTCTTTCCTTTTCTTGGGTCCATTCGACTTTCGCATTTGCACATACAAAGCTTCTTCCCTTGTTGCTGACCAACTGCATGTTCTTGGCATACAGTTTACTCTCATAAAACCAACAGCTCCAAGACATTCGCCATCTCTGGCCTTGGCCTTCCCTACGGCACGGGAAGTCATCTGAGTAACTCATTCTCAGATTAGTTCTCTGGATAGTTGAACCTTGAAACGTGAAGGCGGAGCGCGATACTCTCGTCAGTATACCTCCAACGTTCAGTTGGGTATATATATTCTGTAGTGTAAAAATCGCGCCAGCGTCGGAAGGGCTGAAATGGTTTCATAACTTGCTTGTAACGAGTTTCGTAGTCGTGCTTCGACCATTCGTCATGATAATTATCTACCCATTCAAGTTCAGAACAGTAAAGATTCTGATCAATTATTTGTTCTATATTCCAAGAAAAATCAATGTTGAAATTACATCGGATAGGAAACGATTCGTTGTTGGTCATAGCTCTGAGTATCGTAGGAAAGTGCTCACGGATATAAAGAAGGTGTTTTCTGATCAGACACAGAGGTCGTGTCCAAAGCAGTTTTCGCGCGCAAGCCTCTTCGATGGCCTCTTGCCACATTGTGTATCTTTGGGCGAATTCAAAGAATTGGGAGGATTTCTCTAAATCTGGTTCACCATCTAGAACAAGAGAGAACGATTTCTCCGGCATTCCAGCGCGAAAGAGATCCATTGCTTCAACGATCCACCGAGCTAAGTCATCAATGCTCATGTTGCCAAGTGGCAACCAATTCGGATATAGGTAATCGAAAGGACATAACATGGTACGCCACAAGTCGAGGCGCCGTTCGATGTGCAAGAATGGGTTTTCCACACAAAATGGAATGAGACCTTTAGCATGACATTCCGGGAAGGCTATAGATGCACGATCTTCGAGAAGGACGATTTTTCTTAGGTACTTGCGTGTAGAGATTGGAGTGTGCTGGAGGAACTTGATAGCTACCGCCGCTGCCGAGAATGGATACATTTTCCCAATTTCTGTCTGTCGATACCCCCATCGTTTCTGGTCAAACTTTTTGATGGTAAAGGCGGTTTCGTTCTCAGTGGGGATCGCCCAGGGCATGTATGTCGATTGTATCTCAAGTAGGTCATGAGCTAGAATTCCGTGCTCCTCGGGAAGAGGACAGTCAAGCTTCAATGCAACCTCGATTGCGTAGAAAACTATTTCTCTGGTGACAGAAGGCACCCCCTTCCAATGGCTCGTAATTAAAGCACCCTGGGTTGCATCGCAAAGGGGCGGCGACGTCTGACCCATAGCCTTGACCAGCTGTAAGAGTGGTTGGCACTCCGGGAAAACGCGGACTAACTCATCCAACACATGTTTGTAGCACTGAGAATAGCTGACACTTCCGAAGAGATCTGCAGCTGCCCTATCTGATTCTTGCATGATTTCATGGAAACGACTTGCTCTTAAGTCCGAGTCGGGAGAGGAAAAGGTGCGAAAGGTGACGACGTTACAGCTGAGCGCGATGCCTTTCATCTCATTCGCTACCTGGGTGCATGTATATACAAGGGCCAGGTCAACGGGGTGCTCGGGGTCGTTGGCAGCACACAGTTTTCCTAACTCGAAATTATAAACATAGCCACCTTCAGCGAGAACATACTGTTCGTAGATAGCGTTTCGCAACTCCGGCGGGAGCGCTAAGAACGGGGACGAGGGCGAAGGCATGGTCAATGTCAAGAGGGTTTATTGCTTGTCATGAGTTGTGAGTTGTACGTTGTAAGTTGGACGTAGTAAAGCCTTGCGGGGGGACGGGATTTTATATATCCAGTCACTTGATTGTAAAAAGGGTGAGAGCAGGAGGCTCAGCCATTTAACATGCCGGTCGTTAGGAGAATCTAAGCTACGTAAGGAAGAGACGAACAAACATCCGGAAAGGATTATGTTAAAAGGGAGAGCATCGCAGATAGGCATGAACTGGAAATCAACTGACATTGTGTAATACAGATCTGATTTATGCCGGACTATTTCTCCCTTGACACATCTATCTAATACACAATGGAAAGCATCCCTTGTTAGTCAAATGTAACTCAACAAGCCAACTGCTTGCTATATCGCAATTCTTGCAATGCTATCGTTCGAAAATCCTTCCCTCTAATTAAGGTAAAGGTGTACGAAGTACCAGTTAGATAGCTGGCGTATCGAGTAGTTGTACCAGCTATTCAGATAAGTATCCACTAACAAATACCTTCAAAATAGATCTTGAGGATTGAATTGATCGCTACATCTAACACTTCGTTTGACCGCCCTAACTGTAAACCCCAAGTTCTGCTCATTCTGGCTGCCGACATGTCCCGCAGAGCTTCTAATTTTGACCGAAACAAACAAGCCCGCCATTATCAACGGTGACAAATTGTCCTATGGAAGTGTTAGAAAGTCCTGGAGCCACGGTTTTGAAAGCGCCCATACCACGATGAGCATGGTATACGTACCTAGATCGATAGAAGTTTGACGTTTAAGTAGCGGGCCCACACAATTTGCGGTCAAATTAACTACACCACTAGCAGAGTCCAGCGCAACGTACACGTTATCGCAATGTACCTTGAAGTTTCCGTTCTTACGCCCATTTAAATGGCCGTCTACGTTCGCCAGACATCTACAAATACTTTAGCTTAGCGCCATATGTTTAGGAAAACACAAAATCATTGAAGCAACAACGTATAAGTCCAATAAAATTAGGTAGATCTCAAGATGAACTTACTTATTGAGGTCAATTCCAGTTTCGACCTTAGTCCATTTTCCACCTTTGTCATCATAGCCAAGGCATTCCGCGTGAAGAAAGGCTAAATTATTACTGGTCCCCGTGTCTACTGAGAAACCGTTGCAACTCTTTAGTTTACTTCGTTGCTTGACAAGACAGTCGTTAGGTGCAGGTGCCGCTGATACGCCGCTTAGCGCGGCTTGAAGGGTGATGATAGTCAGAAGTTTCATGATGAAAATACTTTTTCAAAAGATGTGAGTCAAGAGTAGGGAGTGGAGAATTGTATGTTAATTCCTGAGAGTTGTTCTGATGAAATCGGAGGAAATTCAACGTATTTAAATGCAGTATCGGGAGGGAGGTATGAAACTGGTAAGAAATCGATGCATATAATCTCCAACCTAGTCGAGGGAGACTGGTCCCTGTATATTCCTTGACATGAAGGATTGATGTGCTCGTGATCAGTGTTATTATGGGCAGGGAATCTAAAGCGTTTCGTTTGGAGAACTTTGGGTCAAACCTTACGTGGTGCAGGCTGAAACTAAAGGTCTCCATTGGGTTGCTTACGTAGGAGCAAATAAAACCTACAGCGAGCTCTGGAGTTAAACTTACTCCCTTGAATGTTATAAAATTAGGTTCACGGTTTCATTAGGGTTGGACAAGGCTGGTCATTTAGCCGCTGCTTGTGAGGATGATTGGATATCGATATGCAGACCTGAAGAAGGAGGCGACTGTAAGGGATAATTGCTTCCATGACGCCATGGTAAACTTAGAATAGAGGTTAAACACTTTCTGGGCGGATGATTTGTACTACATTTTCCTAGACACTATTTTTTTTCTGCCGAAAAGAAAACCCCCTTTTGGAAATGAACCTAAAAAGTCACCTCAGAATAACCCTCCACCGGACTTTCAAATCACACCCACGATAGTTCACAAGAGAATTTTTCTGTACTGTATATTCTACCGTGGATCTATCTGATATAGTCATGTTCTCTCAGATAGTTGAGCTACGCCAGCCATAAATTAACTCTTATATTTTTTGTAGTTAGTTTCATAGGCGTTTCATTCAAAACCCCCATGTCGAACAAGTATAATGAATACAAGGCATTATGTAACCACTCCCCGAGAGAGTCCAATAATTTTCAGTTGCAATACGAAGGTTGCTAGGTCGAATTGTCCGGTGCGTAAGATGTGATAAATGCTTGAAGCACGATGGAGTATAAGAGAATGTGAAGAGATTCGGGTGCTGTTGACATGGGAGTGGAATATTTTTTGAACTGGAATTGGAACGTATATAATCTACAATGCACGACACGTAGTTTTGATTCGTATCATTTTTTTGTGCCTGCATATCTTAGGTACCTGTATTTATCTATCTACAGGTAAAGTTAAGCACTGTCCGTTGTATTTTTCACAGTCACTGTAATTAAATCAGTCTGAAAAGTGGGCTTTTCGATTCCTACTGCAGGTATTGTATTGTTGATGAAAGAGGTTCTAGAGAGCCTATGAAGTAGTACACAAGTCCTGCCTTGCTACCTAAGAAGCTCATTTGATGAAAAAAAGCCATTGAGTAGATTTCCGTTGGGGCACCGTATCTGCGGCTGTATATGCTGAGGTTCCTAGCAACTAATTACCACTGCCACCGTCGTCAAGCTAGGGGTTTGATCCGTCTACAGCAATCCCATACGTATTGTACTAAACACCTCTTCTCCTCCCCGATTTCTTCTACTTTTCATTTTTTTGTATTTGTAGTTATTCTTGACTAACTTTGATCAAAGGCATCTAGAACTGCACTGACTGACTAGAAGAAGATGTAACGACTTATAATATCCTGGTCGGCCCCAAGAGTACTGCCTCGCCAGGTGACTAGTGATTCGAATTAAGTAATATTTTTGATAGTATGTTGCCATGATTGTAAGAAGTCAGTTCCTGTATCGTTCAAGAAGCAAATGAATACTTAGACTGAACAACAAATATAATGATTGATTATACTGGAAACTTCTGAAGCACTTAGAGTCTTCACATAAGACGTACCATTAGATCTTATAGGTGATCCAACCCAGGCCACCGTGTCTTATGCCCCTTTACTGTTTGTTGACACTTTAGTCTTCCTAACACGCTGTGCTCCTGTCGGTTTGTGATAAAAGGTATAAGAGGTATATTAGCCATATTTAAATCCGCACTTATAGAAGATACTGACACATCAAATCAACATACGTTTCTAGGAGCAACTCATTGCGTATTACTACACATCTAGGCGTAAGCTACACTAGATGAGCCTGTACATCCTTCAACAGAATATCCATCACCTCCGTTGTATCTGAGCCAGCGAGAACGCACTGCGCCGCCTTCACGCCCCTGAGCAACGCAACAAGAACGTATAACTGCTCGGGCTGCGTGAGTTCCTCGTCGGTGAGAAAGTCCATTACATTTTCTGCAAGGCCCTGTATATCCTGGAGTCCGCCCTCGCGAGCCGAGAGGTCGATGTTCTGAAAGTCGATCTCGAACTCTTCTATCAACAAGTGCACAAGCGCCGGCGTCTGCCGGAGTAGGTTATGCGGTCCCTCAGCGATCTCGGGCACCCGCCCTACATACGAGAGCCAAGCATCAAGACGCATGAGCTCGACGTTCTGTTCCTCGCCGTTGTCGGATTGGTCGTGCAGATCGCTGTCGACTTGCCAATGGTACGAGTGCAGTAGCTCGAGCGCAGGTATCATGCTTTCGAAGGAGGAGATATGTACGCCCCTATAGGTGCCAGTCGCAATGACGCCGCCGCGTGCGTTCTGCCCGTATGCTGGACACGTGAAATTGCCCCGGAACATCCAGTCTGCGGTTCGCTTGTAGGAGTACGAAGCCGCGTAGCTAGAACCTGTATAGCATAGAGAGGTACCTTCGTCGAGGAATCCTAGGAGGGCCTCGAGGATGACAGTCACAGCTCCGTCGAGAGCGGATGAGATCGGCAAGTGCGGCTCCCACGGCGTCGCCCAGGTGCCAGACATCGCATCCGTTTGACAAAGCCAAAACATGTCCACCTTGGTGAGGTCGACGGCGCGGTTGCGTTTACGGTTCCTGTCGTCACGGGCCTGGTCTCTTTCGCGACGCTCCTTCTCACGCGTCTTCTCCCGCTCGTGAGCTGCCTCTTCTTCTGCTGTCGGGCCTGAATCCGGGGGCAATTGTTTATCCGGAAAATGCGGATAGTTCGTCAGTAGCAAAGGACCATCTTTCCTTGGGTGACCCAGCATGCCCTCTGCTTCTTCGTATGGCGAGCCCATTGCTCCCCTCTTCACTAGATTGTCTACCGCAATCTTATCTTCCTGTATTTGTCGTAGTTTTTCAGCCCGAGCATCCTGTCGTTCTTTTGCTAACTGCGCTCGCTCATTAGGTGGTCTCTCATGTTTTTCATCTTCTTGGTAGTCCTCGATGCGCTCTAGTAACGGCGGGATTCCTACATTAGTCTTATTGGATGAGTTTGTGGGACCCGCCGCTCCTTCTTCGTCCGGTGCCTCTTCTACAGTTGCTCGTCTACGCGGCGGAGGATAGTTCATATGCGATTCTGGACCTGGAGGAGCTGGCGCCGGTTCGTGATCATCTTCATTGTGTGGCTTGTAAGGCTGTACAGCGTCATCTGAACGCCCCTGATCTCCGCCCTGTCGTATAATCGGAGCGTCTTGCGCGTGTACGACTTGCGAATATTCGTTTCCTCCTGTGGGGTCTTTGATCTTCGGACTGTCCATTGAAACACCAGAAACATGGGTTTCGCCAGAGATTGCGGGCACAACATTCGATTTTTCCTTTATTCTTATAATTCTAGCCGGTTCAGACATTGGACGGTGAATGATCCAATCCCCGTCTTGCATGCGTCGTTCGGGAATTTGATATCTGTCACGTGGGCGAGTGACTATTTGTGCAGACCGAGTTTTGTCTTCGACTGGCCCGCTACCGACACCTTTTGACTCTGTTTTATGAATTGTTCTTTTTGTCTTCTTCTTCTCCTCTCTGGATGCAGATCTTGGGTCAAGATATTCACCTAGGTCATAACTCTCCGCACCCTCCAGGTCTCTAATCCAGCGATCATCTAGCCTTCGTACCGTTCGTCGTCGACTGAAGTTATAGAAGCTTCCTGCGACAGAGCAAGTATCCCAAGTTCTGGGCATCCAGAACTTATTAATCTTGCCATAAACAGCCAGCATACGCTCCCCGAACACCATTGGGAGAGAAGTCTCGACATTGCGTGGGGTGAAATGGAGTATCGGACCCAGAATAGCATGATTCGAACTGGTTAAGGTTCCCACCGCGCCTTGCATAGAGATAGACTTGTTATGGAATGACGCACTGGTCAGTTCCATCCCAGCCATTAGTGCCAGTATAACAATGTCTCGCATGGATACCTGCATGGGAACCGATATCAGATCGCTCGGACAACGGTCCGCGTCATATTCAACCAAGTCTATCCGTACCGAATGCCTGCATGGGATCTCAATCGCGCGGCAGAAAGACACCCAGGACGCTTCTCCGACATGGGAAGTCTTGTGTTGAGGGGTTAGTCGCGATGAGACGCTGCTACTGGAGTAGTTCTTATCATTGAGGATCGTTAAGTCACCGTGTATCTCTCTAGTTTGGCGTATTCGAATCTCGTTCCTAACAATCACACTCGACTGGTAGCTGCGACTAATGGAACTCGAGTTG
This sequence comes from Xylaria flabelliformis, assembly GCA_007182795.1. Taxonomy (NCBI): domain Eukaryota; kingdom Fungi; phylum Ascomycota; class Sordariomycetes; order Xylariales; family Xylariaceae; genus Xylaria; species Xylaria flabelliformis. The sequence continues at coordinate 92,603 of VFLP01000039.1, forward strand.
ATGCTGGGTCGGCGCCGCCGCAGTGCAGTAGGAAGCGGGATTGATAGTTTGAACCGCTTCTTTACCGGAATTATAGACGCGCTGCGGTCGGACAAGCCATCTATGGAATCAGAGCCGGACTGCCGCTCACGCTTATGACGGAACCAATCTCGGATCTTCCCCCAGCCAGGCTTCTTGATGGTTTCACCGGCATGGAGGGCCATCGGCAATGAGAGACGATCCAGATCGCTGGCCTGTTCCTGATTATCCGCATCTGCTAGAGGCGGCAGTTTGTGTTCGCCAATTGCATGTGACTTCATATGAGCGCCACCACTGGGCCATAGATCGGTCTGGAGACTAATCTGCGGAATAGAATAGATGACGCGAAAACGAAACTGCGAAAACTGCCACACCCGACGACCCTGGCCAGGCATTGGTCCAAACACGACGCTGTCGCATAGCCTGATCAATTGGCCCGTGATGAGATATTGCTGCGTAGCCTGCGCAATGGCGACGAACAAAGCAATTATCGCAACGATGAGGGCCGCAACCGCGGACGCCGTCGCGGCATCCAAACCCGCCATCTTTGCAAACTGGCAGCTCTACGGGTAGTATGTCTATGAGAAAGAGAAAGGTCTGATTTCCGAGAATCTCAACCGCGCGAGGGTCCACGACCTGGTTGACTATATGTACTCTTGTTACGGGGTCATCCCCCTCCCATGTTGAGGACGAAAGCTGAATAAGTCTAAGCCACGTCCGTGCTGTTCTTTTGCGCCGATTGGGTGCTGGCGCATCGCCCTAAAAGACTTGGGACCCCTCTCAGTTGCCATATTGGGGGAAGTATTGGCTGATTGCACCACAGTTGTGAGGAAGACAGGTTCGTAATGAGCCTGATAGCGAATATGAGAGTTCTAGGTACCAGACTTAGAAATGGTGACCTAAGAAGTTGAAGCCTCTAGACAGGTAGGTTAGTTGGTAAGCTTAATAGAGGTATCAAGGTTGGCAGTCCCGGAATAAATTGCCGAGAGTAGCGCAGTTGAATGGCTGTAGGACGAAATGCTAAACAGCCTACATTGCTTCACAGAACTTCAATACTATAATTATTCTAAGTTCTTGACCACTATATACTTTTGCTTCGCATCACCACCGCCACGCATATCCCGGGTTCTCCGCGCATCCATGCCGGCATAAGGAAGTATTGCCTATCCAAAGATTATAGGTGATGGCAAGATGCATCATTGGACTAAGCTGCTGCACCTTCGTCTCGTCGTTATCAATAGGCCATCTAATTCGTTAGGCTATAGGGGTGCCTCGTTAGGCGTTTTCGGGGGCTGCTCAGCCATCAGTAAGCGGACTGGGCAGTGCTACCAGCCGACCAATACAGAACCCCGTAGGAATCTTAATGAACATATGCTCAAATTATTTCTTCTAGTGTAATTTAAACGCTTTCGCCGTCTTTTATTAAGGTCTCGAATGGTAATGAGCCTTCTTTCAATTGACATGCCCTTTGACAGCAAGTATCCCAATGGAATCTCTCGCAGCTCTCGGTCTTGCAGCGGCCGTAGTACAATTCGTTGACTTTGCGAAAAATCTGCTCTTAGATACCCGGGACATCTACCATCCGGACAAGGGGCACTAGAGGACAACCTTCAGCTTGAACAGATATGTGAAGTTCTCAAGAGGCTTAGTGGAGAACTCATGATAGAAGAGGATCATCTTGTCGCATCGCGAGAGTCCACGTATCATCTAGTACCCAAGAAGGACGCGCTGGGGCTGAAGAACCTAGCTTCATCATGCAAAACTGACTGTGATGAACTTCTATCAATCATGCGGGATTTATCAGTGGATAATGATGCCAACAGACGCTGGAATAGCATTAAAGCTTCCGTCAAAAACTTCCAGCGCAAGAGCCAAATCAAAGGATTAAAAGACAGAATCCTGAAGGCCCAAAATCATAATGACCTTGCATGTGCAATCAATCATTCAGTTCGTTTGTTCACCCCATCTCTAGGTATCTCACGCTCATTGCTTTAGGAATCAAGTCGCCAGCCTCTCAGATACTATAGAGTCTCTAAACCAAGGGACAAAACACACCAGCTTCGCCAAGAAGAAAAGTTGGGCAAGATTACTCAAGATATTAATTATCTTAGAATACGTGGAAGCTATGAAGCCTTTTCTCCGACTGATATCGAACAGACTGCAAATCGATTATATATATGTCTACCACTACAAGATGAGCTAGCTAGACTTCAAAGGATTCTGTGTACCTTACAGTTCGATATGAAATCAATTCGGCATAACTCGATTCCCGAAGCAGATGTGACCACTCTCAAGTGGATATTTTAATCAAAGTTTTCGGGCTGGCCACGTGATGGAGACGGTATTTTCTGGATATCAGGGAAAGCTGGCTCAGGAAAGTCAACTATGATGAAGTTTATCGCCGATCACAACACGACCACCCACATCGCAAACGAATGGGCCGCGCTGAAGCCGGTAGTCATTGCGTGCCACTACTTCTGGAATTCGGGAACAGATATGCAGAGGTCCCAACAGGGATTGCTGCAAACTCTTCTATTTGACATTTTCTGACAATGTCCAACCCTCGTACCCCTAGTGTGTTCGAATTACTGGGAGATGGCCCGTAGTGTTGGTATGAAGTCTGAGGCCCCTTGGACTATTCCCAAGCTATCGGCTTGTCTTCAGGAGATTGCGGGTCAAGATGATAGCATGATGAGATTCTGTCTCTTCATAGACGGGCTAGACGAATTCTCTGGAGATTACGTGGATCTTTGCCAGGCCTTACAATCACTCGCCAAATCCGGACACATCAAGCTCTGTGTCTCTAGTAGGCCGTGGAATGTTTTTCAGGATTTCTTTGGCCAAAACACAAACACGATGCTTTTTATTCACGAGTTAACACGGGATGATATCCGCAGATTCGCACAAAGCCGCCTAGAGACCCATCCACGGTGGAAGACTTGTTGTATGAGCGAGGAGCATCAACGCCGACTGGTTCAAGAAATCGCGGAGAGGGCCCGAGGGTGTATTTCTGTGGGCTTTTCTGGTCACCCAGTCCTTATGAGAGGGTTTAAGCAATGATGACACAATGATGGATCTCCAGCAACGTCTAAGGAGTCTACCCACGGATCTTAAACGCCTGTTTAAGAGTTTGCTCAACGGTGTCGATCCAGTTTATCGTGAATACATGGCGGGGATCATCCAAATCGCTCGATGTGCAAAAAGTCCTCTTGATTTAGAGCTCTATTACCACCACGAAAAGCAGTATGAGTCAGACGACTACGCATATTCCGACGTTCAGCACCTCGCAATTGATGAACACTTCAAAGAGCTTGAGCTAACGCGCCGAAGAATCAATAGTAAGACGCGTAGGCTACTCGAAGTAGTGTCTCCATCCAGCAATAACCCTACCAGCTCGCAAAGCATACAAACTGTGCAGTTTCTACATCGGACTGTCCCTGGTTTCCTCAAAAGAAGAGAATGGACGACATGCTTTCTGAAAAGTCAAGAGACAACTTCGGCCCGGCTCTTGAGGTCTGTATAGCGCTCTTGGCGTTGATCAAATACCAATCTAAAATACATTTCTCGGGCCATAACAGCGACTTCCATGATGTAGTAGAACTACATGATATGCTCTGCTATGCCGCAGAAGTAACTACAGAGAGGGCAAAGGCGTTAGTCAATGTGCTGGATGAAATAGAAAGAGCAATTATGCAGCTATCATACGGGTTGGCCAACAAATTGCGCATTTGCTTTCAGACGACTCGTTCTACGATAAAACCTGTTTCGCTATGTTTCTGCGAAGCTTGTTATCAATCCTACCTACTTTGATATATTTGAAACTCGTACCCTATTTATTACATTAAAGTACAGCCGTGGCCCATCCTTTCCATATCACGATGATGTTTATCTACTTTTGAATTGTATCGCGGTCCTTCTCAAACATGGCCATGATCCCAACAAGCTTTCCAGTTCCATGCCGTTAGTAACGCCATGGAGTGAGCTTTTTAGCCTTCATTTTTCAGCATGGAGCAATGCACACTCTTTCTTAACTAGTGGTCTCTTGGAAATTTTTCTTCGACATGGCGCCAATCCAAACGCCAACATAGCATGCGGGGACAACGACGATACGCAAGTCTCCGCGTTCGCTTTCCTGCTCCTCAGCTTCAATCCCTCATTCTCACCCTTAACTATCACGATAACAAATCTAAACCTCTCACAGAAATTTCTAGACTCCAGAGCAGACCTTGATTATCAGTTGCACAGTAACTGTGTACTGTGGTCATTTCGTCTGCCAATCATGGATAGCTTTGGGCGGGGGAGTGTTTGTGAAGCTTTCTCTGAATGTCTAAAGCTGATATCGGGGAAATGGACAAAGCTCAGCGACGATGATCAGAGAGAACGCCACCTTTTCTTCTCCGTTACTAAGAAGATGGTGTTCCAGGGCGTTCTCCATAACTACAACATAGCAACGCTCATTGAGATAATACCAGTTGTGTTCCTGGAGGGCTTAGCTGAAGAATTAGTAGCCATTGTTCCAAAGGTAAGTGGCTCCCGCAACCGCAGGAAGAGGGATGAGGGGGGCAGAGACACTAGCGTAAAGCGTCAGAAACGCCAAAAGCGCCGGCGCTCAGGAAGGAACTATAACTGTGAGCTGGAAATCTGATATCTAAAATTCCAAGTGGTGGCTATGGTTACGCCATACTGTACCCTACTCTCTTCTTTACCGAGGACCACTCACTCAGTAATTACTATGTAGGAACTAATAAAATCATGAAGTCTAAATAAAGAGTTTAGGTAAGGATGAGAAATGAAGCGGCTTTTCCTCTTTCTTTCTTCTTCATACTGTTGTGTGAGTATCTTATTCCAAGATCCAGAGTTTCAAATGGTAGGATGAAAGACCTGCGTTGAATAGCGCGGAGTCGCCTATCGTTACGGAATAGAGCACTATACTACTAAAAGTAGAATGTATCGAGGTAGGGTAGTGAGGTCGAGCTCTCGTCTGTAGCTATTATATGCATGCTGTAATGGCTGCTACTGCATGACGTTTGGGAACGCACCCCTGATATCCTCAGAGCTGAAGATTGGACGCAAAACTCGCGTACTCTATATCTGATATGTGCCTGATGTTGATATACTCGCGCAACACTTTAACTCAAGATCGAAAATCACCCATTGGTCAGACGACCCTCGGTTTTTTGGGGGAAGATCTGCCACATAGCCCACTTGCGCCGAAGGCAATATCGTATTTCGTATTGTGTATGTCCCCGCTTTCGTTGAATCCTTTGTCAATGAACTGCGACAGGCTATTGACATCTCTAGCACTAAACTGTGGAAGTTAGTGTTCATGCCAAGACCGACACGCCTGGGTGTCGGTACCACTTAGGCCTCAAAATGACGTAGTGTGTCTCTCTGAACTCGAAGGCTTTAGTTCCTATTCTTATCATCACACCTTTGCTCGATGTCCCAACTGCATATGCAGACACAGCTATACCAATTTCACAAAGTCGTTGGATTGATGACGTCTTGGTGCTTGGGCTATGCATATTGAATTTGCGGCTGTACATGTTAAGGCTTTCATTGGTACACGTACGTTGCTAACCTCTCATCTGTAGTATTAATAAATCTATACTCAAGAGCTACGCAAATCAGATAACCCACCTCTCCAAAGCGACAGTTGTATCTTAGACATCTATTCTAATCATGTCCATTGGCACGCTCTTTACAAACATTGTTCTCAGTGAACCTGGCAAGACCCACTGTGGTAATCATGATCCAGTCCTGGGACACATCAGCGTAAGGTACTCTGCTTGGCAGAACAATCAGAGCGCCGAGCTTTTCGGCCCTCTCAAGGTCTCTGTCTTTCTTCACGGACGTGCAAAGACGAAGATCTGGAAGAGTAACGGCCAAACTACTAGCATCTATCGCGGACGAGCACCATTATTTTCCCAGAAGGTGCTCGTGTACGATGACTCCTTCAGAGCACAGCCAGGCGAGGAAGCGGTATTCCCCTTTAGCTTGAACTTCCCAGAAGTCACCGATGCTATGGTTATCGATGAATTCGATGAAGATTCCAGGTTCCTAACCCAGCCAAACCACCCACTGCCGCCAAGTTTCCAAAGCTCCTATCGTGGCTTCGCGCACAGGTACGAAGCCTTTGTCGAGTACCGCGTCGGGGTTGATGTTGTCATGCCTCAATTGCCAGTAAGAGTAAGCAAGCTCCTGGAACCTGTCGTGCAGTACGAGCGCCCAAGAACTCCTGAGCCCGTGACAAGGAGACCCTGCGATTGGCGCGGATACGTATCAGTGAAAAACGAACTGCTCTTGCCGGAGTCCGATCGACCGTCCGGATTTAAACAGAAGACCAAAGCTTTGCTCGGGGCAGGGAATTTTCCTACGTATGCCTTTGACTGGGTTTGCTTGGCACCCAAAGATATTCACCTCGGGCAGCCTGTTTGCTTCGAAGTCCAGATCAAGCCTCGTGCGCACGAGTGCACTGCGACTCTGGTTCCCGATGTTCGACTGAAGTACTTCCTCATTGAAATCATGGCCCACACACAAGTACGAGCACACAGGCAAATATTCAGGAGTCCCGAATCGGAAGGAAACTACAGGATCTGCCAAATGGCGGGTGCCATAGACAATCGCGAGCCGTTTTCAAAAGCCAATGAATACACCAAGGTTGTTAACACGGAAGCTCTGGGTAGCGGAAGGACAGGCACACTGAGCTCATCCTTTGCGACGTACAACATTTCGCAGACCCATACTATTAAGATCAGTTTCGCATTTGAGATCACAGACAAAATCAAGCATACCGACAGAGAATACGCGATCATGGTCCACCCGCCTCTTCAAACAGCCCCTCCACCCACAACTGCTGTAGCGGGTCCTTCAGAACCCCAAAATACACAAGATGTGGAATCCGATCTGCCACGATACGACCCTCTGCCCTCGTACGAACAGGTATTAACAAGTAACAACTAGCATCCTTTCCAATTCGGCAATTGCTAGTTACCGTCGGGGTTTGGAGATAGTGCGAATGAAACCTCATTTTCCGTTATACACGGGTTCGCATAGACACCAAGTTGGTCATCTGCTCTCTGGTCAGATCAACGTCAGTTATACTACAGCTCGCTCCGTGCAACAGGAGATGGTTCAACACAACTGTGTCAGTTCACATGACTAATATCTTGCTCCCTAAAGCCCACCCCTACGCCGACAAAACATTGTGGCCTACCACATGTAGCCCGATACTCTCCCGTCTTCAGGCATGAATGTTCGCAAACAAATTGCCCCTCATTGCGTACTCATACCTGAGAATGGCAATTGGCTGCGATCTGTGGTATGTATGGGTTACACTCATCAGCGCATGTTGCGAACTCACCTGACAAACAGTTCGCCACTGCAATCTAGCTCGTATAGTTGTGACAACCACCAAACAACGTCTCCGCACCATCGAAGGCGTAGCTCAGCGTTTTCTTAGCACAGGGTTTGTCGTTGTGGGAGGCAAATTCGCCACACTTAGCGCGATGCAAGCAGCCTGTATACCGCTTTACATCCTGGGCAACTTTTCCCGACTTGCTGTTGCCAATTAGCCAGCAAATGGACCCTTGAGTTACAACTCAATGCAAACATGGATAGCGGTTGGAAGGTATACAAAACCGGGTATAGCTCGTCGGAGATTAACGACACGCTCTGATGTTTGGTGAAATATTCTAGTACGCGTAGTCAACATCGCGCACCACGCGTCTAGTATGCCACGGAGTGTCATCAGCTATTACAGCGTATAGCCAGCCAGAAATGCTATCTTTGGGATTTTAGTCGCCGTTTTGGGCTTTTGGGCAGGTAATGCATCATGGAAGGTAACGCGGTTGTTCAGCCTAGAATATTATTCTTAGTACGAGATAATCATGGATTAATGATATTAGTGTATACCCATATTCCACTATACCTTTTGGCCCCGTCGTGTTAACCAACCTTCTAAGGCCCATCTGCGTGTAGGGTTGTGGGTGGATGGGTATAGTGCTACTGATGCGCTAAACAAGCAGTACTAGCGCATATTTTTGCACAGTAGTTCCAACATTTCAACGTTCAAGGTTATTACACCTAACCCAATACAACTTCGCTAGGCTCGGCGAGAATTAGATTATTCCCATCATGCACGGAGATAAAAGCTTAAATTCACTTCTATCGATAGATTTCCGTCAAGCCTATGTATCTCAAAAACTTTTACGCGAATCCCATCTTAAAATCCACATGGGGATCACAAGATCGTGAACTTTATTGCCGGATATCACTTAGGGGGCTGTTTAAAATCAAATTTGCTTTCGAGGGTATTTCCTGCTGACTGACCTCGACTTCGCCTCTATTATAAATGTCAGGTTGTCCTTCCAGGCGCACGACGGGAGTACTATAGGCAGCTAAATTGTTCTGTAGCAGAAAGACACGCACTCACAAATGTAAAGCAGTTGTAGCGACCCGTTGAGAGGCTTCGATCATAGAATCAGTGTAGGCGATGACGTAGTGGGATCGTCACCGACAAGAAAGAAACTTGATAAGAAACGTATTAAAAGGAAAAAACATATATGTGTTTGAAGATGGACAAGGCCTATTCATCAATAATATACATATGACCAATGTAGCTATTACATTACAGTATAATCGTCATCTGCGAGCTCTGCTCTGTTTTAGGGCACGTCGTTTGAGCGCTCTTGAATCTGTCGTAGAAGCTCCATGCGCCGAATCCTCAGCTTTTGTCCCACTGCGCTTTGGCCGACCCCGACCCCGATGTTCCGCTACTGTGTCCGATGCCGTAGTGGTGGCCTTTGCCTCCTGTAGGCGTTTACTCCTTCGTAGGGATACGGGCGATTCTGGGGTTGGTAGATCTTGCGGAGACTTCACGATTGCCTTACGCGGTCGCCCCCGAGGTCTTTTTTCTTTCGAAGGAGATGGTGGGCTTGTGTGTCGGGATGTATTGAGGGCGGTGTCATTATGGAGGGTGTCTAGTGTCCCAGGGGCGTCGATTACCATAGGAACTGGATGATTCATATTCGTCGAGAGCACTTCCGGATTCAGTTCAGCAGGAGAAGGAGGCACAGATCGGAACTTCGTGAGGTTCATTTCGCTGAATTGAACAGGGCTATCGCGCCTAGGCGGGGTTATCGGACCCGGGTAGGAAATCTCGCTCATCTCTTGTTCAATCCACTCCTCGAAGGGCTGTTCATGTTTCCATGACATCCCTGGCATCATACCCCATTTTTTGTCCCATATCTTTCTCTCCATCCAGATCTTCTTAACTCCTTCATATGCTCTTGTATTAATATCGGCGGGATCTTCAATATTTCCTCCATTGCGTCTCAATTGTTGCTGGATTTGCTCGCGCTCTCTTGACACTTGGTAAACAAACTGGTGGAATGGGCGCGATGCCTCGCGCTCATGTTCTCGCAAAGCACACGCGTATTTGAGTTGTCGAGTCTCTTCGTCGTCTTCCGCCCCGCTGTCATTGTCTTTTTCGGCTCTCGCAGTTTTGGTTCTTGGTCGTCTCATCCAAAGAGGTAAAGGGTTAGATTGAATTTCCTTTTCTGCCTCCAGCCCCTTCTGTACTTCGAGTTCGGGTTCAGGGGGTTCTTCATGTTTCCATCTCCAGACCACTCCGCCTCGCCATTTCCAGTCCTTGTTCCAGATACCTTGCTCAACCCAACGTTTCTTGACACAATTTCTCGCGTATGTTGTATACTCCATGCCAATAGGTACAGGCCGGGTATTGTTATCGTTTCCCTCGTCGATTTGTCTAAGTTCTTCTCGAATATGGGCGTCGAACTGGCTGGCAGGCAAAGACGCTCTATATTCCATTGACAGTTGAAACCGTTGCTCCGATAGCCAGGACTGTTCTTTATCAGCCTCGGACGGAGTGTAAAGTTGAGTTGTGGTGCCTGATGGATAGGATCTGTATGAGGGTGGTGAGCGGCTAAACCGGCTTCTTGCCTTCTCAAGTTGCTTGGGGTCATTTGATAGGATTTCTAGAGCTCTATTGGCGTCGGCCAGGCCCATTGCTCTAATAGAGTTATACATATCGTGGTTTTCTGGGATTGAGCGCTGTGGTAGTTGAACTGAGTGGGAAATGAAATGATTGGAAGAAACGAAAAGATTGAGGGAAAGGCGTAATGGGGAGAATGAGAAACAAATTTGAGTGCGACCAGCCTTCGACGGACGCGCTAACCTGTGTAACAAATAACACGTCTCAGTGGCCGTACCTATGTACCAGACCACCAGTCCCTCGACGGAATACAAATAATTTTTCCATAACAATAAAATAGAGCGCATAAGTATCACAGTCGTTGATCACAGGTTTATAAACACTAGAGTTATGTTAAGAGAGGGGTCTACCAAGAGCCAACATACCAGTATTAGAGGAATCTACAAGCCAAAGTTACTCAATTCACTATTTAGGTACTCTCTGCCACCCGATGGCCGCATCAATGGAATTTATGTTTCCCCTTTTTCTTGCCAGATTGTGCCTCCTGGTATATAGAAGTCTAACTCATCAACCATAGCTTACACGCAGGCAGTTTTGCGGGGATAAGGCTGCAGTTGAGCAAAAACTTTCTCTCCAAAACTTACCCGGCCGCTCATTGTGCGGAACATTATGAGCAGGAAAAACGCTCAGCTGCGAGTTAGAGCTGGCTACAGGTATATCACTAAATACGCATAAATGGTCAAAGTATAGCCTGTGACACAAAAATTCTAGTATTTTCTGATCTGCTACGGCTAGAAAGCTTTGGATGTCAATTTATTGGTGTCCCCGCGAGCCCTTCATGCCGCTTGTATAATGCCACATCCAGCTATTTTAGTTTCGCTTGAAAGTGCTGGATTATGAGTACCTACTGAGATGGTGATTCATCTTGTTCCGTTCCAAGGAAAGGGTGTGTTGCCCTCCGAGGACCAAGCTGTGGTGGCGCTACAGGGTTAGGCATGGCTTGAATGTCGTGAGCGATGGCTGTATCTCGACGTATTAAAGCTTGCCCCTCATGAACTCTCCCTGTAGCCTTATAGACCGCCTGTGAATCGTAATAGGCCAAAGGCGGAGCTTGATCACGCATTGGAAGGGTTTTATCATCGATCAGGAAAGCCTGGTTATCTATAGGTAGAGCCAGATCACCCACCGGAAAAGCTTCAAAGCCTATATCCGTAACCTGATCACCTATTGGGAGAGCTTGATTACCAATTAGGAAAGCCTGATCCTCTATTGGAAGAGTTAGATCGCCTATTGGGAAGCCCTGATCGCACATTGGTAGACCTAAATCGCCCATTGGGAGAGCCTCATAGCCTATAAAAGGACCTGGATAACCTTCGAGAAGAACTGGATAATCCACTAAGCCCGGACAAGTCATATCAGGGTAAGCTGGATATGCTATTGGTAAAGCTGCTTGACAAGCTGCAACTGGAGCTTGAGCAACTGAGGCAAAGGGCTGAGAGAGAAGCGGAACTTGGCGGAGGGGGGTGCTGAGTCCTTCTCCTCCATAGCATTTAACGAGCATTTGGGCCGCGGAAGCTCGATCTTCAGGGTTGAGCGCTCCCATTTCCCGCATATTCGCGACATGGTTCTCATTTGCACCAATTGCCCAGATAGTCTTGTATGTGTCCTCCGTAGGATTAGGATCTGCAGATATGTTGAGGAAAAATTCGTTACCTGAAATCCACAAGAGTGTCAAGAAAAGTCCCCATACATCAGCTTTATTTGTCTTGTGTTCAGGTTGGCGAAGCTCGGGGGCTATGTAGCACCCACTTCCACAAGCCCCGGTCACCGCGACGGACTGGTGGTTGCTGAGCCCAAAATCACCAAGGCGGAAGTGATATCGACCCTCCTGCTCGGTGTAGAGGATATTATCTGGTTTGATATCTCGATGGACTATCTTCCACGTTTCAAGATAATCAATCGCTTGTAGGATATGGTGACAAGTAAGTTTGATAATCCCGTCTGTGGTCATGAGACGTTTCGTTTCTGGTTGCATCAAGGACACCAAACTTCCATCTTGTAAAGCCATAAATATTTCCACAACATCCCCATCCCAGCCCTGGGATGCGAAACATTCCACGATATTCGACTAGAATTAGTATCAGTTTATATGCATTTATTGCCATCGTGGAGAGGTATCACTCACATGCTTCATCTTTGCAAGTATCTTTACTTCGCGTCTCCAGTACGTCTTTAGCATTTCCGGGTTAACTCCCCTCTTGGATGGTTTAAGTATTTTGACTGCCATTAAAGTGCCATGGTCTACATCCACTGCTTTGTGAACGTCACCAAATTCACCGGCCCCTAAGGAGCCTACGCTCGTCCATCTGACTTTTAGCTGCCGGGGCGCCGTGTTATGGACTCGAGTTTCCATTCGGGACGGCCATGCAGTTTCCGACTCATCAACGGTCTCAGCGAGACTGGCGTTCTCTTGCAAGACGAGACCTTCCCTGTTCTTCACTGTCGTCATCGTTTCTCGGAGACCCTCCGTCCAGTCGAGCCGAAATTGATACTGGTCGCGACGCGCTCCCCCAAACCCAATGCAAGGGTTTACCCGAGAACACACAACAACCTTTCGAGGGCGGTCATACTCAAACGGTTTTGCTTCGACACCCGGAAACCCAAATACTTGGCTTGTCTGAGAGTGAGATCGATCATAGAACATGACAACACCGGTTTTTAGGTTGAGTTCGAACGAACATTGCTCCTTCGAAATGCTGCTACCTTCGATGATGATATCGCCATTACGGCCTAGTATAGCAAGAGTAGTAGCGTTTCCCGACTTCGAGCGGATGTGGCCAATATCAAGGCATTTATTACCCTCGTCGGTAGTTGAGACGAAGTGCTTGTTGCGGGGAGAATCCAGTACCTCTCGCGCGCGGTCATTCAACGGTACAAGGGAGAATAAAGCGAGGGGGTGAGTCATCTTGATATGGCGGGATATAAAAACTCTGTAGAGGAATATAATTCTGGTGATCTAGGAGAGGTGATATTAGACTCAACGTGAACGGAGAAACCTGTTGGGTAGATATGTTTAGTCCTAGAAGAAGGAAGAGCTTCCTCTTGTATTGTGCATGAAGATGATGAACTGCAAAGCAAACCGGTTCCAGGTTAATACAGTTATGGGACAAACACGCCATGTGTAGTAAAGTGAATATATGTCAGGAACTCTCGTGTAAAATTCACACGTGTAACCAATTTAAGTGCCTGACTCGATGAAACTTGACAGCTGAGCTTTGTGCCACTAACTTCTGCAAGAGTCATAAATACAATCCGCAGGGTAATGTCTGATTGGCGTCCTTATGTGCTACGTTAGCACCAGTTTTCAGCCGTTGTAGTACAACATCAATTGAGCGGCTAGTCTTATTAGGACCACAGCCAGCGAATACAATTCGGGAAATGTTTGCTCCCTGCGTAATGAACTATGCTTCAGGAGGGTGGCACCCTTCTATTTGTGTCCCTAGTTATGCCGGGCGCCTGAGAATTGGTCGTTTTCACATTTGCCAGCAAGAAATTACGGTAGTTGAGCAGCCACAGTGGAGTCCACAAGTCAGCATAAACAAAGACTCCAGGTCGAGGAGACACGTTCCAAGCATTACTTTTTATTGGGAAGTGTACAAGCGTTACACTTATTAAAACTCTCTGCCGAGTTAGCGAATAATATGGGCACCGACTTGAGTCCGAATAACTTGTGACGCGTTTCAAGAACATTATAAGCGCTAGTCGAAACTCAACAAATTTCTCGCGGATCTTCTAAATATCAACTCGCTTGAGCCACGCCAACTGTTTTCATCTGTCTTAGTACGGTAAAACAACTACGAGGTAAGACAGTATACCGGTTATGACGTTTCTTTGCACAAAGCTTGCTATACTGTTCGATGCGCCAAAAACAACACGTCAGTCTAAAACAAATCCTGAATTCCCGTTCCCTGGCAATGCTCCCCTCACGGAACTCAGAATCTTTTCAGCCAACTATTGTTATAAGTGGGACATAAACTTAGGTTCCCGTGTATTCATTCCTGAAAGTATCTAGTCTATAAACATATCCCAATCCGCTGACCGGCTTAGGTTGCTCAAGCTCCCTTCCATATTCCGTGCGTGTGATATTGGACAACTGGGAAAGACAAATCCTGTCTAGCGCCGCACCATGTTTCATGCGAAGTGCTGAGCAAATTTGTTTGGCAGCCAGCCATGTGAGCGCTTAGCAAGGTAGACTGTGCTGTCTCACAAGTTTAGGAAAAGACCGTCAGGATACGAGATCCTGGAAAACCTCGTTCAGATCATCAGTTTTTAATTACCCTTCTGGGTTCGGTAATAACACTTGTATATTCTACCCGACGTGATCTTCAGTGGAAACCTGTTTCACAAATCTCATCATTTCTTCTGCTAACCGTTCAGGTTTCTCGAGGGGAATCAGGTGCCCACAATCTTCGATTGTCTTGTGAATCCAATTAAGCTTAGCACCCAGCTGCCCAACCAAATCGCGCTCAAAGTCTTTGTCGCCTCTAAGAACCAGCACCGGAACCTTGATTTTATCTTCTAGGTCTCCATAGTCCTCAGCACATGCGTAATCGGGCCATGCTGCTGTAGCAGCTTCATTACCACGCATTGAGTCTCGGATGCACTGATTCATAGCCACTTCTTCTAGCGTGCCTGGACGGGCGGTAAGCACGTTTTCTAGCACGAACCGCACGCCATCTGCGCTCTGATAGGCGGCTCTCTGTTGTGCTTTCGCTTCTGGAGGGAAGTCTAGTCCTCCCAGAGGCGCTGGAGCCACAAGTACGAGCCCTTTGAGTGACAGCGACGTGTTGGCTGCAGCGTAATGTTGCACTACTTTGCCGCCCATTGAATGTCCGACGAGGATATAACCAGCTTTCTGGCCCATAAGACCAGTTTCAGAAATAATGGTTGATAGATCAGAAGACAATGCAGTGATGCTGTAAGCATTAGGGTCGCGTGGCCCAGTGCTGGGGGACCATCCGCGAGCATGATACAGTACTTTATGAAAAGATTCCAAGCTCGGATGAGATAAAATATGTTCATACGTATCGGGTGAGCCACCGTAATAATGGTGAAAAACTAAGGACGGGAGTGACGACGAAGGTTGCCCGATTGTTTCGTAACAAAGTGTAACTTCGTTAGAGATCCTGACTGTGTTGGTTGACTTGGCCATTATAGAAATCAATACATGTAGAGAAATTTTGAGAGAAGCTTTGATGATAGTTTAGACTGGTGAACAGTTGCATGTGTCGTGGCACCCGGTCTTATAGATTTCATTGCGGCGTCATTGAAGGTTACGGTAATTCAACCAGGGCTCCGCATGACGGCTGAGCAACAAATAAAATAGCGACATAATATACGACTAGAGTCGCGTTAGTCCAAAATTAGTCCAAAAGCTTGCCTAGTCCATAACCTAAACGCTCAACTGCCGCGATTTAGTAGGAGCAGGGTTAGTGGAGGAGAGTTTATCCCCGAATGATCACGGAGCCAAACAATGCCCTCTACCTTTATGTGGAATCTTACTTACCTATAATGTATATGACAATGACGCCGTCCAAAACCAGTTAGAATATCCGTGAAACCTCTCTCAGCCGGTTACATCTCGAACTAACAAATTAGTGAAGTGGCGTCGATTGAACAAGTACTGTTTGTAGATGAGACTACTTATGACAAAATGGCCCCATAGTCCATTATCATGTGTTATACAAGTGCCTCATCTGCTATCTATTTCGAATACTTATTGACTCTATCCATTTCTACAACTACGTCCCGAGCTGGGCCCTGCAAATAATGCTTTCATTGATTCCCTTCACCTACTTCCGGGGCTGGGGTTAAGTTCAGAACATCACACATCTACAAGTCGAACCCAAGGTAATCGGGCCCCTGCAATCTAGGACTTTATGAGTGTCATAGTATATTATACCACCAAGACTACAAAGCTGATTTTGAGACATTCGCGCAACAAGGATGTGTTTTAAATACATACTTCATCCTATTGAGCACAGCTGCATCATTGAAGTAACAGAGAATCTATACACTCTCGATCAAGACTTCGGGCTACATTTAATCTCACATGGATAGTGCCGACTACTCACTGCTTACTTATTCTCTCATGTCACCCGCCACCTGGCCGAGAAATTCAAGAAAGGGGGCAATAGATCTACAAGAAGCAATCTTGACATTCAATATTGATGATGTCTTCGATCCGCACGTGAACAATTCGGATCTTGTCGCGGATGTGCCATGCAAACCAATACTGCAAACTTGACGGTAACGGCATAGTTTTCCGTCACAGGTCTTATAAAGATGTCTGTTACTGTAATACAGAGGGGTTGAATACACCATAACGTGAGTTAATCATTTAATAATTTATTATTTAATTGAAGAAAATTGTTGCCTACAATGGGAAACGTTTAGTGTTTATGCTTCAAGCGACACACGGTCCCATGAGCACGGAATACGTACGCCGAATGCAAATTCGGTGTTGATCAAGCGGGCCTGTAGCTCAGGGGTAGAGCGCTCGCTTTGCATCCACCTAACAAGACTTCCTTGAAGGGCGCGAGAATGCGAGAGGCCTAGGGTTCAAATCCCTACCGGTCCAACTTTTTCAATTTTTTGGGCTCGTCACGATAACTGTGTTATGCTTTCATTTCGCAATCTTAGAAAAGCGGAAAAGCGAAGCCATGGGATATTTCTTATTTTCTGAGAAAAGCAAATAGCAAGAAACAATACTTTTTTCTACACCTTTTCCGTTTCTTAACACGATGCAGTGAAAAAGTTTCCTCCTGACTCAGTAAGCATGCCTGTTTAGCCATTCCTACGATTTGTAACTTTCACAGCCAACCCAGCGTTTGGGGGAGATAACACCGAGGTTGCGCACCCTGTCTCGTGGATGACTTTTGCGTGTGGGTTAACGGACTTATTCTTAAGCATTGGGCGCAAGACTTGGATCATTCTCCGAGTGTTCCATGCAGGATCGTTAGTCGAATCGGAAACCTAGAAAAGCTATTAGTGAACATGTAAATTGCAAGAGCAAACGATTGCAGCACGAGGAGCTTACAACGATGCGGTCGAACTCGACACCGGGAAGGGCTGTTGGTAGAGTTTGCACGTCCTTGCAGTGGACCTTGATATTAACAGTCAAAGTCCGGAGCCGCTTAATAAAAAGCTGGAACTGATCCCGATCTTTATAGTAGGCTCGAACAATTGGGTAGTTGGTTCGTAGGCCGGACTTGGTACGGGTGAGCCGGCATATAACATACGTAACGTCTTGCAACGCAGTATCAAAGGCGCCGTCGACGGTTAAGGTCGGAATAATGACTGGGGAGAGGCGGTCCTTTCCAAAAGCCAGTTTTTGGACCGCAGGGTTGGAGGCAACCACAAGGGCTTTCTCTTCAGATCATACGGTATACAGTACTGTATGACCAACTTCTAAGGCAGCAAGTAGTATGCGGAAACCAATCAGACCGGTGGTCCCCGTAATGAGAAATGCCATCGTTGTATTGAATTGTACAATTAAAAGTGTTAGAGTTTCTGTAAGTGTGGTAGATCAAAGACGAGACACATAAGCAGTCTGTAGAAAGGTCACCATTTCATCCGATACAGAGAGAGATGTAGTTTATAAGTGGGCAACCACGTGCCTGATGTTCGCCAGACCAGGGTTTTACATCGTCTCCTGGAGTTATCTTGACATGTGGGCATGTCTATGGCTTGATCATACTCCATAAGCTCGGCGTTCACCCTTCGTGATATGGGCACCACGAAGACGGGCTTGAGCGCTAGGACGTCCCCCTCGACTTAATCTTTGGAATAAAGTAAATCTTCAATTTATGTGTTAGATGCGACCAGTCTTCTTCGCAGTGAGCTTATAAAATTATGCGACATCTGCACTCTGTGAATACCCAAGAATGTTAGGAGTTGGCTGCTATAAGTTAGCATGCACATCGCCCTACGACGTATTACGCCGCCTCCAACTGCTGCAAGTTGCCCACAAATAAACCGCCTTGCATCTCTGCAAACTTCAACATTGGACAGCAAATGGCTTCAAAGGCATCATGAGAGCTGTCATGAGCTTTTCCGCCAGCACGGACGTATGTCTCTGTCATTTCGACACCGTTGATTACATCCTGGAACAGTCTCTTCGGCGCTCGATTGGTGCCTCCATGCAGTGAGAACTTGCCCCCGTCAAGTAGCGCGAGGACTTGCCAAAGAGACTCTGCGAGGGGTAGATAAGTGGCAGGTATGCAAGTAGCTAGCTGCACAGAGGCGTTATAGTTGGTAAGAGCTGCAGGAATTGGGCCTGCACGGGAGGACCTCCTCGTTCGTACACGCGGCTCACCCGTCCTACTCAACGAGACTGAAGAATACGGAAGACCGAAATTTGGAGAAACTGTAAGCTGATATTAATACTATCAATACGGCACGAGAAGCCGGGAGTTTCAGGATCATACTCATATCATTATCGTCACTCCTCGAACACAGAGTCTTATCTTATTAAGAAGCCCACAGACCGTAACGCATGGTTGAAATAGCCCTTCTAAATATCAGGTAAAGTCAAAAGGCTACGATATGTACCATAAAATTAATAATAATGCATCCCATCATGTATATACCATACTCACAAATTCAACTCAGCCAAGTATTACGCCCACAATCGTCGCAAATCTAAGCCTCAATCAAGAAATCTTAAGAAGCCGATTCCGCAGCGCCGAATTCTTCACCGAAACCACCTTCCCATCCTTATCCATCTCAAAAACGAACGTATCCAGCGGCTGCGACCCGTACACAACAGCCGAGAGACTGACCCAAGTAGAGCAATCGGTCGTAAACGGCTTCGTGGCCTCCGGGACCGCAAGGTCTTCAAAGGTGGCTTTAAACCCTACCTTCTTCCCGCCGTCGGGAAGCGCATCCCATAAGCCTGTGGGATACAGCCGCACGCTGGGATTGATCTTGTCCCAGTAGTCCTTTGATATGTTCTGTCCTAGCGCCACCACGAGACCCATCAAGTTCGTCCCGTTAGATATCCATGGTCCTACGCCTAGACCGGGTTTCTCGGTGTCTACGCTTATGGTTAATGAGGAGTTGAGGGATGGGTTCTCTGAGATGTATTGCCCCGTGAAGGTGGCGTTGGCGTGGGATCGCGCGATGTTGAGGAGGGTTGGTAAGTATGTATTGGACAACGTGTCGGCGATGTCGAGGACGAGAGATGAGGGGAACTCCCCTGCTGCGGCTATGCTGAAGCCGATGTCGAAGTCGGGAATTACGGCGAGGAGTGTGCTGTATCTTCCTATGCTGCCCAGTTTGTTGAATGTTGTTGCGAATTGGTAGGTTGAGTCTTTTGACGTTAGCGTGACTGGGTAAGTATGTTGGGTTGGTGGAGGAGTAGATCATTGAGAGTTGTGAGATGCTTACTCTGAGATGTTAGTGGCAGTCTCCGCACGCCCCAGGGGCTTCCGACGGACGATACGGGATCGGAGCTGAATGTCACGGGTCGAAGCCATCGCCGTGTTACGGGCCAGGAGAGCAAAGTTGACTTCAAGATGGCTCTTCCCACTGCTGACAGGTCCGACGCCGATGAATAAACATTTCCCGTACTGGTCCAAGATCAGTTATTGACTGGAAAATTGTCTAAATTCTTAAGAAGAAGCTTACGGTGATTCATTCCCCATGTTGAAAGCCCATGTCGTCAAGTATCTGCCTCCCGGTATGACACCCAGAGAATCGTTGGGCGTGGTGTAGAATGTGTGGCTTAGGTTCAGAGGCTTCACGAGTTTATCTTCGAAGGACCGTTGGAACGGTTTTCCTGTCATCTTCTCTAGCGCATAGCCCAAGAGGACGTATCCGATGTCTGAATACGCGGGCGTCACGAACGGCGAGAAGGACGGAGGGAGCTTCTTCAATCCTTCGAAGAATTCTTAATGAGATTAGCAGATTAGTCAGGTGCGATCTAAATGATATAGAATAAAATAGTGACACTCACGAGTTCTATTACACACAGGAGCACTTCCGCAAGGCGGGATATCAACATCAGCAAGAACCGGCAGACCAATCGCCGTAGTCTGGGTCATATTACTGCTCTGCGTGAGCTCTCCGATCAGCGAGTCTAACGCGCATCCACTTAGCAACGCTCCGAAAGCAAGAAGAGCAACAAGCATATCCGCTCACAGTCTCTCATCAACCCCGAAATCTGACTCGCCAACGCTCCTATCGTGATAGAGCCCCAATCCGGTGACGTGAGCGAATGTGACGTATCAGGTCCGTTGTTCTCAACCATGGCTGCGATCTCGGGGATGAACTTCGCGATGGGCTCGTTCCACGAGGAATCTCCTACCTCCGCCAGGAATGTCAGCATCGTGAATATTTTCGTCAAACTCCCTATGCGGTAGACCGTGTTGCCGTCTACCGTCTTCACCCCTGTCGTGTTCATCGTCGCCAGGTTCTTCGCTGTCCAGTAGTGCGACCATAATGGATTTTCCTCGCTCGCGGCGAAGACTTCGACGGAGTATGAGAATTTGTCGGAGCCTGTGTTGTTGGCGTTGTCAACGTACTGTCCGATCACCGAGTCTAGTGCACTGGCGGCGCCGTGAATGCCATCATATCCGAATAGGTTGTCGGGTTTCGGGTAGCCGAGGCCGTAGATTGGACAGTTCTTCTTCGAGTGTGAGCCAGTGGCTTGCAACACCACCAGCCAGGTCAGAACGGGCCAATGCTGGAACATTGTCGTAACAGTGCTCTGTGCGACAGCTGAAGATGTGACAATTGGATGTCATGGCATCATTTTTATTGCCAAGCTCATGGAAATAGGTATCCGCCAGCTATATGCCAGCTCGAGTCTGGAAGCAATTATTCATTATCAGATAGCCCCTGACATTAATCCATCGTCATCGTCATATCACCAGCATTTAATCTCTGCGTTTATCTAGTATGTTCACCTCCCAACTGGATAATAAAGCTCGGAACAACATGTGATTCGTTATGTAGGACATCCGGATAAGGTTCTTGTTATTAACCGCCGAAGGGTTGGGTGCCTACCTGGGTAATGCTCTACACTTCGCACTACATGTCAACAAATACATCATTGCTCACGAACCTGAGAGGTGGCTGAGACGAAGAGATGGCATAAATAACTATCTGTTAATATAGTTCAATAATTATGAGCATCAAGGTTTGCTTCCATATGTGTGCGATCACTGTTCGAGTAGGTAGATTGGGTTTCACACATATTTTGAAATGCAGTCTGCACTTTGAATTTCACACGACTTGCACACAAGTTCTGCACCATCTAGCACCGTAAAAATCCTATCAGTTATGTCGAATCAACCGCATAATACAACATATGATGCCATTCCAATCGTCTAGAACTTAAGGGGTTGATGCTATTTAGGGATCCTGGATCTGCGATTCGGCTCGGAGGCTTCAAGTCCGGCATGCTTGGCACTATAAATAACCAAAGCGGAATGCATTGCTTAACCAGTGAGATCTCTGCGATTATCTGCTCTCTGGCTTCAATTGGGGCAAGATGGGCATGTTCCTGGTAACCGGTTCTCTGGACGTAGGCTCAGTTGACTATAGATGTTTTCATACTTATGTTCTGGATCCTGGCCATGTTGCAATCGGGCACTCAGATGACAATTACGGCCGAGGCAGTTGTCTTTCTACTAATAGTGCGAGAACACCGCGAAGCACATAGCGACTGGCCCAGGAGGACACCATGCGCATCCATCAAGGTTTCATATTCGCCTATCATTAGTCCTCAGCGTCTCGTGGGTAGATGTGGATGTGAAATGTTTTATAAGGTGCCATACAGTAAATCAATGTCAATTCCACACGCCCACTGTTGAGACTATATGATGCGTTGTCTATAGTACAACACTGAACAAACATAGTTGCAAGACAAATATCATAGACATTTCATCTTCAATCTTTCAGATTCCAGATTTCAATTATTGCAAAGGCTATAGCATCGAAGAGCAAACCGCCGTCCGTCATCTCCAACGCCTCGCAATTAGACGTGAGAATCGCTATGCTTATCAGCCAGAGCCACTCCATCATTGCCACTAATCATAAATCTCTCCAACCTCATTCAAAATGCAACGATTGATATACTAGTACAGTCTCAAAATTAAGATCCTCATTACCCCGTTTTAAACCACCATACGTCATCATGGCCTAATTTCCGTTCACTGCTGGAGAGCCAGCTTCGTCGTGCGCTGCGGCAAGCAGGGAAAACTGGCCACCGGCACTGGCCAAGACTATTTTCCGACCACGAATAGCGGTGTTATCAATCATTGTTGGAACCTCGATATCGTCTATAGTGCCTTGGCCAGTTTGGTAGGTTGCGGAGAACCCCCACGAGTACACACGGCCATCCGAATCGATCGCGAAACTAGTATCAACACCAGCAGCAACAAATTTGATGTCAAGATCTATTGAGTTGTTAGTGAGTGATAGTCGGATGATGAAAGCTGCATGGGATCAACTTACTAGCGATAGCAGTAGGCTTCAGAAGAATGCGAGGCTTCTTGTTCTCATCAAACATAGCATTATCCTCGGTGAATAGGTCGGCTGGTTGACCGACTTGATGGCCATCGACACGACCCCATGTCAAGAGTCGTCCATCTTTCGTACGGGCAACTGAGTGGTGTTCACCTCCCGCGATTTGTTCAACGTCTTCATCTTTGAGTGACTCGACAAGTTTGGGCTGGAGGACCATGGCGTCGTCCTTGCCGGTATCGTCGTAGTGACCAGTTTGGGAGTAGTTGTTCAGACCCCACGACCAAACACGGCCCTGGTCATCAGTATAAAAACTATGGTAAGAGCCGGCTGCAATTTCAGTGGCAAAGTGTCTCTTGCCGAACATACCGCAGGGTTGGGGGTGCAGCGTAGCCGTAGGACCACCATGACGGGTGATAGGCTTTCGGCCCAACTGAAATTGACCGCCACTACCCCATGTCCAGACCTTACCATGGGTATCGAGAGCTAGCACATGGTTGGAACCACAAGCGATGTCGACGATGTCTTGTAGTGGTGCGATTAGCATGGGAGTTGGCTGCACCCTAATGTCTTTGGCGAATCCAATGATACCATCGGCGCCACGGAACGTCCCCCAACCGAAGACAAAGCCATCGGTTGTGAGTACGAAGGAGGCCGAATCGGATGCAATGACCTTGGAGATGATATCATCCTCTCCAAGTTCGCCATTGTCAATCTGGGTAGGTGTGCTTTCTAGGGGGTTGATTTTATCCTCATCATCTTCGTCGTCCGAATCTGCATCTGCATCACGCACTCCGCCGGCCCAAGTGGTGTCGCGACCGAGAGCCTCGTCATCATTGACACCCCAAGTAAGAACCCGATTGTCTTTGGTCAGCGCGATGGCATGCATACCTCCGCAGGCGATGTCAACAACACCGACAGCTTCTGCGCCGAGATTGTGGTTCAGTCGAGGTCGCTTGACATCGGTTGGCTTCTTTCCGTCATGCGGTTTGCTACCCAGGCCCAGTTCGCCAGCGCTGCCTTCTCCAAAGACGAAGATGTCGAGGGGAGTGGTAGGTACGGGATTATGGACAACCTGTCTCTTCCGCCGCTTCGCTATGATCTGCTTATGCCAACCAGTAGGAGCATCCTCAGTGGCAGCAACGCGAGTCTTCTTTTGGGGTCTAGGTTCGCTTGCTTCAGAGCTTTCAACTGCATCGTCCTCGTCCTCGTCCTCGTCAATCGGTCGCTTGCCGTTGACATTTTTAGCAGGCTTCTTCTCGACGGCTGCCTTCTTCTCAGCGGCAGCCTTCTTAGCAGGAGCAGTCTTCTTTGTAGTGGCGGCGTTTGTCTTCGTAGCAGCAGTAGCCTTTGCTGTGGTAGCAGTCTTCTTGGGTTCGGCAACTGCCTTTGTAGCCTTGGCCGTTGACTTTGGTGCGGCTTTGGGAGCAGCTTTGGTGGTGGTTTTACGAGTACTTGCTCTTGTGGCAGCGGCATCTTTGGTTATGGGAACGGATTTTGTAGTTGTGGTAGTCTCGGATTTGGGCGCTGCATTGCGCTTCGGGGCCTTAGCAGGGGCCTCGGCAGCAGCCGGCTTCCTCGTTCTCGGAGCCATGATGCTCTCTGCGATGCGCCGTGCGAGAATACGAGAAGATGAAAATGGGAGGTGGAGAGATTGGGGAAATAGGTGATGATGTTGTTGAGCGTTCCAGATACGATTCTCGTCACTACTCGTCGCAACCCAGCATCAACAACGGTTAATTGACACTAAGACAACAGGCGGGACGCTAGAAGGAGGCGGATGAGTTGTGTGCGATCGCGTCGTGACGTAAGATGAAAGGAAGGGGAAATCGCACGATACAAAAACGAGCCTGGTGGCCTGATGAATTAACTGATGGTCTGGTGACCCGATCAGCGTAGTTCTTTGTATGAGATCGAGGTGTGCGAGGGCCAGGGCCTTTCACAATAAATCACAATGCACACGATGTGAGCTTCGAGGGTCTCTTTGTTGATGTTTGCAGATAGAAAATGATTTCTGCAGAGGAAGATGGAGGATGGAAAATGGACAAGAAAAAGACGCGGGCGCGGTTGTGTTGTGTGGATTGTTAGGTATTTTTACCAACAACAAGCTACGATAAGAACGAACCGGGATCAGCTGGGAATCGAGATCAGTCAGCACAAGAAAATATTGGCCTTGGCGTCTCGGGGAAGGAACCCTTTTTTTGGAATGACCAATGGCAACGCATCTCGGCGTGGCACGAACCGGTCGAAGCCCGGATCCACACAAGCTGGATGCGGCTAATCAGAACGTGACAAGAGCCCACCGGAGCTTCCTCGTCGTAAGTACAAGTCCTACAAGCATTGAATACAGCGCGCCTTCAACTGAAGGGGTCACTTGGGTAGGTACTTACCCCAGTACAAGCAGCGGGTTATGAATACGTACCGTGGTGTAGCAATCCGGGTGGCTAGTACACGTGTACCATGTACATGAGGCAATACACAATCGAGGTAACTTACATTCCAAAGTCTCAGGCAACCTTCGAATTAAGCACGCAACAAATTGAGGTCATACCTACATGTTCTGCAGCTTATCGTATTGAGTCAAACCCAGCAGACTCTGTCTCAAATTCTCGCGGTTTTTTGCCTAGTATTAGTTAACTGGTAACCTAGGCTGCTGTTGTGTCATTTAATTATTTGCTTACTAGCATAATGCAGTACGTTACGCGTCGAGAACACAAGTTCAGCCTCCCTGCTTCATGTTGTTTTGTAGTTGTATTGGAAGACAAACTACAGAAAAGAAATCACATTGCCAAAATAGATATTAATTCAGCTTGGAGGTAAGCAGTACACTGTGGTATCAAACGCCATATCACTCTCCCATCCGTCCATTCATCCATCCCTTGGTATTACAAACGCCAGCCCATTGCCCGGGAATGTTCCCACGAGTCCTTCTATCTGGTTTTATTTCTTTTCATACCCGCATCCCAGTTCTGATTCAAAAGGATGAGATTGCCGGTCTCCCTTATTTCGTAGTCGTGAAATCAATCTCATTCGGGTACGAAGCGCCAGCCGCAGCCCGCTCGCATGTGCATGAGCCAGCCGGACGAGATCCGCATTCGCAGGTGCTACCCGTGGGGGCTATGTTCTCCTTCGCGGCGTTCTCGCACGTGCACTGTCCGGCAGGGCGAGCGCGACACGAGCACCGGGCACCGCCTAGAGCGTTCTCCGCTGCAGCTTTCTGACAGGTGCAGTGCAGCGCGGACTGTTTGCCGCAAGAGCAGGTTGCCTGCTTGGCTGTGGGACGTGATATGTCAGCACCCGAGTACACAGGGAGGCTGAAGAAGATATTTTGCGACTTACCACAGACGCACTCGCTGCCCGAGTTCTTGCCGCAGCAGGTTGGGGTGGCTTTGGTGACTTCGGTTGCCATTGTAATCGTGGTTTAAGTCAGGCCGGGTAGGTAAGGTGAAATTGAATGAGTAGTCAGAGAGTGTTTGTGAAGATAGATACCAGGTAAGGATTGGCAAAATCAGTGTTTTCCGCTTCTTCAGTATGAAACAAGAATACTTTGGTTCTCAAGTTGAAGAATAAATGTCTTCTTTATGTACAAGTCTATGGCCTGTTTGTATGCCTCAATAAATGGTTGCAGCTTGTTGAGTGACATCACAGGAGATGGTCATCACCTGATTGTTGATTGGTTCGGAGCGTGCTGGTGGATTTTGAGCCAATGAGAACGCATATGATTACCTTTACAGCAAACCTCAGAGGCTGTTATTACCTGCTATTGCTTTGAAATCCCCTTTAACTTTACCCCAGATTTTCCTGTTCTTCTGCAAGTAATGTACCTACTAGAGTTGAGGCTGCAGGGTCCTTTTTATGTACATGGGGCGAAATTAGTCTTGTTATATTATGTCAATTATGTCAAGGTAGCTAGCTATATGGATGACGTAGGACCGGAGGCATTGCTGTACATTCTCTCTAACATATCCGAAGCACAAGCGAATATTGATATTGTAGAGGTAATGCCGCCCCCCGTTACATTTCTACTCTCACTACTTTTTTTTACCAGACTGGTGCGTCTTTGGATACTATGAGGTCGTATAACGGGGGACGGCATCCGGGATATTTGTCGCCATATATGATGCTACACTATGGAGAAACACACGGGTGATACGGGTAACTTGAAGGTTCTATTCTTATGCCGAGCCTCAAAATATATACTATCGAAAGCATACAGCATATCATATACCCACAACGATGGTAAGAAGAGGCTTAATGAATCCGATACCGCTACCGCTAAACAACAGGCCAGCCACTCGAAAAGTCGATAGTATTCCAACCAAATCGCTTATCGCCATCCGCATAACCAATAGTCTTGTCGACATAGTGGTAGTAAAGGATCTACAAACGGCACTAGTTAGCAAAACACAGTTCAAGCAACACAAGTGCCATATCACGCAAACACTCACCGGTCCATAGGTGGGATCCTGGTAGACGCCCTGGCCGCCAGGTCCGTAGACATTACCATGGGACTCCAGCACGACCGTGCCGCCGCCATTCGTGCACGCAGCACCATTCTTATCCACGTAACCCCCCGTGACCGAAGACGAGCGGCACACCATGATCTTGTACTCGGCGCCGGCGGCCGGCATGTTGGCGTCGTAGCCGCAGCACTGGCCGTGGCTGTAGAACAGGTAGTAGTAACTGCCGTACTTGAAGACGAAGGAGCCCTCGACGGCCGTCGTCGCCGGGTCGTACGCCAGTTGGTACGAGCTGGTGCCGCTGGCCAGCGTGAGCGGCGACGACTTCATCTCCGCCTGGTAGATGTCCTTCCAGAACGACCCCCACGTCAGGTAGTATTTCCCGTCGGCGTTGATCAGGTTCGCGTCGATGGCGTTGTATGGCTTGTCTGATCCTGACTTCACCCCTGTTGCCCCGTGGTCTGTCCATGATCCCACGTCTAGTGTTGTCGATGTTGCGACGCCGATGGCTGAATTCTGCGACCCGAATTGGCTCACTGCGTAGTAGAGGTAGTATGTGCTGCCGACTAAGCTGACGTCAGGTGCCTGTTGAGTTTCAATGTTAGCTGCGCATGCTGTAAGCTTGCCGAGTAGCATCGACACCTACCCAAAGATCCTGATTACCGGGAAGGTCGATCGACGAGCCAGACGGGATAGCGGCGCCCTTGTAAGTCCATGGACCCGTGATATCCGGCGCGGTATGTACAGCGATCTTCCCGTTCGTTGAGAACCGAAAGTAAGTGCCATCAGATCGCCGGATGATAGCCGGGTCATGGGCATTGGTGCAGGTTCCTGTACAGGTTTTGGGGTTCGCATAGCCTAGCGCCGACCCTAGTAGGGGTAGGACACCCAGCACTGTGGTACGGATCGTCATCATCGTGGTTTATTCAACGGGTGATCTAATATGTTATTCACCCGGTACCTCCTGTCGATCGATCGGTTGCTACGATCATAACCAAACTCTCTTTCGCCCGGCATTCTGTCGACTTTATTATAGTCATCGGAAATGGAGTTTCATGCTTTGCCTTCCTTTGGTTGGCACCGCCTCCGTGACAGTAATTACCTGATCCGGTAATTGTTTCCCGGGAGTCAAGTCGTGATTGGAGGAACGAATCGCGATAGTTTGGCCGTAGGGGATAATAAAGTTTCAATTATAGGTCTTAATGCTTTACGTAAACAATAGCAGTAGTTGATTGTCCTTGGCGTAAAATCTCTGAGCCTTTTCTTTACGATTTAGCAACTCAACTAATAGAGGAAACCGGTGAATTTGCATGTGCTTGCGATTCGCCTGATTGTCGCATCACGGCTGACGCAGCATCATAGGCTAAGCGGTCGAATCAGACGGTGGACATGACCTTATGTGCCGATCTCCACGAACGGGTGCCAGCTACGGAACAGAGTGCTTGTATTTGCGCGCCAATGAAACGCTTCGCCGTCAGCGCGGTCATCGCGAATCATTGATTCAAGGTTGCGTTTTGACTTGAGAACCCAGTTTACCCCGGATAACACGTCCCATTCGTGCTACATTAGAGCCTGCGCACCGGACTGGCGGGTCCAATGCTTCGCAGATTGCTTAAGCATAAACACAAGCAAACAAGCAAACAATAAAAACTATTGGTGTAAGGGAGGAGGGCGGTAAATCTCGATTTCGAAACAATCAATGACAATCGTAGGCTGCGCCTCATTTCTTGCAATCCGCGTGTTGCACGTGTTTATTGTTTAGACATTCAGCGTTCCTAGCTGTATGACCCTGAGCCAGTTGTACAGAGTTCGGTACTTTGCTAGAATGTTCCATTTCAAGGAAATGGCTGGCTGATGGAATACAAGCTTATATGCCACCCAATAGTAAGGTTGGATTACACCGAGCGCACATACTTATGGCGTTTTCAAATTCACGCCCGTAATTGTCATTTTAAGGCATGGCACGTTTCCTCCAAGGTGCACAGAAGCACTGTCAGAAATGGAGACGAAAATCTCAATGGACCCAGACTATGTTCTTGTATCACGGCATAGCCACAGAGTAAATATGTTTGCAACAAATTCCACTTTCACCGTCTTCCGATCTCTGCAGCTAAACCACAATGCTCTACAAATCCAATAGTTACCACACATCGCACGAAAACTGGTCGTGGACCGTAACTATCAAATCAAACATCTGAAAGGCCCTGAACAGCCGCTGTAATTTGCCATAATGTGGCAATCCCTTTGGTCGCAAGGTGATATGCGCCCTTAACTGCTAATTCAAGGCATAACACGAAGGAAAAGCAATAGAGAAGAAAAAACCGTGTATATTTATTGCGTATGACTCCGACATCGTAGTCCAAATCAATTTCATCCGTACGCATCAATTCATCAAGTCCAAACACACCAATTAACCTCTCACTTTACCACTCGCGTCAACTCAATTCGGTCCCAGTCAACCAAACTCAGTCCGCAATGGAGTCCCAACAGCAACAGAAACAACTCGTCGAAGAAATCAGGAGCCGAGTCACTGAAACGGAACACCAACTCAATGAGCTTCGAGAGAAACAGAAGTGGATGGGCATGCAGATTTCAGAGCTTCAAGAAATTGTCGAGGCAGTCGATAAGGCTATCACATTCGCAAACTCTGGAGTGTTGGAACTCGAGGATATGGATGATTGCAATAAAGTTGGTGGGATGATCTATACATTGTGTGAATATCATGATGAAGTTCAGGACTACTTGTTGCAAATCGAAGTCTGTGAAGAGATAATCGCACAAGAGGACAAGTAAGATGGTGATATGGGGCATGTCAACGACAAGAAAAGGACATAATCACCAGACTACGACAATCGCTATAGCGTTCACGACCCGGTTCACATCAACCCTACCCGCACCACAATTCTCCCATGGAACGGAAGCTGGCTTCGTTCCGATCTTGGCTCGGGTGGCTAGGATGGAGTGTTCTTGATTTGTGGTGGACATAGAGGGAGAAGCTCTCGTCAATGTGTTGGTGTTGCGCATCTCGCGGATGTATGGGTCGGCGATCATATAAATGAAGGTGAACCAGTGCACTCTCCAGATGGGGTCACAATTAGTGTATTCAGATGAGCTCAAGATTAAGTTCTAGTTACAAACGAAAGCCAATACTGACATGCTATTTATACTGGAGATCATTTGGACTATAGTCAACCTGTTCCCTTGCCATAGGGATCTGTTCAGGCCCAATCCGTGACAACGCATCTCTTGGTTCTTTTCACCAATAGGCTTTTGGCCTAGTCTGGCCCTCTCACCTATAAAGGGAGATACCGAATTTCCAAAAGCCACGTATAGGATAGCCGAAGTCCACAAGGTTATAATCGATTGAATTAAGTCTAGGTCTTGAGTAAAGAAAGGGTTGCAGATAATCTTCAACCAGTGCAGGCCATTGGGCTTTTAGGATATCGTATTACTCGAATGACCCTTGAAGTGATCTATGTTAGTAATATGCCTGATAATGATCACTACATCAAGATATAAGTACTTACGTCAGCTAGCTTGAAGTCCGCAGTTGGCCCAGAGCCCTTTGAGCCTTCCAGGGACGATAACGATTCGAGAACTAAGGGATGGGCAATGGCGTACACAGCATCCTCGGCAAGCCTTGCATGACAAAATCACAGGTTAGCCTTGTGTTTTGCGCGGAAACGAAAGGTAAGAATCACCAGCTTACGATGAATTTGTCAGTTTCGTTACATGATGGAAAGATAGGGAGCGGGATGTGCCTCCATAGGGACAAGAAAATAGTCTGCATTTCAAAGGAGGTTGAGCAAGTGAAGTACATTTCTATGTGTTGTTACCAGTAGTCAACACACGCGCTATCCCCTCTAAAAGCTCAGCAACAGTCTAAATTTACAGGTTTGCCGAGGTTTCTGGGCTTTGAAAAGCGCTCTAAAAGTTCTTTTCACTACATTAGCTGGTCAGCAGGTTATCATATATTTCCACGATGTTGAGTAAAGGGCAAAGGAAGGGACTCCCTGCGACGGGTTGAACTTGGAATAGTAATTCGAATACAGACACTTCCCTATACACTATAAGTAGTCAGCTGCATAATGGTCCCGAAGAACATTCAAGGGATGAAGCACTCTTATACACTATGAGTTCATGGTGTACCTAATTGCACCCAACTAATGTGATATGACTGGAGACCAAAGCAGGCAATCTACAAGATAGTGAGCAAAATATTAGCCATACTTCAGTATCTAACTCGCTTTCTTTGATGCCAGTTTGTAAAGCTTAGATAGACCGAAATACAGGCCCAGCATGAGCCAATGTAGCATAGATAGTGCAGATGATACAAAGTGCGAAATATCTATGGGTTAAGCAATTCATATCTTGGATTTGGGCAGAAAATGTTACGTTGGTAAGGGCTTCGATTCGTAAAGATGGAGCAAATTAAATATAAAGGGGAGAACGAAGAAGTAGCTTTGTTTCGGGGCAGGAGTGAGAGAGATGATTTATGACTTAAGGGACTAGGACTACATATCCAAACCCGTCGGGCCAGTGCTTCAATATCGAGTAGCGGTGATTCATATAATTCTTCAGCGACTCATTGACCGGTATATGCTTGATCGTAAAAAGTAAGTCAGCCTTCGCAGGAAGGCACCCAGTTAGTTAATGTCAACACCGATTAATGTTATTAAACATGCTCCCTTTTCCCCTTCCCTATCACCCCTCCCTTCATCGTTTTTTAATTCCCTATGTTGCAGTAACAAAATATTTGGCATTTTAAAACATCACGGAACATACTAGAGTCGCCCTTTCACGCAACTTGGTGCGCAACGCCAACACCAGCATCATGTCTTCTTCTATGGAAAAGAACTCAGCAGAGTTGGATGCTATTAAAAAGACTTGGGAAGACGAACAGGAGAGGTTTGTTACCGAAATAAGAAATGGTTTTCATGTAAGTACCTCTAGGTTTCTTGTTAGTCTACGAGCGTTGCTTAGAAAAACGTTTTCCCTATATTTCGAGCATATCTATTATACATTTATCCTACTCATTCCAGTTCGAAAACAACTCTTGAAGGTAGTTATTAACCCTACTTGAGCAGCATCATCTAGCTCGAAAAAAACAGCTGCTATCTCGCGAACTCGAAATCAAAGAAGCGATGGCCCAAGAAACATTACCTCGGACTCTGAACTCGGTCGAACAACGAAACGAGGTTCATCTACCAGCATTTTATTGCTGGAGCAAATCTCAAGCCAAAGTTTCCGTTTGGATCGACGAGGCGCCCCAAGGCTTCATAGATCCTGACGTATCTAGCTTCTACTACCCCACGATATTCGGGAACTCTCACGCACAAGCCTCGACCACATCCGCTCCACCGGCGGACACCGGTGCCGCTCCCGTCCCGTCTCGGGGGTCATCCCCCATCCGCGACACAATCATTTGCGCGCCCATCTCTGAGAATTCCATTCCTAAGGGCTTTCGAGGAATGCTTTTACAGGAAGGATCCCGGACGTCAAGGAAGACGCCATTGAGGCCAATTCTGCACCATATCAAATTCACAAAGAAGCCGAACATCGACTTCAAGGAGGTGGAGAGGAGAAATCTCTGGGTGTTTGAGTGCAGAGTATGGTTCAAAGTTCGTTACCAATGGTGTTATCTCACTATGAAATGCCCTGTCCATTCTGTGTGTCCAGTATTCTCTAAGAATCCGATGTGGGGGAATCGAGCCGCAAATCATCTTAGAGAATGCGGCGTACCGTTTGAAGATGAGTATGATATGCTGTGCAACTACGCGAGGATCGGTAAGCATCCCAGCCCTATTTAGAGTTACCTATGTTGGTGATAGATGAATTAACTTCTTTTAAGTCATTTCGAAGCATCGGGTCAGCCGAGACGATGTAAGAGAGTATAATAGCTCGCTACTCATGGCGAACGAAGCCCGATTTGAGAAGGAGAATCTGATATAACTTGATATAACGTCAGCTTAACTATCAGGACACACCCGGAATTGCTTTTCTTCGGCTGGATTATGATGATCAAATGTAGGAACAGACACCCGACTATCGCGTTAAAGATTGATAGGTCCTTGGACGCAGTAGAGAGGTGTGAAGACGCTAGAGGTCAAGGGAAGGTACAGTCAAATTCCTATTGTATTTAGTTCGCAACCTAGAGGGTTCTCACCTCCATTTCCCGCTGTCTGCTAGTTATGTTTAATGCACCTCCTTGCCAGCTATTAGGAGTCTCCCGCTATCGTCGTGAATTGTCCGTTTGGAGAACAGGGAATCATTCTTTCACTTTATCTTCGAATGTTAATCAACTCGATCGAAAACGAGATGCGACCTTTAAACGATTCCGGCCTGCCCGCAGTTTTCAGTTCCTAGCGACGGTAGGCCGCATACAGTGCTTTGGTACTTTTCTGGTCGCTGAATTTTGTTTGCATCGCGCGGGTTAAGTTTTGCCAAGGACTCGGAGGCCAACGTGCGACGAAACGTAGTAATGTTGGTGGTAACTTGGTGATTTATGCAGAACTAAACTTAATCAAGGACTGAACATATTATATTATGTGTCATAGAAAAAGGAAAGCTACCCTGAATACTAAGTCTCTGGCAACAGTACCATGCCCTCTACATCATTAAAATCACCTGAAACCTAACAATATTAATGTTTCTATATTTCAGCAGAAAGTGGCTGAGCGCGCATTGGGATGGGCTTTTGCTGTCGCCAGGCCGATCCAGTAGACCGTCAAACAGCAGCTCTAGACGGCGATGATCCTTGTGACCGCTGTTCTGCACGTGAGAAAAGCCGGGAGATCTTCACATCATGCTTTCTCGTTGCATCACCACGAAGGCTTAAATGGCCGGCGACGTTAATAAATGTATACCACCCCATCACAAACACGCGTCCAATGTAATTCCTATACTATTAGGTAGCCTGCTCGATGAAAAAAATGAGTTTTCACGTGGACAGCATTGCGCTGAGGTTGGGATCTCGCACCTACTCCGTGACATCAGTCGCGCTCAAGGTGTGCATCGGGCTGTTGATGATCGATGCCATCGTTGAGGTATCTTTCGTGAGCAGCAGCCTCGCATGGCTTCATGATAAGGCCGCTCGCAAGCTTTTGCACTTCGCAGCTTACGGATCCAAGCACCGCCTCCCCATGCTCCCGCGCCACCTCATCATCGAACATCTTCGCACCGCTAACGGCGCGGCCGGGACGGCATTCGCCCTCGTCGGGGTGGGAGGTATTCTGGCGCTCATGCTGCGTAATTGGGCCCAGTACCGCACGGGCAGGCTTCCGAGGGTTTGCAGGTACTTTTACTACATTTGGCTTTCGTGCAATATGCCTGCTTTGCTTCTCACCGGCGCGACAATCATATATGTTTTCGCTCTCACGAACGGACGCGCCAGCCAGAAGATATATGTCCCTGAGGCGGTCAATCTTGATGGTCGCCCTTACGATCTGAGTAACTGGACGCCTGACGGCTGGTTCTCTGCCGTCCTCAGGCTGAAACTGCTACGGGACCGGATGGAAATCCAGAAGCAACTTACGGTGATGAGAGGGTGGCTGTACAATCTTCCTATGAGTAGGTAATCTCGAATTATGTTATGCTCCTCACCCAATGTCGTGACGATCGCCTCCTTCTAATTGTCTCTATATCCATCTCGCATTGGCATTCCCGAATCTTTAACAGAGACACATTGCTGACTTGTAGTGTTACGAAAGTGTTTCTCTTCCAGACAGGCGTAACGGTTTTGGGGTATATGGACTACAACCGCTGGGTTATGAAGCCAAGGTTACCAGAAGGGTTTTGACCATTTGTGGAAAAATAATAAACTTCTAGGGGCCTAGAAGAGGTGGTTATTACTCTCGAAGATACATATAGTTGTCGTTAAGTGTTGCCCTAATATGGGGCGAGTGGTATAGACTGTGCGTCGGCGTTCAACTAGAGATAATATGTTTATTTCATTTCGTCATCTACAAATTTAGGGGAAATCGTTAGAATTTTAAAGATCGGGCAAGTTGAAAAACTCAACCAACTCGAATTCAAATTATCTGAAGTCCCAAGCGAGCCCCATGTGTAATGAATGCTTCAACAATGAAGTGTCACAACTTGTACATTTCCCTATGTGACTTAGATCTCAAGTTAGGCTTGTTAGGGATCTAGAACTGATTAGTTATGTAGCGCCACTGCTAATTTAACTAACTAAGTACATGTACATACCTAGTCGATGCGCTAGCAGCCCTCAGGGAGGTTACCCCGCCCCCGCATACTTCATGCTAATTACCTATATAAGCTCAACTGTCTTCTTCTCACCTTTGTCGACTTGTCGCTTGTCGTCATTCCCAAATTCAGCTATCCGTATCCCGATTCTCTTAAAACAGTGTCCCAATGCAATAAACAGCAGGCTTATAACATCTTTGTTGATCTGAACAACAGGCATGATGAAGACGGAGAGCGAAGCACCCGAATGCTCCTTCACAGAATCAAGATAATCGCCCATAATGGGGAGACGAGTGTCACGATAGGGGGGAACATTAGCTTGTTTTGCCCGGGCCAGTGCCATATTTACGTCAACCTTGGTGGTTGATACGTAACCTCGCACTACCAGCCAAGCACGGCTTGTTTCCCCATAAGGATTAACCGCATGCTTTGGAGTAGCGCCACAACTTATGACATCGATTAGTTCGGTCCAACGTAAAGGTTTGTTGGGGGAGAAGTTGAAGATTATGTTTCCGGCTATTGAGGCCCAGGACCAGGACGGGGCTACCGTGGGGGGTAGCCTAGATGCAGAATCGGGGTTCTGTGACCGCCATAGGAGATATCTGACTAGTCGTTCTGCCCATGCACCCGAAACATACTGAGAGTCGGGTGTTCCAAAGGCGGCAGCGATGGGGGACAAGGCGGAAAGTTTGTCGTGTGGGTATGTCAGTTTGCGGGACGAGTATTCTTCCACTATCTTCTCCCATCTGTCCTCTTCGCCGTCGTCTTTAGTCCAAAGGCTGCCGGGGTCTTGCGTATGTAGAGCCTGGCGTATTCGGACTATCCATCCCCTCGAGAGTCTCCCTGCAGAACCCATCGAGGGTTGTTCCTCCGGCTCACTCCTCTCGAGACACTGCCAATACACTCCCAGGGTGCCGTATACCAACAACCTTGGAGACATCATTTGCTCCTGAAAGGTCCATCCACGAGAGACAATAGGGTCTCTGAATCGTGTTACTGTGAATTTTAACAGGCCTATCGATCCCATCACGTCGTCACTGCAGCGGAAGGGCAAGCGTGGGACAATTTCTCCCTGTATTGCCGAAACAAATTCGCGGTCGTAAAGGAAGCCTTGGTCTGAATCAGCAGCTAATGCGGCGGTGATGGTCACGTAGGAGTTGCGGTAAATCCGGGACATGAAGGATATCTCTTGCGCCACCTCACTCTCACAGTCTTGGACTATACATAGAGCATCGACCCACAAGTATCGAAGATTGAGTCGACTTGTGCACACAATGGCGTCCTGAATCGTGCGAGGCAGTTGTGCAAACAAGATGCACTCCATATGTTGTTCCAGATTTTTAGTCGTTGTCCTGTAGTTGGATCGTCCCCAGCAATAACTCAAGGTCGCATAATCACCACTGCAGTTCCGGCCTGGCACAAGTCGCACAGTCGCCTGATTATCGCCGCGATGACAGTTGGGAACGACTTCGAGGAGACGTGTAGGCTTGAAACCTGAGTCTTGTGCTTTACACTTCGTATGGTTTCGTCGACAATCATCCATCCATCCTTGCACGTTTTGGAAATGCTCACTGGATGGAGTGAAGTTCTCGATACCAAGCCCGGGGACGACTCCTACGCAAGGGTCGTCCACTGAAGACGTCAACGGTTCCGCAACAATGGCAGAAAGGGGAGCATAGTTTACAACGTATGCTTACCTGAACCAGGCGCCAACTTATAACTCAACCAGCTGTTGTTCTCGGATTGTCCATTCTCGTCTACTGGAAAAATCCCCACCATGAACTGGCGATCGTCGGGCATGTAGTAGATATGCAGCTTGATCTCTCCTCGCTCGTCGTAAAGACTTGACTTCATGTATCCTGTCCTAAAATAACCGTCAAGAGTCTTGCACATGGTACAACCTCCCGTGATGCCCGAGATTACTTGTTGCGCCGTCTTGTTCCATTCAATAAAGCCAGCTCCAACCCTCGCGCCGTATACTTTGGGCATCTGTTCATCCTCGGAGAAGCCTCTGCATTCCTTCCCAGTAAATATCCAGGGCACCTGATAGTTACCGAATATGCCTCTGCATGTTATGCAGGCATTACCGGCCGACCCAGGCATCGAGAGTGAGGGGCACTACACAATGTTACAAGATAAGATAGTGAGTCATAGGAAGCAAAGCGATTTTCTATATTTAGGTGTTGGTTAAAACGAGCATCAAGTTGGGAGGAGGGTGCAGAAGATAACCATCTAGCTTCAGCTGAAACTCGACTAGGGTTCCGACCACATGGTACCAGTGAGCAAATAGTGTATAACGTGTAAAATAATGGTGTGTATAAATCAGACTAAGTGGCGAACCAAAGGCTTGGCTAGTCCTCATGCCTATTGATTCAGCTCGTCGTGCTCACCTACTCCTAACATCCTTTCTGCTGCTTCTGCTACCATTAACCCCAGCTATAAATAAACCAGCTGCTTTCTGTGTATAATCGTGCTTATACAACCTAAAGAAGTGTGACAGCCTCGCTGGACGGTGAATTAAGAATTGATCATAATAGTACACTAAATACCGGCTTAGATAACATCCGAATAAAAGCTAGATCTCATTACAATCTAGAAAATCACACGATGCTTGTATCTTAGTGCTAGGTTTTTTTTAAAGTAATCACTAGACAGCCGTTATCTCAAAAGTAACAGTATTGAAGATGTAAATGAAGTTAAAGTCCTTATCATAGCTCCAAATCTGTGATAGCCTCAGGCTAGACAATTCAAGGGCAGCATTGGCTACAGCTTGAAGCAGGTGGTTCCTTGGTGAACCTACCTACAGAGCGCGAGAGCTATGCAGCGCAAGTTTTTAAGTTTGCGGTGTGAATCACGCCGTGTGATGTGGTCGGAGGATAGCCTCTTCGTGTTAATCATGAAAAGTGTGGATTACTCCTGTGATGCG
The DNA here is from genome assembly GCA_007182795.1 of Xylaria flabelliformis. Taxonomy (NCBI): domain Eukaryota; kingdom Fungi; phylum Ascomycota; class Sordariomycetes; order Xylariales; family Xylariaceae; genus Xylaria; species Xylaria flabelliformis. The sequence continues at coordinate 130,701 of VFLP01000039.1, forward strand.
CCGAAGTTATGAGCACTTCGTAGCTTTATACTGTCTAACATGCGCCGCAATGCGGTGTCGCGTGCCTTTAAATAGTTCAGTTCTTGATCCAGTCAATCATTATATTGCCAAACTCGGCAATGTCCATCAGGGCATAAGCTCGTTCGTTCAAACGCGATGTTTTGGCTTCACTTCAAGCTAGTAGTTAATATGTTCGTGTAGGTGGCAAGTGGCATTGGGATTTTCATTTTTGGACCTCAAAACTTAAAAACTTGGCATTAACCTTACTCTGCGCAAAGCAGCTACGCGCGCGAATCCTACATACGCGTAAAGCAGTTTCCGCCAATTTTCCATTCAAACAGGTCAGTATAAGACCCAGGTTGCCTGTATTACGGCTACTCTAGTCACAGCACAACTCGCCAAACCTCACCAGCCGCACACACTGTGCTGTATCTAGCAAGATAACCTATCACCTTAGTAGCCGAACTCCGATCAATGTTCTCATGATGAAGGTTAGGCTTGTCAACATCGATCATTTCGAGGTCTTGGCGGATATCGAGCAACAGTTTTCATCACGGGCACATGCGCATGTAGACGAATCCGCGAGAGCGCGTTTCAACACGTCATTCCACACCGAGCGTGAAGCGCCTGATCTTGCGACCAGACCTTCTGAGAGGCCGTACTCATTCAAGCGATGGCTTCCTCTCATTCTTCGCTCGCGGGGCCTCGCTTCCTCGGACGCTCAGATCGTCACCTTGTCACTTGTACAGGCCCGATTACTTCTCCGGGTAGCGGACGCATCTATACCGTCCGGCACGATCAACCGCATTTATCGAGAGGATATCGACGAAGAGATAATGCCGGCATTCGAGTCACTGACCTTTCCTGCAGAAGGGTTGTTTATGAGATTGGAAGCCTGTTCTGCCAAAGATGGGGTGCAGAAGACACCAGGAAACTCTGCGCTGCGCTCCGTCGGCGATATCCTGCTCCTGTTGCTGACATCGTTGCGAGCACGTAATGCCCTATTTGATGCCGTCGAGGGAGATTCTGAGGTGTTTGAGCTATTCTTCATACCCTGGAATGACCGCATGCGGAGCGAGAGAGAATATCGTGTTTTCTGCCCACCTTTCAGTTCGGCAGATTCATTGCGCATTTCGGCAATCAGTCAATACAGATGGCACCGGCAATGGCTATTCTATCTCGCATCTGATGAAGTACGGAAACAAGCAGTGGAGAAGATTGTTGAGAGGATCGATGAGATAAGGAAGCAGATCGCGACAGAACTACATGATGAGGATGAGATGGATGACTTGTTGATGCGACAAGGGCTTACATTTGACGTCTTCTTCGACGAGGAGCGTGAAATGGTCCAGCTGATTGAGTTGAACGTTTTTGGCGCTAGATCAGCGTGTGGGAGCTGTCTGTTTCAATGGATTAGAGATAGAAAGACACTCGAAGGTCATGGGGAGCCTCAAGGTGTAGAGTTCAGAGTAACCTTTCAGGAAGTCAGCTATGAGGGGTCATCTTCGCCGCCATCCGATGATGACGAGCGCGATAAGGATGATGAGGAGTAAAGTCGCCAAAATGGCATGGAGGAGATCAGACATAAGATCAAGCTGCGACAGCGACCTCAATTTGCCCAGTCTGATCGAAATGGTAACTGAGTTGTCGCTGCGCTTTAAGTATATAATACTCCGAACTCAGATTCCAAGAACTCCAGACTTCGAGACTCCTATACAAAGCATTCAGCATGCGTATAGCAGCTGAAAAGTACTGCCTGTCAATGATTACGCCACGATTATATTTATGTTAATTAATACTGACCATCAGGGTGCCCCGGATATGCGACCGTGCTGTAGAAGAGTTATATAAATGAGTAGCATCCGAATTTGTGCCGAATCATCGATGACCTCGCGGTTTGCACGGCCTTTGAAACGAATTTAATGCGATATGCATAATACGGATTGATTGGATCCGAGTTAAAGCTGGAAGTGCTCAAAGAATATTGTAAGTCTCGTCCACAGTGACGAGCACCCTCATAGTCCTGTGACTGTTCGAAGAAACAGGAAAAGCGTCAACTTACATATTGTCGAACCAATCTGCGGCATTCGCAGGAAACTCTACCCTGGTCTAGCGACGCACTAGTTATCTGTATACACACCTCGGACCCCGGCTCATCCTTTAGGGATCGCCACACTCCACTGTAGGTTAAGTATTATTCGTCCTACGGAATTCGGGATTAAGTGCCTAAACACCTTGGCACAGATTCTGAACGATACACCTGCATCTGTAACGTAGATACATGCACTGCTCCTCGGCATCCGTTATTTCTTCTAAGGCGCTCTATGTCGTGTGCATAATTATATCTAATATAACTGGTCAGTTGTTTTGCTTTTAAGAGAGTGCCGTCCTCTCTCATGAGTCCGTATGTCAGCGGCATAACCGGGGTTGCTAAGGCTGCTTCATTGGATTAGCAAGCCCTCCAACGAGACCTGGAACAAGACCGCTAATTCCGGGCAGCTGAAAGGACCAACCTTTCTTATACCAACTGTGTTTCATACCATGACCTACCTTACTCGTCCTTGCCAGAGTGACGAACAGTCATGAGATAAGGCTTAGTCCACAGTAGAGATGCGACATGGCTGGAACCGCTAGATCCTGTACCGCGTGCCGGCAGGCCAAAGTAGGTTGCGACGCCCGCAGGAAGCCAATTAACACGCCCTGTACAAGGTGTGACAAAAACCGAATCGAGTGCCGATTTGACAAGAACTTTAAGAGGATACTCACCCGGAAGTTAGTTGATCTCCCGTCACCACCCTGCGCCTTGATTGCCACGGCTCGCTCACACATGGATACCGGGCCAGGCTCACCGCTAACCTTACTAATGAGCTTCACCAACTGCGCGTGTCGCAAGCTCAAGCCCAAGTTCAAGCTCCAGCGGCTTCGGAAGGGAGCAAATCATCACCATTAGATATCCAATTGCGGGAGCCGGAAGCATCACCGGCCCACGCCTCGTTCTTTTTCGCCAACGTTACCGAGCCTTTGCCAGACTTTTGTATTGGGAATATCACTATTCCCCCCAAAACGGTAATCGAGTTGATCCAACAGTACTCTCACCCACTCTGACCCGCGCCCCAGATTCGCGGCTAATCATCTTGACAAAGCTTCGGAGACAATTATCATGTCTGCGCTCATTTTATCAAGCCCATCGAGTCACTGGCTGTTTTCCACGCAGTATCCCCTCTGCTATTCTGGACCATCATATTAGTGGCCTCCCAATACCATGAGGCTCACTGTGGCTTATATGAGCAACTTCTCTCCCCGTATGAGGAACTCTTGAGGCCATTTTCCAACACTGCCATCCAATCAATCCATGAGATTCATGCGCTTCTTCTTCTATGTCTCTGGCCGGTCCCTAACCGGCCAGAAGCGATAAGCCCGACATGGAACTACATTAGCCTTGCCGTCGGGGCCTGTATACGGCTGAACTTGGACAAAGCCGCATCGCCAAATTCTGTCGAACCACCACGGTCGAATCCACCAAGATATCAGCGAAGGCCTGATGAGGCCGGCATACAGGTACAAAGATTAACGTGGCTGGCGTGTCTCGCTATCACTACGCAGTACGACTTTGACTACATTATCCGAACTAAGGGGTAGATACTAATACAGTTTGCAGAGAAGCTACATTTCTAGGCCTTTTACCACCTTTCTCATCGCGGTTTTATCAGAAACGCAGTCGCAAGGCCGTGGATGAACTGAAAGACTACTTGCTGCCTGGCTTCACGCCTAAGTTTGCTATATCCCAGATCATGTGTAATTACAATCTTGTATTAGAAGAGGTTGATATCTCTTCCGCCCAGCTTTCCCTTGTGGAAACGTTCAACAGCGCCTTAGACAGAGTTTGGCAGACATATTTGGCCGAATGGAGCATCGATGTTGATGTGTTGCTGCAGTATGCGAAGCTGAATCTAATCGCGACGGCTCTGATTCAGATAATGGTGGAGAATGATACCATGAACTCTCAACGTCATACTGACATACAGATTTTGATTATTCAAGGGTCGGAAGCTGCTTCTCGCCTGATCAGCGATATGAAAACCATGACCAGTGAGGCTATAGCCAACCAGGGGAAGCCAGGCAATGTCATACCCATCTACTACCCGAGGTTTTATTTCGGGGTCCTATTCTTTGCGGCCGTTTTCATGTTCCGTGCGGCTTACATGAAACCATCTATTAACCACGATGCTGCGATCGAAGGACTGATCGAGGTCTCCAACATATTTCGGCTCTTTCCGCACCATGCAGACTTAAAACTTGGGTTAGATACAATTCAACACATCCTCCGTTATGCACGATCAGAGGAGTTCTTATCTTCGCCTACTAGTAGCCTGACTACCACCAACCGACTTGGAGCTTCTTTCATTTGGGATACCCTTAGGCGTACCGCGCAGTTCGTCGACGACGAGAAGCCCGCTAGACAATCAGATAACGAACAACAGGCGTCACGAGCGACACATGATACCAACGCAGGCTCTTCTGCAATTGCGCAGAACACTATATACCACGACACATCGGATATAACATCAGATGTAGCAAGTACACTACCACTACCCATAAATCTTGATTGGGGGGATATAGACTTGTCGTTTCCAACTTTCGACATCTTCGGTCTCGATGCTGGAGAGCACATTATTTAGTGGCATGGGCGCTATAATAGTACGTATAAGATTAATGTTTCTAATCAACTATTCAAAATAGCTCTTGGGTCGGCGCTGAAATCATGGGAATGGCATCTATGAAGATCAAGGACTAGGCAACGAGAGTTCGGAAACACCCCAACGGTCAAAAAAGGACGTAATGCTGCGAATCAAATAAAACTCCTGTAATAATATTATCAAACTACTAAACTACCTAGGTAATTCATAGTATCCCTTGTTATCAAGCCATAAGACGGGTATCACATAAATTGAGATAGTTGTATATGATACAGGGAGTGCAGTCCACATATCCAATGCAGAAGGAGGCATTATCGCATTAATTGTGTAAACCTATAAAGGTATTATTGTAGCAAGCCAAGAAAAAAACGGCAACCACATTATAAATTAGATCCCTAAAGCGATAGCGCACTTCCAATAGCCAGCCAAGTGTGAAAGCACATGTTTACCGGTCCTTAATTAGAAGCTGCTTTTCCTTTACTAGGTTCTCTGCGATGTCGAGCGGGATCTTGAGCGTGTTGGCAACAATATCGGCCGGGGTGAGCGCGAGCCACTGCGTCAGCGAGATATCCTCGACCCGATCGCTCTTATAGATTTCGATCCAGACGAGGTCTTCTGTCTCGGAGGTGTTCTCTATGTAGTGGCCTATCGTATTGTGCGATTGCAGTTAGTGCATGAATATTTCACAGGGGTCCTGAAGTGAGCGAATAATCACAATAAGGCTTTTGTCGATGGTGAGAGGTTGTGTGCATGTGCGGATAGAAAATTACTCCGACTTACCGCTGTTATCGGGGAATACGCCCGTGTCGCCAGCCCGAAAGTCAAATGTCCGCGCCGCCGCGTTGCCGATGAACACGGTCGCGCGTCCTTGACCCTTGTGGAAGTACAGCCATTCTTCAGCCTATTGCCGAAAACAATTTCAGTTAGTCATCATTACCAGCCAGACTGACTGGGGATCCTCCTATAAGGAGACAGAAAGACAACGTACATTCGGATGCCAATGCAACTCTCGGAGTCCGCCAGGAGTCAGCGTAACGACAGTCGCCGCGATAGTCTTGGCTACGGGAAAAGTAGTGGTGTCGATGATCCGCAAGGTGCCGCCCTCACCAGGGACCTTCTCCAGTGGATGGTCCTTAGCATAATAGGCGTATGACGCATTTCCTCTGAGCGGGCCATTTCCACCCGTCACGTTATGCGGATCGAGGGTCGCCTCGAGGATGTAGGGATTCGGTGAAGGCACGCTGCCGAACACGGATTCGGGGAGCCCGAAGTTCTTGGCTAACACGGATTTAGGCGTGTGCGTGATCCAGTCGTCTACGTTGAAGGTGGTGCTAGTTGAAGATGAGCGTGTTAGCGTTCCTGTATCCTGAGCCGCAAGGATGAGGAGATAGAGCGTGCTTACCCAACAGCATCAAAGTTCCCGTCGTCGAATATAAGCAGAAACTCATTGTCCTCTTCGAGACCCTGCACTGTATGCGCTGCGCCCTTGGGGAAATACCAGGCGTCGCCCTCCTCGAGCTTGGAGACTTCGTATTGTCCATCTTCGTTGACGCCGGATATTATAATCGAGCCAGAGTATAGATAACCCCATTCTGCCTATTAGGGTCGAAGCTGCCGTTAGCACAACGATTTTGCTCACCTAGCGAAGGGGCATAAGTTGGTGTTAACGTACGACACGATGCCAGTGAAGCTCGCGGATCGAGCCCTTGGTCAAATGCTGCTGCGCACCGGCAATGTCATGACTGCTAGGCAGGTCGGTAATGACCGATTCGCGTACCCAACCGCCCTTCAGGATTCTTGTATGGGAGTCAGAGAAGCTCCATTTGAGGTTGGGAACCACGCCAGCATCGGTGCTCTGCTGCCCGAGGTTGTCTGGGTTTTGCAGATCGATCTGGTGATTAGTACCGCCTGTAAGAGAGGAATGGTCAATTGCAGCTCGATAATACCGGATTTTGAAGAGCAGCCTTGATATGCATACCAAGGATCGGGGCTCCTTTGCCATCTGGACTAATAGGCTGACCGTCCTCAAACCCGCCACCACCCTGACGACGTTCAATGGCCGTAGCACTCACGCAACTGGCCGCGAGCAAGGCGGAAGAGACCTGGAAGAGCTTCATTGTGCAGAAATTAGCCAGTCACAATGCCAAAGAAGGGCGCGCGGATACGATCGATCAGCGGAGAGCTGAGAGCTCGAGAGCAGCGACGAGTCTATTTGTATTCCTTCCAGAGCTCCCCCTAACGCCCTTTTCCGCAATGATGTACCGCATCCGACCCCGAGCTAGACCCCTTGACGAAGGAGCAAGCGAGCTTCCTGAAATGAGGAAGCATCGCGTGCGTGACTGCGACATATTAGTCACAATTACAACAGCTCCGTAAGCCCCTGGCGCTGTTCGTCGCGCAGCATAATTTCGCGTCATTGCTCCCCAGAGAACGCGAACGCCTCATCCCGCGCGTGCGGGGAGTGGTCACCTATAGCCAGACCCGCTCACTAATCAGCCAAAAGGTATCATATATATCAAAATAACGTCATGGCTTGGCGCCGTCTGGGGCATATAGCATCACCAGGTTTCAAGGCGTTTTTGTCAGTAGGAGGAGGGATGATAAATAGGTGACCGTGTTGGTCCCGTATAGAGTCGTAATATAGTGTCTTAGGATTGATTAAGACATCAGTACATACCGACTTCTAGACATGGCATATGTGGCGTCACGCAATCGCGAGATGAATGGTATAAGTCGCTACGGGTATACCATGCAAGGAGATAACTTCAGTTTATAGCAAATGATCGTGATTTGTGTAGTAACAATGCATCCCTCGGCCCTGTACCGGGAGGTTCCGCATGTATATCTGTGTAGCATTGAATTAGCACGACAGTTAGACTATTAGCACGTGTAGTGCCCGATCTAGCAATGGATATCCGGAGGGGACACAACATTACATTCGGGCTGAATGCTGACCTTGCATAATACCCTAACTAGCGCCGTGCTCTATACTCAAGTAAATCGTAGGATTTGAATTGCGCAACACACATGGTGTGTGATCCCTTAAGTGACTTTTCATTTGAGTTGTATATAGCTGCCACCTCGTGAAATGATGGGGTTCGCTCTAATATAACAAAGGGTTCAGATCTAACATGGAATCATAACTTCATTACATATCGCTTACACATCACTAGTAGACCTCGAGCACGTAACGGCCATCCTCCTTGAGCCTATCGATCTCCTTCTTAGGATCGATCTTGCGACCGCTCATCTTGGCTTCGGCAGCAATAGCCTCTTTCAACACATCCGTAACATCAGGAACCGGCCACGTGGGGCCACAGAGATAGAACGAACCCTCCTTCTTGATGTATGCGCTCACGATATCATTCATAGTCTGGCGCATGCGATCCTGGATGTAGATCTTCTGGGGCTGATCACGCGAGAAAGCAGCACCTAAGAGTGTAATGACGCCAGCATCGAGGTACGCCTCCCATTCTTCGCCATACAGATACTCTTCCCGTTGGTGGCGTGAGCCGAGGTAGAGTAGAATAGCACCGATATCCTTGCCCTGAGCCTTCTGCATCGCGCGGTACTGAACAAAGGCGCGGAAAGGAGCTAGACCCGTACCGAGACCGGCCATGATGAGGGGAGCGTCGTCGCGAGTGGGCAACTTCATGACCGAAGGCTTCACGGAAACGGTCACGGCAGCGCCGACGGGCAAACGGCTCAAGTAACGTGTAGCTTGTCCATAGCGAGTCCTTCCTCGAGTATCGACCCAATCGACAACGACAATCATGAGAGCGACAGCGTTGGGGGAGACCGCTTGCGCGGATGCGATCGAGTACTCACGACGCTTCAGGGGACCGACTAACCGAACAAGTTCTGGGAAGCTAGGGCGAGCCGATTTGAACTCGTCTAAGATATCAGCAAAAGTAACTGTGTCGACCTCTGAGCGGCGTTTGAACTCCTCAGCACCTTCCTGGGCACCCAATGAAGCCAGCTTCTTCTTTTCGAAGTCGTCGGTGGCATATTCGGCCAATTGCTCGTAAAATCGCTTGGGTGGCTTTCCAAAGATGTCAATACCCTGAGTCAGCGTCTGGTAGACGGTTCGGGTCTCGACCACGGCAGGGCTCTCGCGGGAAGATACTTGGACGAGTTCGCCTGCGTTTAGGCCGTATGATTCAATGAATTCAAGAACCGACTCGGGGTCATTCTCGGCGTGGATGCCAAGAGCCTCTCCGATCTTATAAGTGAGACCAGAGTTACCCAGATCAAACTCAATGTGGAAGATATTGCGGTCGTAGGTAGTAGGTGTGAGTCTACGGTTCTCTTTGACATGAATAGTGAAAGTCTTTACTGACTGGTCAGGTCGGAGATCGATGCTAGTGCTGTAGGCTTCTTTGAAAACGAGACCCTTAGCAGCGGCTTCCCAGCTACTGAGCTGGAGTTCCGGCTCGGTTTCTATCTTGTCGAATGGCACGAAGCTGTTGGCCTTCAAAGCCTTGGCTTCACTTGGTACTTCGCTCAAAGATTCGGCCCAAGACTCGGGAACCTCGATCTGTTTTAGACACTTGCCAACGGCATCGAGACACTCCTCTACTTTGATCTGGTTACCCTCTAATTGAGACAGCTTCTGAAGAATATCATGGCTTAAATCAAGCTTTGCAAGCTTGAGGAAGCCGAGTTCAACCAATAACCGAGTAGCGTCAGTATCGGTTTCAAAAGCAGGCGAAAGCGCGGTGTCCAAAACATAAAGGGTAAGGTTCCTCCTCCGGATGTCTTGGCGCACGGATTCAGGCACTCTCTTCTCTACCTCTTCGTCCTTCAAATTAGGTAGTCGCAGAAGCAGCTTTCCGCCATTCTTGACGCTTCGTGAGACGGCAAAGTCCTTCAAGAGCTTCTCGTCACCGATAAATACGATATCAGCTTCCTCAGCTGGATAGGGAGCATCAATGGTCTTCTGTGAGGATCGTAGATCTGTTCGTACAACACCGCCTTGCACAAGGTTGTCATGTGACTCGCCTAGGTAAACATTGCTGTCGTAATCCTGGGAGAGAAGACTGCCTACAACTGTAGGAGCAAGAAGTGCTGCAGAGTTGTCAATGTCCCAGAATATGTATTGCTCGACAGTCTCCAAATGGGGCAGGGAGATCTTAGACTCCGCCGTCGTTTTGCCTGCACTCTGTGTCATGATTGCAGCAATGCCCGTGGGAGTCAAGACTTGCGAGGCAGCATACTTGATATCGACTACCGCAGGTGTTGCTGCCCATTTAGAGGAGAAGGCAATAGCGGTCAAGACATCTGAGTACAAGGCCGATTGAATTGAGCCGTCCGACACAGCAGCATCGTTGGCCACCTGTCCCAAAACATCGATCCTCTGCACGGAAGTGGGCAGGACCTTGATGAAAGCCTCTTCAATAAATGGGCGATAAATCCTGACACTGACGACACCGACCCTAGCGCCATCGGCAGCAAATTTCGAGACAACTTGCTTGGCAAGCTGAGCTTCCACACTGCCAAAAACGACGTAGACAGTATCTGGCGATACGTGACCGACATACTCGAAGGGTTCATATTCGGTGCCAAGTTCGCTGTTGAAGGCTTGGAGAAGCTCATAGATCTTGCCAGCGCTGTCGAGGCGCGTGTTGAGGTTGTCAACAGACTGAGACAGCTTATTGAAGATTTCGGCAACACCAGTCTGACTGAGAGCGTCGATAACTTGGAAGGTCTCGCGGGATGTACGAACGCCGTCATAGACGTGTAATGTAGGGGCAACCTTGGCCATCAAGGTAGCAAGCAGAGACATGTGCTGAGACTCGTAGGCAGATGCGCTTGACACCAAAGCTAGGCCAAGCTCTTCAGCAATCTGTAAGGCACTGCCATATTCGGCAACAAGGCCACTATCCGAGGCATAGTCTATAGCAGCTACATGTGCGACGAACGGGCAGGCAACCCCATAGAGTAAGGACAATTGATCCAAGGCAGATCGCAAGTGACGTAGACTCAGCGAAGGCGCCAGGAGAGTCTGTGGAATGTGGCGTTTGGTTATATCGAAATCTTTCGAAAATATGTACCCCAGCGCAAAAGCACCAGCGCCAGTGCGAGTCTGAAGCGGCTGGAGAGCAGTGGTGTAGCCATGAATGTTCTTATCTTGACGAGAAGCCCAAAATTTTACGGCGACATCCAAGTCAAAGGTTTCTGGGGAATAGGAAAAGATTTTGTCAGACAAAGCATAAGCGACTTGCTGAACAAGTAATTGACCGGTGACATAAGTCGGGCCCGAAATCGAAGACAGCGGTATAACTTGCCCAAAGGGCAGACTCGTGGACTCTCTATGGAATTCGATGCGCTTTGTCTGAGATTCTGGTACTGTCACCTGGTTGGCAAGAGCATCAGCACTTTCAAGTTGACTTGATGCCATCTTGACTACTTCTCGAGCAGCGCTTAATGCTTCAGTGCTAGGCGAATCTAGCCGAACTAGTGAAACTCCAGAAACTAATCTCAGCACTCCTGGTACAACGAAGTCTTTGAGAAGGTCAGTGTGTAGTCAAGACTATACAGAACCAGACACTTAAAAACAAAAGCGCGGAAATACAGCCTGGATAGTCGATGGATGGAACAGACTGCGCCTATCAGAACACCTACCTATCAGAACAGAAAAAAAAATTCCTAAAATCCAAAAAATCTATCCTCTCCTACCCACTGCCCCGGATGATAGGCCCAGATCTCAACGGTAGCCATTGTGTTATTAGTATACTGCGATGGCGCAAGCGACGCCAGTGTCGGCAGCGGATATCGGTGGGTAGAGTCAGTACGCTGTATCCGCTCGGGCGGGTTGGCGATGCGGCCACACGGAATTTAGCATGTGGCAGAGGCTGAAAATTGCAGCGCGGCGAATCCATGTTTCGCATTTCGCATTGAAAGGCGTTGATCACGCAATGAGCTACTACTCCTAATCTAGTTAGACAGTTTAGCTTGACAATGAATCGAATTGGCCTTGGCCAAATCCACGAATCATGATTCATGGCGCTGGGTTGCTGGGTTTCCCCATCGGGATTCCACTTTATTACTTGCCGCTTCGCTTATCGCAGTCTCCGACTTATCTCCGTTTAACCAAGAAAGTCTTTGAAAATGTGAGCGGCTCCGTTTCTGTGATAGTAGTCCGATAAGACTGGTACTTGACCCCCTTATCGTTTACAAAAGTTGTTGATGAATTTAGAAGCTATACACACGCTGCTCGTCTTAAGGTTGGTGTATTGTCTGCACAGCTAAATTGATAAACTAACTCCTCTTGTTAGGACAGGTCGCGTAATTCTAGCATTTTTAATAAGCGATCTAGAGCCCTTGACCATCGACGATTTGCAACATGCGTATACAGTATCTGCCGGTAAAAGCTAGATGTAAACCAAATTAACAGCCAGGAATGCCACATTTTACTTAACTAAAGAATTTGTCACCTGTACGGGATCAAAGACTTAGCCAGCTCACTTTTGTTATGCTTCTTTAGAAAAGCTTTTGCGATTCCCGCGAGAGAATTGGAGTAGAGAGCTAAAGAAGTGAAGCTTTTGCGGCTTAAAGATCCAGAATGCCACTAGTCCATAAGCACATATAAAACATCGACTTCCGGTGTTCTCTTACAGAGAACACCTACTCCTAAGTCAAAACCATACCACGCGATTACTAAGGCACTAGTAACCTGGTTGTACGCTGGCAGTCACGCTCGAGACCGGGGGGTCATCAGACAGAAATCTGATACGTTTAGGATAGTTGAACAGAAAACTTAGCTTCGAAAATTGTGTGACAAGTCGGTCTCTAATATCTAGGATCACAAGATTTATCAGAGCTCAATGACTTTAACTGTGCCTCATCACTATCATGTATGAACTTATCTAGTATAGATAAATAAAGGGGGAGGATTGATACCTAGTATTATTTCAATGTGAATTTCAAGAGATAGTTGCCGAATGAGGTCTTAGTTTATGGTTTTCGGCGCTCTCAAACCCCGAAAATTGACCATTCATAAGACGGGATATCAAGGCAACAACAGGATCACGACTTGAAAGAAATCTGGCTTCAACATATACATATCAACGACGAACTAAATGAAGGCTGAAGTATTGCTAAACTCCTTCAGAAGCAAGCTCGACCTAATACAGAATACCTATCAGTTCTAGCTAATATATTCCCTGAACATAGTCCCTAACATAAGGGACTTTTTAGATTCTATGTATGATAAAATTCAAAATGTCTCTTCTTGTCGCAGGGACTAGCCCCTAGGTATTATGGGAATGCAACTGCCTGTATTATACCAGGACCAGCTCGGCGACGTCATGTAATTCATCTGCAAGACGTCGTCTCATATATTCAGCTACCGTGCCTATTCTTGGTTTCTATAGTTGCTATTATCGTGTTTGCTTAAGCTTCCAAGTCCCGTGGAGAAATACTGTAATAGCGACATGGTCCCGGGTCATCCGCCCGACCAAAGCAAAGCTCTTCGTATATTTAAACCTAGATTCGCCGCCTTTTGTATTTTGCAATTATATTGCAACAGATTGGTTATCGACCACTTAGAAAACGTTAAGTTAATCAAATCAGCTTATTTTTCTTACTTTAACCGTCCGATTCATTGATATCGTCATTACTAATATAAAAACGGCTTTCCGAGTAAAAGTCAGGCTCTTTATAACCCTTCGAAGCGCTTCAAGGAATACTAAATCAGAATCGAGAGGAGTATTCTGGACCGTATTTAATATAAAGCTACCATTTTTAGCCCAATTCAATATGTTGTTAAATAACTCTTTAAGATTGATGACTTAATTCTATAAATGCCTTAGAGACTAAGTTTTAGTATCCAGAAATAAAATCTTATACTACTTATCTGTCGTGGAGATGTGGACCTATATACCGTTATTGCTAGCACGGCGACAACGGCGTCTTTTTTTCTGTGACATTATCACATTCCTTACGTAAGCCAGACATTCTCATTATACATACTACGATGTCAATTCGACTTCATTAATCTTGTAGCAGAGCGTAATTCTTCAGTTGTTGAGCTAGAACCTCTAACTAGATGTAAGGTGCAATATGTAGCGCTAAAATATATGTACTTAAGTATAAGCCCCGTTTATCACATATACATATTAAGACATTAGAAGCAGAAATGGGGTGAATGAGCAAAGTATGCACTTAAAGCAGCTTAGACTAACCTGTTAACTATATAAGCACCTTAAGAGAGTGTGGTTTCATAGGTCTTTTGATAAAAGACGACATTTACCCTTTAGAAGGAAGTTATTGCTCTATCAAGGAGACCCCCCAATAATCGCTTTTGCGCATCTTTTCCCTTGTTGCATTCACAGTCTAATACTCACCATCTAATACTTTTTGTGAGCTGTGTTATGGTATACACGGCTCACCAAGTTTTCGTTTCTAGGTAAACCTGCATCACTAGTGTCCGATCTTAAACCCCGGGCTTGAGTGTAGGCAATGCCGATTGGTTAGAATAGCTTAAGCATAATCGTTCCTTGGACTTAAATCATGAACTTACGAAAACTTGTCGCCAGGATTAATACGAATCGTACCTATCGAGCCTATGATAATCATAGCGAGTTCGATGTGGAACAGGCCCCATCCCGCTAGCTCTACTTTTGGTAGTAGGTATTCCGAACCATCAACGTTCGATTGCTCCTTAAAACCGTCAAAGGCGTCCTGAAATTTGACACCATCTCAACGCCTCTACATGCTCCTACTCAGCTAGGAAACGAGTAACATTGTTGAAGTCGCTGAAGTACTGTTAGTCGCCGTATAGATTACATTCCTTGCCCCACTTCAATTATTTAAAGTCGCAGTAATCTCTTTTTCATTAAACTTCCTAAACTGCTCCCATGGGCGATCGCATAAATCATGATGCATTAATAACTCTAGGTGCTAAACAGGCATGGGATAGTGGTTGAGGAGGATCCTACTTCAGGAGTAACAGACTAATATCGATCCTGTTTTTCTACAGTTTTCGATTGATATAGAATAGAGTCACATTATAACACCAATCAAGTGCCTATTAATATATTGAGCTGGGCCGCGTGATACCCTCTTGCCATTCTGTTGTTCCCATGACTGTTATGTATGCTGTCACAAGGGCTAATCTTGGGCGTCAGGGAGGCCATAGAGGTCTAAGCTCCCTCGAGCCCAAGCGGCGAGTCTAGGTTATATACACGAATAGCTTCGCTCTTGCTAGCCCAGATAACTCAGGTCCTTGGCGCTAGTATCGTACTTGCTCAAGCCCGCGATCATAGTAATCATGATATCCAAGAACAAGCACGGGTAGCCTAATATACGAAACACCACTCTGCACATTGATTACGTGATGTCGCCGACCTGACCCTGGTATTCGGGTAGTTGTATTCCCCTACCTAGGAGCGGTCCGTGTGATATGTGCCCTTCTCTGTACATGAATTGGCGATTCAATGAACCATGGCGCTGGGGTACCAAAACTCCTCCACTATGCTTCACCGGTGCTGGATCATTCATGATAGGTAAGGTTGCAGACCTATCAGAAACTAAGAATAATGGTATACTGGTAGAAACGCAGCAGACTGTCGCCAGTCAGAAATATCTGCTATCTGTTTGCTATGAGATAATTGGGCCAGGTTACTCTTTCTCTTCAACGTCTCTTGACATGACAAGGTACGCCAAGGCACGATCTCACTCGATGTATTATTCTAAAGGGCACTTTTTAATAAGACACTGTATGCAGTGTTCATTTCCCATCATTTTGACACTATGAAAGTCAGCTATGGACAGCAAGGCGCATGTTGTTACCTATCATTTCTAATGTTTCTACAGTTCTACACGTTGCGCTATCTGGTTGGAAGGGTGAGCGTACTTGGTTGGATCTTTGTACCCGTTCATTTCTTTGATACGTGGATGGATATTTCAACGGCAACAAATGTACGTCTGTTGTGTTCAGCTCGTGGATTGTTGATGACTTATCCCAATTTCAGCCACAAGTGTGTACCTTGCCATTCGCATCCCTCCAATACTGTTGGCACTGCAACCTCCCTGATATGGATCGACCCAATCAAAACGAGGGACTTAATGGCACATTTGTGTTTTTACCGAGCTGACTTCAATGATTATTCAATCCGGGTTCTAACATAAAGGCATTCAAGTCATGATCGTTTCAATAGAATTATGTCGTCCAACCCTAGGAAACGCTCGCATCGTTCGTCGCCGTACTCGAGGCTGCCATCGGGGTCAAAACAAAAGCCTCGGAACAAACCTAGTCCTGCGTCAATATCTACGCCAATCCTGGAGGTAGCTACAGCCTGACTATCTTCTTCTCGTAGCAGTTAGTTAACGTGCAGGTCAGACACATCAACAGGTATTGCCGACGCCGACGTCCCCTCGACCTTTCACTCTCGCATGTCCCTTCTATAAACTCAATCCAGCAGCGTATCAATCTTGTGCCCGCCTTAAGCTGTCCAAAATCAGCTATGTGAAGCAGCATCTGGTTCGACAACACATGGTTCCCACCCATTGTCCACGATGCCTCGAGGAATTCTCTGCGTTTGCGGATTTCGATGCACATCTTCGACAGAAAGCGCGCTGTGAGGAGAGGTCGGGCAAGATTGAAGGCATTACAGAGACTGTGAAAGAGAAACTATCGCGACGCTCCGATCACTCGGTCGACGAAGCGGAACAGTGGCGAGACATCTGGAAAATCATATTCGAGCGAGAACCCCCGGTGTCTCCATATATCGACTTGGATCTTCCGGAAGAGATAAACTGGTATAACGATTATTTGTTTAGCGAAGTCCCTAAGCGACTATCTAGGAAAGACGTTCCGCAGTCGTCAGCGGAAGGGAAACTTGTGTTGGGTACGGTTGAGGAGATTGCACGGGATTGGAAGAATCTGTGGCAGCAAGGAAGGGTTACCGCTATCTAGTTACTTACCTAAGAGATGAGAGAAGGTTGGACGTAGTTCTATTGATGTTGTAGAAGTGTTCGTCAAGTCTGGTACAGGGGCGCCACCAGATTTCCTTTCTGTAGTGCGTACGAGCAGTACTGATCAGCACTAGCTGAGATATGGTCTTAAGAATACCTAACTAGTCCTTGTCCCCACATTACCAGAATTCGGGTTCTTCGGGAGCCCCCGCACCGACATTGCCCGTCACGTACTTTTAAGTACTTTCCACAACATGCCCTTTTAGAAGGCTGTTTTTAGTACTATGTATATCATTTTCTTTTTAACACAAAAAAGTAAGATTGAGTAATTGTAACAGGAGTAGTTGTTCTGATTAAGCTCCTATCTAGTGAGCTTGGTGCGTAGGTAGTAGAATGGAGTGCGCGGATAGATCTTAGTAGGTAGGTCCCTGACTCTAAACTGTATACTGACCTATATCTCGGCGAACCAGACTTTGGCAAGTACCGCGCTAGACAAGGTACAGTGCACGAGCCAGAAAATGGCTCTCGCGCTGAAGTTTTTGGTGTAAGTATCTCGAGACGAGTAGGTTAGCGCGCCCAGAATACCTGACCACGGTTCGTTTATTAGGGGTCAGGTCAGTAGTTAGATTGATAGTGATCTACACTTCGTGCACCGCTTCAGTAATTATATGTAAAAGTTAAGATTGCTGTAGGCTTCATGTGATGGTATAAGGCAATATATTCAAACTTAACACAATGTGAAGTAATATTATCCGTGGTATTGTCGGAAGAGGCAGTTTTTACTCTTAAGGGCGCTACGCGCGATAACAGTACATATTACAAGTTTCTAAGAGGTAAACAGATCTTTCTGTGTCGTGCTCTGTAATTTCATATCGCGGTTTGGCATAGCAATTCTATACTTCGTACATAGCCTAGAAAATTGATCATGAAGAACGTGCTAATCTTACCATGCCACTTGTATTTTGTATACTTCAGACACGTGTCCCAAAGCTCATAATTTCCATGGAGTCACTCCTGTAAGGGAAGAAGGGGTTTTCCATAAATTTCTCCAACAGATCAGAGGGGCATATAAACCAACGAGAACAGGCTAAGTAGAGCCACTTAGTCATGGACCACAGAAAAATTGGTTGGTGTAAACGACTCTAGAAATTTATTCGCGGGTGAGTAAGGCTAAGGGAGCCTGACAATTCATTGGACTGCTTGCGTCGTCTAATCCATCAACGTCAACATCACATCTCAAGGAAAATTCTTTCACATTGGGAATCCTAGGGTGCCTTCTGTGCCATGTTCGGATCTAATCCGATCGCTACGCCATGGCTCACGCTAGATTCATACAAACCTAGGAGCTGCGCACTAGGGAGAAAGTGCCGACACTATTAATCTCCCTTGCACACTTCCCCGCTTCTGAATTTCTCTCTCCATCAGGACCAAGCTTCTTGTTCCTATAAAGATTGAACCTTTTTAACCCACACTAATAATGGGTATGGTTGTCTTTAAGTCGGCCCATATATGCCGGTCAGGTAGCCCTCGTCTCTTGGGTACGGCGTACCTGAACAGGATCCAAAATCTTTCCTAAGGTGCGAATGTTAGCTTTATGTATGGACCATCCTTCAGGATTAGAAATGCTAACTCACCAGCGGTTCGATCGGGGGTCCCTTGCTCTTCCAAATAAGATATCTAATCCTTGAGGATGTACCGGATATAAGACCTTTGAACAGTGGTCCCTTACCCTGACCTTGAAGGAGTGAACAAGAAGATGGGTATATAACCTTGTATCACTCAGCGTGGCTTCTGCTGTAGTCTTGCACATGGGCTACCCACCCTTGAGCGAAGGATACATAAACTGGAGCAACCCACGTCTACGAACAAATGTTTCTCACCTTAATACATCGAGCAGCCATTAAATCTTCGGCCAATCATGAATGACGACTATCTCTCTCTGAGTCGGACATCCTGGTCAATGATTACTCAAGCCGCGTCGTGGGGGCTGAATACCGTCACGTGAGACTCAGCCGACAGACTTCAGCCTACCTTATGAAATAGGACCGGACTCCTTTTCATCGCTTTACAAGTTAATTTGACTACTGCGGGCGCCGAAGTATGAAGATCGATGATCATTTAAACTTGCACAAGAGGTCGGATGAGCCAGCGCGACTCCATCCCATCGGACTCATCATGGAGCCATGTGGGAAGTATTCTCTCTTATACCGGCGAGAGAATAGTACCTACCATCCGTGATGGAAAATACTGATTGTTGCCCATGAAATAACAGGAATAAGACAACAATCACGGAGCACCACATACAGCGTATCAACAAGATCATGCGCTTGAATCCTCGCGGACAGAGTGAGATGTATAACATTGCGCAATACCAGCAGGGATAGAGAAGAGATGTTCATTTTTATTCATTTCTTTTATTCATTTTTTTTTTTTGCCCTTGCTATCACTTCAGTTCGCCTCCTAGCAGGACCACTCTCTTCCCACATTGGCGATACCGTTACCCTGGCACGACAGCCGGTGGCTATCTACCCCATGATGTGGCCTTTGGGAAGATGGTTTGCAACTATGAGAGTCGATGTGTGTAGTAGGACACAGAGGGTCGGACGATCGAAGCCCATGAGCTGTCATCAGACGAGATGGGGTCATCGATAGTGTCAAGTTTACGCAGGTACGGGGGCATTCTAGCGGCGACTAGTCCTGTTGGTACACGTTGGGTGCTTGGCAGAGCCCGGTAGAGACGATGCGCATACATACCTATTGGCCGTGGTGGCATTCAAGATCTGTTGCTCCCTCTCCCGTCTTTGTCGCTCGTTCTCCCGTCTTCGTTGCTCGTCCCTCTCCTCGCCTTGACGTAGGACGTTCGTCCGCTGGGTTTCACTGTCAATGCGCCTCGTTTCGGCTGACAATAGTATCAGCGAACAGGTGTTTGATAAGGATACGTGCAGACAAAGGAATGGGGGGATCTACCGGGCGATTCGCGCTGTACGGACATGACCCTGTTGGGTCCCACACGATAAATCACGGAAAACTGAGAAGACATCTTGAGGGTTTCGACGTGCAGGCCTTGGAAAAAGATCTCGATTTGCAATGCGTTGCTTCGATGACTCCCTGGAATACCACGGTTCATTGCCGATTCTACGCTTCAAGCTAAGTGCCCCCCCGAACACCAACATCAGCGACCTGGTAAGTGGCGTCTAGACTCACACTAGTGTCATTCCGTCTGCTCCACCGAGCAATTCAGTCGATGTCAGTCGATGTACCTACATCAATGTTTTACAGCTTATTTACTGGACTTATGATGAGATATTCTTCCCCGAGCTCTATCTAGACGACACTACAAAGCATTCACACACTTTTGTTTTCATCAAAAATGATTGTGAAAGAGAGCCGAAAGTGCCTGGCCTTTAGCTCATGATCAAAGGGCACGGCACTACTGTGCCGACTACATATCAAGTACCTCTGGAGACCTAGTAAAACCTCCACACATCAGGTATCCTTATTCGATCTATTCTATCGCATGGTACTTGTTATGTGGGGTTTGTATAGGACTAAATTAGTATGGCGGCAGTACCTTCAATACCATAAGGAATTTTGGGGTAGTGGATAGTGATAAGGATCTATGGCACTTAAAAGTTATCGATTAGGAACCAATACCTAGGTACATACCTGTAGTCTACCTCTTTAACTGCATTAAATTTGGTATATGTTTTTACAGATCTACTAGGTACGTATACACTTATGCGTTACATACCTCCTGTCCAGTAAAGATAGCGTACTATACCATAATTACAGGGCTTCGTAACGCAATCTATAGAGCTGCGTGTAAGCTACAAATGGCATATTACTTTCCCCTGAGTCCCCTTTCACCACCACACCACTTATTCAATCACGTTTGAAGCTTAAATTTGGTGCTTGAGGTTTGTATTCTAGTAACTCTAACGCTTCGTTAACTCCTCAATGGTCAAACGACTGCTTGTTCGCAAGATGTGCCTGTGCAGCCATGAGCAGGTCTTTACCACATTGTATTTTACATTTAAGGGGGTATCGGCGTGGCGGCGCATACAGCGCTTGCGAGGGGTAAATACAATAGCCATTGAATTGAATTAGTCTGTACAAAATATTAAAACGAATTCAAGATGTTTTTCACTTTCTACAATTATTTGCACATGGTGGTGTAGAACTGCTTTGTGGTAGGTATTAACGTAGGGTATCAGAGGTAATATGCCGTTCTATGCCCGCACGACCTCGACTGTCTTGAAATCTATCGAATATAATTGAATTAGCAGTATTAGTACGGAAGCAGTGACCATTACCCTTGCAAAAGACCTATAGTGCAAGATGGTAGGGTGTCCACCCGGCAATTAGATACTTCGCAGCATCATCACTTTACACCTACCTGCCGAGCCGCCAGACCGTATTTTAAGCGTAATGGCCGCGATCTTCGCCCTTTAGCAGGCTAATCTGTCTTGACAGTGTTGTAAAGAATTACTAAGTAATGAGATGTAACAGCGTACAGCCAATGTGTTTGTCTCTACTTGTTTCCTTAATCTCTAAGCCTAACATAATAATCACATTAACCTACCTATTTAGGTAGGTATGTCTGGCTACCAAAACTAGTGTAAACAAAGCTTTCGACTTATTTATCAGCTAGATCCTCGCTAATTCGCCGGGAATAGAAAGCCTCGCTACAGGCTTACGAGGGGTCCTCAGTTTGGTAGGTAAAGCAAGTCTAAGGTCCAGTCGATCCTCTGTTTTAGTAGCAAGCTAACAGTCTTGATCCTAGAGGACGACGCTGCTTTCACGACCCGGTATTTGTGCTTCCAAGGAAAAAAACTAGAACAGCTGCAAATCTGTTTGAAAGGTCAGCGCAAGCCAGAAAAAAGGCCTTAGGGTCATGCTGCACTCACGCTGCAGTCGCAGCAAAGATCTCCTGAAGCGACGCCATCGTCAGAATACTCATCGATGTTGAGAACAGTCCTGTTAAAGCCGCAATAATGCCAAGTCGCGTAGCCATATCATGCACGTTGTATAAAACAACAATAGCGGCAATCGGTAACGTGCAGGCAATTAACACGGTAAAAGCTTGTGTAAACCGAGCAATTGACCTATGGGTATATGTTACTGTATGGCGATGGTCTCGATAATTCAGCGGGAGACTCGCTCCCTCCCTCGCTCGCTATTTTACCTTCCGTTAGCCAGAACATTCCATAAGTAACACTTGATACAGCATAAGAAGAGATGCCCCTCTATCAACGGAATATTCGTACGTGAATATGTCTCCCAATAAGGCTATGGTAGACGTCGATGATAGTATACGTTACCAACGACGTGAAACGGTCCATCATCGAATTTTCAAATGTGATCAAGTCAGTTTCGTCGCAGTATTCCCACGTTCGCCAGTCCTTGCTCAAGATATGAATAAATCCCATTGTTGGACGTCGTATCCATTCGCGTAGGTCTTCAAGTATCTTTATGTGTGGTGTCCGAAGCGCTAATGACTCCTTGTGAAGGTAAAGTGCTTGATCTATAAAAGGGGTGGAAGATGATTGTTAGGAAATTGGCTTATACGATACTAAGAGTAAATGGGTAATATGTAAAAGAGAAGACACGAAGGCAAGGGAGGAGAATCAGAACGTACGGTACTGGGCCATCAGCTCGCGAAGTTTCATGACCAATTCGTACTGTTCTCGTTCCGGGCTGCCTGCGTCGAGACTCGCCGACTCGGACAGCCGGTACCATGACCGGAAATACTGTTGTCGAGCATCGTCGTTCGACTGGCTATCCTGCTTCTGAACAAACTTCAATTGATGCTCAAGGTCTGTAATTTCAGCCTGAAGGTACAACAGGTTCGCGTTAGTTAAGGTCCCAAATCTTCGGAAAATAGCGAGCTGCGGCTGCTGGCCCATATATTCGGCCAACCTAGTATAACCACCAGCCTCCACAAGATCCAAGTCTATCGTGACCGGCGTGATTTCCTGGACCATGGTAGAATCGGGGCTAGCGCAAGGGAGCATATCTCTCCACAGTGGAGCTTGGAGCTTGCTTGCTAGTTATACTTTACCCGCCGCAGGGCAGAGCCGCACACTAGGAACAACCTGCGAGCTCATGCACCTAAACCGCCAGATGACCCCCGTCGCAGGACTATCTATATGAAATGTACACTTTCTACGTCTTCGAGGGGTTTATTGGCCCAGCGAACATAAATAAATGCAAGCCGCAGCTCAACAAGCGGGTGGGTGGCGTGGGATTGGACTCAACTCAGCCTGCCGCAAAGTGGTAACGGCCGTCTACGAGGAGTGTTAAAAATACCACCCTTAAGAATTGTTGACAGGCCGCTTCGAAGTCTTCAATCGACACGAAAAGTTGTCTCTACTAAGACTTGCATGCTTACGCGGGTTGCCCGTCTTATCTAGGTATGCCTATTGTACACATGCAGAACACCCATGTCGTTACTTGTTCTTTTGGAGACTACTTATATCGCCCTAAGTGCAATTCTAGGCAGACTTGGACATGGGTATGAGTTTACGAGCGACCACTAAGTCCAACCCAACGTGAAGTGTAGCTCTTGATTCAGCCTGTCTTCCTCGTAACCCGAAGTCTATAATGAGAGGATTGATTAATTAAGGGGTGCTATGAGGTCTTGATTGGAAATACATCCTAGATCGTTTTTCCTACTTGTCTAAGTATGATAGTGATTCTGCTGCAATATAGAGAATTCATCGTTGAATCAGCAGCCCATTTCGAATTTGTCATTATAACTCGGTAACTATGAAAAGACACTATGATATTGCATGGGCAGCTTTCCAATTGATAGTTAGCCAGAGAATAGATAGATACCCTTGCGGGGTATATCGCAAAAGCTGACATACCTACCTACTTTGCACATACATGCCAAAGCGTCATGGAGACTAAATCTGCACGAATTCCCATAAGCCTAATGTAGGACGAACTGCTTAAACGTATCAATACACAATGATTACAATATGACCTGGTGCTGTTCTGCCTGCATCTCTGCTACCCAATCGGGGATTCCGTCATCAATATTTATATGATTTGCAGCAGTGGGTGAAATCGACGAATAGGTAAAGTCAGATATGGCCCCCATTTGAAACATATTGATCGTAACATTATCATTGACCGTGTTTTGGGGTTCGGGGGTAAGGGACAAGGTTTCTTGGTGTGGCATCGGCCGACATATTTGATGGAACGGTGAAGTATCCAATAATCCTAAACTCAGCCCATGGGCTTCGACTACATCGGTGTCATTATGGGTGAAAGGTACTTCTTGCGGCTTGGGGTTGCAAGGCAACATTTCTGACGAACGCCCGAGAGCCTGCTGCTTATCGTCTATGATGACCGAGGGGCTTGGAATAGGAATTGTACTATGATCGTCTGGGATGGGAAAAAACGAAAGCAGCTCATTGTTGTTCGTGCTTAGGCTCTTCACAGATGGGCTTTTACGAGCAACTGGCAAATCCGCGCCCACGGTTTCGATAATACTATCGAAATGTAGAGAGGAGCCAAGCCCCAAGGATTGAATTAATACTTGGTGTTCGATTTTCTTTAATAATTCATCAAAGGCCTCGTGATATGTTTGGCTATTTTTCATTACCTGGCGGAAAGTTTCTTCCACAGCGGGTAGCTCAGAGCCATGATAGGAAGCTCGGATTGAGGATAATACTTCTGCGAAATAGTGGCCCTTCACAAACGGAGAGTCTGGCTTTTTGGCATCAGGGAATAGGATAGACCAAACCTGATACCACTTGCCCTCACATGTGATTTTGCGCCCCGTTGCACGCTGGATTTCCCGCTTTTGCTTGGCTGTCATGATGTAAACCGTATGTTGACTTTGCTGGCAATCTTGGGAGTCGGTTTGACGATCTCGTTGAGCTTTATTGCTGAGAGGACGCTGACAAACCGGGCAGTTACAATGGGGTGCGTCGTGATACCGCAACAGGTGTTGTTTCACGTAGCTCATCTTTGTTAATTTATAAGTGAGACATCGATCAAATTTCCAAGGGTCCATTTTATAAAATGGGCAGGCTAGGTCGCCAGTATTATTCGCAACCTTGATCTTTTTACTCGAAATACCACCTGGAGTAGTTTTCCCTTCGAGCTCATCGCTCTCCAGTTCTTCGAAGTCTTTTTGCCGCTTTATTGGTTTTCTCCTGTATTGAGATTGCGAGGTTTCTGGATTCTTCTGAGCTGCCATATTCACGGCGGCCTTGACTCTATCAGATCTTCCTTGTTGATTGGACGTGCTTTCGTGCTTCATTGTGCCTTCTTTCTTGCTGAAATCACGACAATACGCTTTCAGGAACAATTTTTGGTAAGGTATTGAAGTTTGTGCATCAACATCAAACTGCGTTGCTTTACGATCCACACTGTCCTCAAGCTCAAGCGTATTGCCATCGATATACTGGAGACCGAGCTGGATCATAGCTGCAGTGCGCATATTCTTTTGAATAACCACACATAGGAGCGTTTCTTCGCGATAGAAACTGTATTTATATGACACTGGGATGTTTGTATAACGTTTGGGTAAGCCGTTCGGCGGACGAGCTAGTGAGCGCGATCGAGAGGAACGTATAGCCCAATGTGACTCTGTCTCGCCACTTCGATGATAAAGATCGCCATGGATATTCGTAGCCATCTCGCTGACAGCAGAGCTGTGGTGTATGATATGAGCGGCATCTTCATTATCATGACCGGTATAGCTCTCGAGGGTTAGTTTATAGCAAACTGTAAACAGCTGGATTGAACCATAATCATTTACACAATTGTCCAAATTATTGTAGAAACTTAATGCGTCCGGTGCCGTGGAACTGTCCACTTCCGGTTCCCCGTCCTGTTTACCCTTCTCCCAAGTTATTTGAATTTCCGTGATGCTGGAACTATTTTCTGTTCCCATGAAGTGACTTTTCCGAAGAAATACGGCGCCACTCGAAAGCTGATCATCTGTCAACTTCTCAAAATCGTTCAGGCGGGCGGAAAGGGAAGATTCTGGGCCAAGGAGCTCAAGCTGTTTGAAAGCCCCGACGAAATGAGACACGAGCATCCTCAACAATGGGTTCATCTCGGAGCTTGTCGGACCAATTTCACTTAACGTGCTCCTCGTGGGCTCGCTGTTTATTTCATCGACGGGGCGAAGAGCTGACGGAGCGCACGGGAAGCATGAAGTACTATTTCCGGTGGAATAAGAGCATATCTCTTTGGACGGACTCCTGTAATCCAATTGATTATCCATCGCATTGCTGCCCGCCGGTATCGTAATGGCGATCATGGATTCTATGCTTCTCGCCGTGAGTGACTGGTATACTTGTCTTTACGTTGTCTTTTCTTCGCACACGGGTGATGAAGGGAAAATTAGGAGATGTTGTGCTATGGGAGTGAGATGAGGGGTTCCGCAACTAAGCAAGCTTGTGACGATACTTCGGACTACCCCAAAAGAGTTGGTGCAGCTGACCGTTGGCTGCATCTACAGTTTATAGGGAGTTTATTGGTTCGTTTGATTTGCATCTGTAGGCTCTTGCGCTTTTAATTTTCATATCAATGTTATGGGTCATTGATTCCCCATCAAATGGAGAGTTAAAAGACTGCGATAGGGGAACATCATCTAATTAAGTGCATGACATGCATCATCAATCTTCTCATGTGATACATTTACAATGGCATAACCGCCGCATGAAAAAGATGAAGCATTTGAGATTTCATCCTCTTACTTCTTTTGGGCCCTTGCCGGGTTGACATCCGACCGAGAAGGGGGTATAATAGACGGTTAATGCAATCCGCTGTTATATGGTAAGATCACCAGCACTTTGCAGCCAAGGCAATTGTTTTATGCGGGTGATCCCACGGGGATTTTGAGTGTGGAATAGGTATTATGCTTGACAAGACTTATCTTATCTCCTGATCAAAAGTCCTGATTTGACTCAACCAGCTAAGGTACTCCCCGGGACTGCTTTTGTCAGAGGCTTTGGCTCTGGACAGAAGTAAGGCGACCGATAACACACTGCTAGGTAGTTTGTTGGTCGAAAGGCAGAGATAAGGCGTTGACAGTCTTGATTCCTGAGCCTCTCTATTTGGTGAGCCGTCCTAGGTTAGGTGCTTATACAGACAAATCAAATGCCCCAATAAGAAGTCGACAATCGGGGATGCCAAGCCTAAAAAGCGTCCCCCTAGCGTCGTATGCTTCTGTGAATGAGCAAGTTACTGCTATCTTTTGGGGTGACGTCGGCATAAGTGTATCCAATAGGAATAAGTACTCTGTAAAATGGAAAGCTTTACCGGTAACATTGCAGCTTTAGATAGGTATCCTTGTGAGTAAAAATCATGGCTTAGGCCATATACATATTACTCCGCACTTCTCTGTTAGCTTCTGCTTCGCTTTAGTGTTATAGGCCTCGTTAGTAACCTGTTCACTATTGCAGTACGCAAGCCATACAGTAAGTTTCAGTACGAATACGTTGTAGCTGATGCCGTTTTCAGAGTTTGACCAATCAGCCCGTTGCAGAGAAGATTTATACTTCAGGGGGTCACCGTTAGAACTTCTCAAGCTTCACTTTCCCTCACACTTGAATATCGTTGCTAATAGATGTTCGGGAAAGCTTTCCAATCATTCTGGTTGTCGCGGCCACTGCTTAAGGTACTCCATATTGCTGGTTGTAACTGGTACCAAAACCACGAAGGTGTCGAGAGTCGTTGCTGGAGAAGGCAGGGGTATTTAGGTCGCCGAAAAGTTCGTATTGATTGAAGTCAATGATAGGGCCAACAGTTTGGTTGCTGCTACTCAGAATTCTGGAAAGTATTTATGAAATTGGCGTCAACTTTTTCCGAATCAGTAGAAAACTTGCAGCCAAATATGTATTGGTCAGTTAAAGGTATTGACATCAAGAAGATCTATCAGAGTACATGATTAATGAACAAACGTAGGGAATAGGTTCTAGCTAGAGAATTTCATATCTAGTACAAGTACCCATTCTAATATAAAGTCTTCGTGGACATTGCCGCTTAGAAGACGCTCAAAACTCCTTCTGACCAGTCTTCCCCTGTAGAGAGCAGCAATGAAAGATTATGGCTGTAAATCTTTATCTAATTTGCCTGTTTGCCCCATCGCTTTTGTTACAATATGCCTATATATGTGTTAGACGTAAGTACCCGGAGTGAATAGAAAGACCTGCTTGCAACCAGGAAAGTAGTTGGGGCTCAATATAATAATTAATTGATTCTTGAACCACCCACATCAAGGGGGCTTCAGTCACTTATACACAGAATCCACTAGTTTTACACCCTAGAGTAGCTATGAACTAGTTCTCTGAGAATATGCTTGCGAACACTCATTCTGCGAGTTTATTAACTACAAATGGCCTTTTGCATCAGCCAATAGGATTTATAGTCTGTGCGTTTGTTCAAAAACGCCAAAAAAGTTGGTCTAAGCTCTTTCAACTCCAGACTTCACCGAGCCACTTATTACTTTCTTCAGGCTCATGCTCCGTTTGCGAAGTTTTGTTCGGTTCACATGTTCTAAGCCATAAGCACATGCTGAACAGTCTTGCTAAACTCCCTAGTCATCGACGCTCGACTTCAAATCTCCTTTTGCGTTATGCCTTATTGTGTCTTGTACATTGTTGAAATACTGCTTTAGTGCCGAGTGGTGCTAGAGCTGTAGTTTCTAATTTCATCATACATATCGTTTCTCTTGTCCCGCAATTCTAGAGAAGATGTTAATGATTTTGGGTATTCTGCTAAGTTCTGCGAAAGCGTCTTCGAGCCAAACGGGCGCCAACATAGCCTCCCACCGCAGACGAAAAGAAATAACAGCGTAGTAATATATTAACGTGCTACGTAGCAGTAATACCTCTATAGTTATAGGTTTATATTGCCTTCTTAACATCTGATATTTGTTATAAACACTTTATATCCTAGCAAGATGTGTTCTAAGCTGCAGTGGTTAAAGTTTGTAGCAAGAGGTCGAAATTTACGAGGTTTTTCGCGTTATTAAAGCTTTCTTAGAAGGTGGGTCACTTTCGTATAGGAGTTGAGTGCGCCATTTACGAAGCCATTAACGCCGCCTAACAGTGGGAGCCAAGAAAAAATATTTTGAGGGGAAAGTGCGCGCTTCTAGATGAAGCCAGAAAACGGTGATACCGGTGCATGCTGCGACCATGATAATGAGCTTGCTGAGCGATGTAGGGAGCTTGAACCTGGAATTTCTGATGGCAGCATGCATCTCGTGGCCTTTAAGTACTCCGGCGGGCGCAGTGAACTGATATGAATGTGGCCCTCCTATTTGTTGGGACGAGTTTGTGAGAGCTAGAAGATAGTTGGTCGTAGGGCTTTTTGTCTCCACTGTGGGATCCTAAGCAAGTGGTTTTCTCTCAACGCTAACTGTTATCGCGAGACGTCGCAGAGAGATAATGGATGATGAGGCGATAGAGTAGTACTGGGGTTGTGTGACGGGGATAGTCTCTAGAAGGTAAGATAATCCTCCCAGATTGCACCTTGAGCGGCTAAAGAGAGTAAGCGACCTATTGTGACGTGGTTTATGCTAGTGAAAGCATGATAGGCATCCCTATTCTTGCCGAGGGTTAGAAGCATCCGGCATTGGAGCGAATCGTCACGGTTCTCACCGGTGTTGGTTCCAGTATTGACTTATTGTTATTGCACAAAGAAGGAGAAGTTCTATCTACATAGCAGAGATTTCCTGGCTAGTATATATACGCACGAGCTGAAGGTCCGTACCCTTATATCCCTGGCCCCCGAAGGATATTCCGTAGCGTTCCGTGACACGAACTGCGCAAGATCTTTGACAGCATCCTTCGCAATGGGCTCACAGCTGTCGATATAATGCCTGAATATGGCATCTGCGGATGTTGGACCTGGGATTATCGATGGAGCATCTTCCCCAAGAGCTGAAATAAGTTTAGCGACCGATGTTTCTCTTTCTAGCCCAACGCATTTAGCAGATAATCGACTTTTTTGTCAGGTACTATATGGGAAACAGCTAGGTACCAGTTTCGTATCTGATTTCTGAATAACTGCCAAGATCCAACTCAAGGTGTTTCGTTTTGGTGTGGTATATAAATCTCGTGGTAGCTACATTCAGAGCTTGAACTAGGGATATTTTAGGTGACTTAAATTTAGAGCCTGCAGATTTCTTGACAGGTGTGCCATGGTGTAGACCAATTGCCTCTGTAAAAGACGAATCTTCCCCTACAGGTAGGGGTAGACATGATCCTACGCTCTTGGCAGCCCAATTTCACCTGAAATGCAGCAGAAAAATCTGACTCCCACGACAAGAAATCTGTCTTCCCCCATTGGCATCGTCGGCTTTGCCAACAATTCTGTGCGCGTTTGCGCTAGCTTTCTCTAATAAGTTTGCAACAACATCCATAACGCGGTTATATCATTTGTAGTTACTATTTCTCAGGCTGAAGACTGTATGTTGAGAGTTCTCAGAGCGAGTTCAAGGGATCTTTGCTTGAACACTCCCAGAGACTGGCCGACTTGTTACTTGGGTTGCCTTCTCCGAATGTAAATAAGACCAAAATGGCAAACTTGGCCTTGGGAATTTCAGAGATCGTCTCTGGATTACCGTCTGATAATTCGACATCTATCGTGTCCAATCGGTACGAAGGGTAGGATCCTCGCGCAATTTTGCGTAAATATCTGCTGTTCCCAATTGGGACCCCTAGAAGATTATGATTTCGGGTTCTTAATGCCGTTAGTCATGAAAAAATCTTCGTGAAAAATCAAGATACTTGCTGCTTATTATAATTTCTCTGCTGTGTACCGAGTCGCTGTTGACATATTGCATACAAATGTTGTAAAGTTGGCATGGAAGCCTCGAGGACTGGAGGTTTTGGGATCCAAAAATGGGGTCTTCTATGCCATCTGCGTCACGTGGCCTTTCTACCACAAAATATAGCTTAAAGCATACTTCGAGTTGTTATCGCGGCGCTTGCTGCATGCATATTAAGCTTAAAAAGAACTGTTAAAGTTGATCTAACATAATTAAAGTTTACAGCTGCTAATATTTCCTTCGAAAAGTAGGCTAGAAAGAATAGCTGTAGAGCTAGATGTAGCTTTTTAATCCTGTTTGTACATACATATTGTAGTTGCTCAATTCAATACGGAATTAATCTGCCTACCGTACGGATACATTTGACGTTGCCAAGACCAAGAAGAACTTTTGTTATCGGGGTTTTCTTCAAGGGCCAAGTCGTAGCACCTAGACAATACGTCTCTATCAGGGGTAAACCATCAGGAGGATCGCTGCTCGCTAATGCGAACCCAAGCTCTGCTTTTCATTCTTTAACTTGTCCCCGCGTCTGGTTGCCGTTATACTACGTGCGTACTCTGTAGATAGTAGCTCTGTCCTTTTGAGGGCAGATTCGGCACTAACCCTTTCACCCGATGAGTCTCTATACTACCCTTATCAAAGGTGTGAATAGCTGTAAAAAAGAGCTTTCTGTCTACTCTCTACCCACTAACTAGTTAAAAGAAGCATAATAACTTCAAAGGTTAATACTTTATTTATATAAGAAAATGCGCCCACTATTGCCGCGCTATCCCCGCAATAACACTGGGCGCCAAGAAAAACTATCTAGAGGGGAAGGTGTCACGATCGCTGTCATCGAACTGATGGACTCGGTCACCCAGCGCCCGGAGTCTGGACCTACGCCATACAATCTCCTTCTATAAGGCGGGCCCTAATCTGATGGCCAGAAGGATTTTATTATTGGTACTCCATACGTGTTTTCCTGGCTTATTCGACGGCGCCAAGAGAAGACCCCTATCACCTGCGATGCCTATGTTGAGAACAACGATGTAGCCTTGGCGCAGTTGCCCAACCCTACACCTCACGTCAGACTCTCTGAGATAAGACGTCTGACATGTTTTCCCTATAGAGGTCGCCTCGCGCCCAAATAGATCTTTTAGGATTAATGCTAACTAGGAATCGTTAGGTTGCTACGCTGAGGGCTGAAATCAACCCATGCATATACGGCGTATCGACTACGCGAAGCGACACGAGAGAATAGTTGGACTCCAAACTTAACATTTAAGTGGGTATGTCAAGTTTGGAGTCCAACTATTCTCTCGTCTCGCCTCGCCAGGCTTTACTTTTCTTTTAACACTTCGGGAACTGTATGTGACTCTACGATTCTTTAGTCTTTCGTTAACCGTCTGTTCTTTTTCGTATCATTCTACCGACTTTCGCTATGAATAATCTAAGACGATGGGTGAAGGGTTTCACTAGTAGTCAGGACCGTCACTATGAAGAGGCCTTGCCCCTCACTTCAGCCGACCGCCAATCCATAGATGATGACTGGATGCCCCGTTCTCGCGGAAACCCGACAGTACGATGGCTTCTTTTTCTACTTCCTTTCTGCATCGCCCGACCGCTGGGACTTACTGAGCGACGACTGCCAAAAACGACGTCAACAACCTACCTAAACGGGATAAGAGGCCTGGCCTGTTGGATAGTCTTTAACGAGCATATCACCATGGATAAATACCGCGATTTCATATTCAAGCCATACGGGACAGAAGAAAACGGCAAGAAGTTGGAACACTTCATTCAGCTACCTTTTGTACGTGCCTTGATAGCCGGGAAGGGCATGGTCTGCGTGTTTTTTGTACTATCAGGGTTTGTGCTATCTTACTCGTCCCTACGCAAAATAAACGACCCGGGCAGACTGAATAAGGAGGAGAAAACGGGCAACGATCTTTTAACAAGCATTTCATCGATGACATTGCGTCGTGCCATTCGTTTATTTGGGCCTATGTTGGCGCTCGCTTTCATAACAGCATTCGTCACTTACTACGTGCCCTGGGGTATAATCGATCACGAAGCCCCCAATATTTTCGTTCATCTGTACAAATTCTGGCTCTCGGCCGTTACCGTCATGGATCCGTTCCACGTATGTAACCGCCTGCACAGTTCTCTCCCCGTTCTATCGTGAAGATTATGCTAGAATGGCAGTTTACTGACTCTTGTTGTCACAGTGGGCAAGACTTAGGCCTCTGCCGTCGCATTTTGAGCAGGCTTGGACTCTAGGCGTAGAGTATAGACTGTCATTGGCTATGTTCTTGATGATAGCCACGACCGCAACGCTGTCTACCGTCGGTCGGAAGACCATCATTATTTTTGTCGCGGCCTGGTCCGTATATTGCAATCGCCGCTGGGACATCGCTTGCGCTATGGGTGGCATGTTGCTAGCCGAGCTGCGATTTGCCTCCTTTTCGGACGATATCTCGCGCCTCTTCAATCGACCTCTACGTCCGAGCAAATGGTTGACAACCGTACCTGGTGTGTTCTGCGTAATCTTCGGCATCTTGTTATGTAGCTGGCCCGAAGCTACACCAGATGGTGCACAACCTTATCGTTCTCTTTGGGAGTTGACGCCCTCAAGCTGGCGCCCTGATTCCAACCACGGCTCGCCAGAGCCGGTAGGGGGTTGGGTATGGTGGTGGGGCACTATCGGCGCTTTTTTGATGCTCTGGGGGCTTGAGCAGCTACCGCTGTTGCAAAAGGTTCTATCCATTAGTTTTCTCAAGTACCTTGGCGAAATCAGCTACGCGTATTACCTACTGCAAGGTTTGGGGCACACACATGTCGGCAACCCTATCTACGAAGTTTTGCAAAATAAATATGGCTGGTCCAAAAGCTCCGCGTTTACTGCCGGGTATGTCGTTGGCAATATTTTTAACATACTAGCTTCAGACTACTTCTGGCGCGTTATTGACGAGTCGTTTATACGCTTGGCACGTTTTGTTGTTGTGGAATGGCTAGGTGTAGGCAGGCAGTCCGGTAGTCGGTCGAGGAACAGTCCAGATTCGGCTGTTGACTATACACCGGTGCCGACAGCAGCGCCAACAGCTAACGACAATCGTTTTGAACAAGACAACATTGCTGCAGAAGAGGACGATATTGCTTTCAAGGAAGGTTTCAATGACGTGAATGACGTCGAGGAGATTAGGCGCAGACGACACTTGTGATGTGCATCACTATCTGACGCCTTATCTTTCGAATCTTGTTAGTCTTTGAGTCCTTGCCAATATATACACCCATATAGCAGCCTGTCTTAAAATCATATATACACTTAACCAACCTGGTGAGAAAGCAATCGCACAGCCGCTTAGCCATGTCCATTTTTCTTCGAAGTACAGATGGAGGGTGAAATGCAGTATCTAGGTAATGGACGTCGATTCTATCTCGTCTTCTGATTACCGCTTATCGGATCTCGTCCATCCGGTAACACATCCGTAGATCTGATTATCCTAGGGATGGGGATAGGGCAATGCTAGCAATTTTTGATTACTTCTCTTGGCGATTTCATCGTTAGGAAGGTCCGGGGAAAATAGGGGTAAATAATCGTGCCATGTCCCACTTATCTAAGCGAGTGGTCAGTGGGGCATGCACGATTACTGGCAAGCGACGAAGCAGTATGTTTCGTGATATTTCCCTCCTCCTTGGGAACTAGACAAAGCAGTAAGTCTAGGTTTTTGTTTGTCCGGCTAGTTACATCTATTTTTGCCATCATGAACTTAAATAAGAGCCCAAAAGTAGAGTATTTTCTAAATATTTCCTTGGGTATACAGTTTGGCCTTGAAATGATGTCAGCGGCTCGGTCAACATGCAAATACTTCCTAAAAGCCCTTACTCCATAAAGAATACGAGACATATGAAAAAAATACATTTTAAGTCTTCGGCGTTGTGTGTAACTGTTATTTGACTATGTTCACAGAGTCGAACTTTAGAAATAAAGCAGATCTTTATGATATTATATCGTATAAGTCCGGGGCGTTAAGTTGTTATCAGAGCGCCCTTTACCTGAAATCTGGCCGAGAAAGCCTGTGCTAGCTGTCCGCGAGTTTTCGCATCACTAGTATCACCGCTGTCACCATTATCGCGATTGCGATCGTAATCCTCATCATTGTAGCCATGGAAGGGGGTGATAGATGGGGTGGCCTGAGTAGGCAGGGCATCGTTCGGAGCAGGAGGCACAGGCGGTTTGACGGTTCCGTTTCCCTCAATACGGTGCCCTGGTGGAGCCAAAATGCCGAGGGCAAAACGGAGGCCGGACGGTTACGAGGTTGTCACCATCCGCCATGATGAGTCAGCACAGGCCCCCGTACCGAATTTCTATTACGAATATCTCTAAACTGAGACCGCTGGAAACGAGCGTTACAGTGCAGGTCTGGCTTGTTCCACGGAGCGTTCTTGAATGAATATGTTGCTAAAAAAACTTCAAGAATAGCAATACTAGCTATACTACCGTTTGTCGGTATGCGGAAATACTGACAAAAGTCCCAAGTTTATGATAAAATTCGTTATATCAATCTGGCATGTAATAAGTAACAAGACGAATGCAAAGTATCAAAAAGAATTATGTGTGGTGTAAATTCCGTATCCTGATGGTTGCAGAGTTATGATTCTCCCATCAGGGGTTGCAGGACTGATATTTGTTGTGAAAAGGGGTCAGCTGTCTGTGTATGACAAACAACTACATATCAGTTCTACCTTACAACCTTCTATTATTTTATAAAAAAGGCGTTTTATACAAGAGTTTCGATAAAGGAACTCTCGAAATGCACGCGGGCCTTGTATTACTGACCCTTTCGTCTCTTTTCGACTATTCTGGACTTCATATACGAGACCGGAAGGAAAAGAAGCCTTAGATCAAGTCTATCTGAGAATCATCGAGTATAGCCTGTTCTCCGTATTGGACCCAACTCAGTTTCATATGGTACTTGCCGTGCTATTAAAGACATTTACGGTCATGGTAGAAAGTGCACTAAGAGTGACTTTTACTACACTCTGGTCGGGACGTACTTTCATCTCCCAGAAGTAACTGACCAGAGCGAGTATGAATAAAGCGTAGGTGCTCTCAGCCGCCTATGCTCTGTCAGATCTGGAGACCTGGGAGTACGAGATCGCTGACAAAGTCGAGAGCTTCATACGCAGGGATCGACAAGGCCGCTTGGGCCTGGCCACGTGCCCTCCGACCCTAGAGAGCCGACTTTCGACTACTAGGCTTGGGTGGATTACTTTACTCTCGACGCTATCGCCGACATTGGTCTTAACGAGCGCCTTCCTCGACCAGAAGAGCGATCTCGTTAAGGTCGAGCGTATGATGGATGGTGCACTTCTTGAAGTCAAATACTGTGCTTCTCTGCTAGCAACAGCTTGAGAATAAACCGTCATCGCTAGGGCAGGCAAATGCTACAGCTTCAACAAATTGCTGACCTGCAAGGTGTCGCCTAGCCTCCGCCGTCGCTGGAACCGAGTCTGTGTTCCCCGACCCAAAGAAGTTCGACCTCGATTGTTGGCTGGGGAAGAAGGGTAAGGAGCTCCAGCCCTACTTCGCTACTCTGTCGGCCGGATCCCGTAATTGTATTGGCAGGAGTATTAGCTACCCAGAGCAAATTGTTCTTCTGGCTAGCGTGGTTCATCGATATGGGTTCGCCTTTCCGAACACAGAGTGGGAGCAGGAGAGATGTGAAACAACGAATCTCATGCCCGGACTTGTGCCACTTAAGAGTTGGAAAGGAACAGGAGTGGCGGATGGAACAAGTGTTAATGAGAAGAAAGCGCTAGCTGGGATGTGCCGCGGGGCGTGACCGTTTGTGATAGTAATAACTGCTAATACCTGATAATGATTTATCCTTTTAGGAGCTCTTGTTGTTCCCCCTTTTCCACTTGTCCACCCATGTCGGGAAATTTGGGACAGAATTCAACTCAAATAAACCCCAATAATATAATTATCAACTTGGTTGTCATGAATTATATTTGACATAAATTTGTCAAATTTCTTTCCAAGACTTGAGATGTTTCTTATCACATAGTTCTTTCATTAGATACATCAACAAGGTCAGAGACTTACCATCCCCAAGCCGATATCAAATCTTCCTGTCTTTAATGTAGTTAGCTACATGTGTTTCAAGCCTGGAATATTGGAAAACATAAGGGCATCATACGCAGATCCCGTTGGCCAGCCTAGATCCTGACCTGTTTCCACCAGTATATTATACAGTATTTCTTGTTCATGCCTATCAGTGAAGCGATCACCTGCAATAACTATGGATATGCTGGCGCAGCTAGGATAAATAAAGTCAATATTATGGATTAATGATAGTTTGGTGTACAAACACTTACACGCAGCCTGGTATGGTATGCGGGTTGGCCTCATGCTTGTCAGCAAGCGACAAGGCGAGACAATGTAGTTAGTTATTCTTACCTTGGCGATCCCGCAAATCTTTCGCACTATATGCTTCATTTCTTGGTCTGTCTTTGTTAGGTGCATCTTTCTGGCCGGCCCTAGCTTCGGGGCTGTTGGATTATGGGCCTCGAGAATAAGCCGTGCCAGGTAGTAGTGCTGCAACCCCGTCACTACTGCATCAGAGATGTACTTCGGTTCCGGTAGGAACTGGTTCCCATCCTCCTCAACAGTTATTGAATAGAACTGCCACGGCCGGTCGGCATACCAACGGTCTAGAGACTGGTTTAGTTCTGCCCAGGAAGACCGCTGATCTTCCTCGCCAAAGCAATACTGAAGGCAAAGGGCGGCCTGCACAATCACTCTATTGGCATAGTCACAGTCACATTTTGGCGGCTCCAAAGGGGAGACAATGTCCTCGATCAACAAGTCTGGATGCACAGCTCGGCTATGTATTAGTGCCATAAAAATCTCCTGGCGCAGCGCGAGCCAGAACACTGCTACGCCGAGCTTGCCGAATTTATGTGTGCGATCACGTGCCGCGAGAAAAGCCCTCGTTCCTATGAGATGAGATTGCGGACCAACGGGTGAGAAGGGAATATCCGACTCCTCGACGAAGCGGAGGATCACGATAGCCGCTAGGAGATTCTCGTCTCTTACAACAGTATGGCTGGATAGTATGGGGATGATGGTTTCGAGGGACTTCTGATAATACCTATCGGCTACCAACGGGGTGAGTAACCCCATACAGCTCGAGTGCTTAGCAGATGCGGCCAAGATGGCGTTTAGGAGTGGTGGACAGGTTGTAGCACGCTGTGGGACCACGATTGCGAAATGGCGTTCGTGATCACACAAATCAAAGAGAGGTGCGACATTCCTGATCCAATGACAGAATAGCTGGGCCTCAAGCTTGTCTTTTAGGGGCCATGTCCGCTGCGTATCATAGGTCTCGACAACACAATTGGGGCCGATCTCAGCTTGCACCGGCATGTCCAGACTGTCTGGACAGTTACCGCCATAATCCAGTAATCTGCCAGCATTTAGCAAGGCTTGGAATCCAAAATTACTGTCGTTTGTCGGCAGCGAGGAGTGAACTGCCCCGTCAACATCTTTTGCTCTCTGATTCGTCTCTGAAGGAGATTGCATGTGAATGCTATTGATTGTCTCAGACCATGCTACTTGGCTAGGATTACCATTCTCAAGGTCGTTTGCTGGTGAGGGATATGGCCATGGGGATGGAACGCCATGAGAGTGGTGGGAAGCAGACCTTTCAGATGGGGAGGCTACGTCAGTCGTCTTGCTGTTAGTTTTCTCATTGCCACTCCCACTTTCTTGACTTTCGGTCTCATAGATATTAACAACCTCTTGTGTCTCGTCGACAAAGTTGAAGGACTTGGCTACTCTCACCCAAGTCTGATCTGATGAGAACTGCAAGTCTCTTCTGCTAGACTCTGAAGCACGCTTGGGCCGTAAGCTAATATTATGTCAGTCTTCATACACTTGATCAGAAAGTACAAAAGGGGAAAACAAACCTTGGGTTGAGTGTATGTCTAAAGCGAATGCGCGACTTCCGCTTGCACTCAATTCCCCTTTCCTTACATCTTGAGCACCCTAGCTCTTGGTTGTCACCTTTTCTGTCGTATTAGTGATTTATCCAATAGGCGGTAACTTTGGGACACATAGTAGTGCAGAACTGAGCGGCAGTGTATGCTGACATTTGTGGCGACTAAAGTTCAAGCCCATGATTAGTAGCTAAAAGCACAGGATTGGGAGATTCGCGCCCATACCTGGCTTCGCAAGACTGAGAAGCGGATATGCATTAGCAAGTCGGTCTACATTCGGACTTGGCACCGTAATTGCTACCGTCCCGTCATCAAAAACTCACCGAGCAAGGTAATGTTCGGCCCATGGTTACATCGGCGAGAGAATTTGCCCTCGGCCTGTTCGTATTGAAGAGAAGATGCAACTCAGCCGGTGCCAGCTGCAACCACCCGTGGTCTTTCCCACTCGTTCTCAATGCCTCTCTGCCAACAGCTCACTATCAGGCCGGGGAAGTGGACTGGCTAGCCGGGAATGAGGTTGTTCTCCATCTAAGCACCGAGATTTGTCAAAGGGGAGTGTGAGCAAGAGATAAGAAGGGCAAAGTGACGAGGGATGAATTGATCAAGCTAGGAAGAGGACTTTTGCCCTTTTGAATGAGAAGGGCAAGTAATCGTACGTGTTCCTGGTCCCCCGACCCCGACACACCTAGGATCAAGGCCCCATCGATGTTCTTGTGGGGTGCTGGTCCGGGAATGCAAATTGGAGTGCGCTGGCCGGTGAGAAGTCCTAAGTGGATGATGACTAGTCTGCCGTAGTCCCCACTTGAAAGCATCATTCCCCAGACTATCCGTAAACTAAAAAACTTCGGCTTCGAGCTCGGAAATCTGGGGAAGAGACACGAGGAATACAAGGATCATTCTAGGGCGAACAGCGTTTTAGACCTATTCTGACGACAACAATGGCACGTTCAGCCGGCATGATTGACTTGGCATCAATCAATTGCAAACAAATAGATAGACCAATGTGAATGATTACGGTTGTAGAGTTAATATTTAAAGATATTGCCGCCAACTACTTTGCTATAGCATTATACGATCCGCGAATCTGCACATGATTGATTACCGGCCACAGAACTCTCTTCACTGCTCGAGGAGTTATTACCATCATCAGTAGTTCCATCTTGCTCAGTACTCCTGATTGTCCGTAACCCTTTATACAACAAGACTTCGATACCACTCTGATCGAAGACTTCATGTCGTCACAACTCTCCCTCAATGATGCGAAGACAGATGTGCAGCATCTCGAGACGACAGGTACTGGAGAGCCCCAGCCTGGCTGGCTTGACCAACTCGACTCTATTGAACAGACAGAGACCGGCCTATACTCATGGCTCGTTACGGTGACAGCTGCTCTGGGCGGTCTGTTGTTCGGATACGACACGGGTATTATTGCTGCTGTCCTGGTTTACATCAGGTCCGACCTGGGCCATACCTTGAGTTCCAGTGAGAAGGAACTCGTAACATCTATCACCTCTGGTGGTGCGTTCTTTGGCGCCATCTGTGCCGGTCTTACTGCGGACCACTACGGACGCAAGAAAGCTATCTACGTCGGCTGCGCACTCTTTTCCATTGGCGCGGTCTTACAAGCATCAGCATTTTCTCTCGCTCAGATGACTGTAGGAC
Source organism: Xylaria flabelliformis (assembly GCA_007182795.1). NCBI lineage: Eukaryota > Fungi > Ascomycota > Sordariomycetes > Xylariales > Xylariaceae > Xylaria > Xylaria flabelliformis. The sequence continues at coordinate 170,763 of VFLP01000039.1, forward strand.
GATTAGTTGTCGGTTTTGGTGTTGGGTCCGCTGCTGCTATTGTTCCACTTTACATTGCTGAAGTTTCCCCTTCCAAATACCGTGGCCGTATGATTGGCCTTGACAACATGTCTATCACTGGTGGCCAGCTTGTGTCATACGGGATTGGCGCCGCATTTGCCTATGTCAAAGGCGGCTGGCGATATATGGTTGGTGGTGGTGCTATCCCGGCTGTTGTGCTTGCGATCCTCCTACTTTTTTGCCCCGAATCGCCACGACAGTTGATCTCCCACAACAAAACAGAAGAAGCCGCCGAAGTCATCCGAAAGATCTACCCCAATGGTACGGATCAGCAAGTCGAAGACAAGATCAAGCACATCACACACCACGTCAGCCTAGCAAAGGCAATCAACGACGGCAAGGGCCGCTGGTGGATCATCAAACAGCTCTACGTTGTTCCCGCTAACCTCCGCGCCTTGATATCCGCTTGCGGTCTGATGGCCATTTCTCAATTGTGTGGTTTCAACTCGCTGATCTACTATAGCCCATTGGTGTTCTCATTGGTGCGTCGAAAACCAGACCCCCAAGCCTTAATTGAGTTAACATGTCTAACAAGTTTTATTTACAGGTTGGCTTCAATAATCCCGTGGCTGTCGGCACTATTATCGCCGCTGTTAACTTTATCTTCACATTCGTCAACCTTATTCTTGTTGATCGAGTCGGGCGGCGCCGTATCCTTCTGTGCACTGTGCAATTTATGGGTTTCGCTCTCATCATCGCTGTAGTCGCCTTCATCTACATCCCAATTAGACACGATCTTACCCTCGAACCCGGTGCTACGGTCGGTTGGCCTGCCAAGCTAGTACTAGTAGCTGTAGTCATCTACGTGGCGTTCTATTCTTCCGGAATTGGCAACACGGCATGGTTATCTAGCGAGCTTTTCCCCATGGAGGTCCGTTCAATGGGGACTATGATGATGACTTGTACTTGCTGGGCTTCCAACATCATCGTCGCATCGACTTTCTTGACACAACTGGAGAATACAACTCCATCGGGAACCTACGGCTTCTACGCCGCGATCTGTCTACTCGGTTACGTGGCTATCTACTTCTGTTATCCAGAAGTGGCAGGGATGACTTTGGAAGATATCAGAGTAATCTTCAGTCATGGATTTGGTGTTCAAGAAGCCCGTATAATTCAGCAACGCATGAAGGCCGAAGGCAGTGCCGTCGTAAGCCAAACCTCTGCAACCGTATGAAATTTTGATTTTTTTTTGTTTCACTCAGCACGAAGTTCGAGTGATAGTTAAACAACCGAGTTATATATCATTACAGCATATGATAATGGGCTTGAGATTAACGAGTGAATAAAGTTAAGTTAAGAGAATACAATTGTTTTTACGAGTTATGCTGTGTTTGATCCGCGATTGCGTGACCGTGTATGCGGAAAGCAATGCCCATTTTAATAGATATATTTCTCATTGGCTTCATATGTCATCAACCCTTTTTGGAGTCTGCATCATCTGTTCGATGAACCTCTAAGCTGTGTTCAAAATTGCGTTGAAGGAGTCTAGACGCGCAACCTTCGCATGCCGTCGCGCTAACTATCGCGCACGTGGGCAATGACAATTTACCCCGTATTGAAATCACCAGGTTTCCCCAAGTTCTCCAGCTTTCTCCACATTGACTCAGCCCACCTGCGTCTGCCACCCTTTTTGGCTGGGGATGCCACCAATTTCCCATCTATATAGCCAACATACGCCATCTTAGCCGTTTACAGTTAGATTCACGGCAAGGGCTATACCTCTGCGTGACTTAAGTGCTTGAGCATTTGGTTGCTTGTATGTAATAACTAATAATCAACAGTATTGTTTTTTTACTACATAATCAGGTTATTGGCATATTATAGTATGCTACGTTAAGGTTAGTAGTCCAAAGGTTATACAAGCACTAAATTTTGCACTTGGATTTTTAAATGCATACGTTTCCTACATACTTAATGCCACGGAATACAGGACTTTGGAAGGCACTTGGGCTAGCTGCTTCGACTGCTTAATTGTATGTAGGTATGTATATCATCTGTACAGGCGGGAAATTGGTGGCATCCCCAGCCAAAAAGGGTGGCAGACGCAGGTGGGCCGCATTGACTGGGAAGGACGGGTTGCTAAGTGGAGGAGTTCCAAGAGTTGTCGTTTCCACATTGATCTGCAAGTTAATCAGGCGAAAATTGCCCTTTTCAGACGCTCGTGGCATGTATTCAAGAATTGCCATTTTAGTAGAGACTTGATTAATGTATGGTTCACGATCTACCTATTTACCTGATCAGTCGAAAGCAGCAGTCTAGTTCCTCGTTTCTGCATATCGACTTGCTGATTTCAGACAATTTTATTTTCTTTGCTATATTATCCCCATTAGAGAAATTGAGGCTGTGGTCTCCCCACCCAGCTACATCATGAAGCCAAACAAATTCAGAGGTTGAATGGCAAAGCAAGTGAAACTCAGCTCCGGCTTCGCAGCGTGTTTTCTGGAGCAGCATGTGAAGGAGCGTGGAGGACGATTAATAGCACGACAAACGGACGACGAAGGATTCTGTCTCTTCCTTCTTATTCACCTTCGATCGACCTGCCTGTCTTTCTTACCACGATCAATATAGTTTCATTTTTACCGTAATCTAGAAGAATGTCTCAACGCAAACTCAAGATTGCGTGTGCTGGTCTCGGCCGCATGGGAGCCCGCCACGCCTTAAACTTCGCCAACCGCACCCCTCGCGCTGACCTTGTCGCTGCTTTCACCCCAGATCCCAAAGAGAAGGCGTGGGCTGCGACGGCGTTGCCTGATACTACGGTTTACACTGACTATGATGAGATGCTGAGCCACCCGGGCCTTGAGGCCGTCGTAATAGCAACCGTTACTACAGTACACGCAGAACAAGCCATTAAGGCCATTCAAGCAGACAAGCATGTTCTATGCGAGAAGCCTTTGAGTACAAGTGTAGAAACTGTAAGTGTCTCTTTCTATCCTACCGATTTTCTCTATAGTTGATCATCGTCCCAAGCCCCCAAGGGAAGTTACGTGATTCAATGCTGACTATAGTCGCTTCGGGGAGTAGTCACAATCCGTCGTTGACGCTGCTCAAAAAAAGCCGCATCTCAAAGTCATGTGCGGCTTCTCTAGACGCTTCGACGCTTCGTATAGACAAGCCCATGACCGCATGGAACAGGGCGCCATAGGCCGGGCTTCCATATTCCGTAGCCAGACATGTGACAAGCTCGACCCTTCCGGCTTCTTTGTAGCCTACGCCGAGTTTAGTGGTGGCATTTTTGTCGACTGCAACATCCATGATATCGATTTGGCATTATGGTACTTTGGCCAAGATAGCGTGGTGAAGAGTGTGGTGGCAATGGGTATCACAGCCGTGCAGCCCGAGCTCCGCCGCCACAAGGATGTTGACAATGGTGTCGGTATCGTCGAGTTCTGGGGTGGTAAACTCGCCTACTTCTACAGCAGCCGTATGATGGCTGCCGGTCAACACGATATGACTGAGATCATTGGCACTGAGGGAAAGCTATCTGTCAACGCCAATCCTCAAGGCTCGCTAGTTGAGATGCATGAACCTCAAGGCGTGCGGCGCGAGATCCCCGCAGACTACTACGGCCGCTTCGAGCATGCTTTCGTCACAGAGGCTAATGAGTTCACTGCTGCCTGCCTTGACAACACAAAGCTCCCCTTTGAACTGTCTGGAGCGGTGCAGGCTGTGACTATTGGTTGCGCTCTACAGGAGAGCCTAAACTCCGAACAGAAAATATTCTTTGATGAGACCGGAAAACGCCTCGACGCCGCTAAGTTGTAGTACGTTATAGCTTGGTCTCATTCTTATTCTAGACCTATACTGTTAGATATACTCTACGCCTAGCTAGCCTGTTATTAATCAAATTGACACAACACAAGGAATGGAAGTGAACAGTAATGAATTCGTATCTGTAGACACAGTCTTGATCCTCATTTCATGGTGTGCTGTCATGGGTGCTAGACTCAACGAGAGACTTTCCTATAGCGTGTGAATGCCTTCTATCAGTAGTTATAAGCTATCATTTGGGTGATACACACGTGAAAATCGTGAAACTATTAGCCATTTTAATGATCAAGTTACACAATATTAATGTAGTATAAAACTTAAGGGCTAGTTATCAAACTTACCTTGTAAGACGGATCAATTTATGTATGACTGTTAAAGGATTCTTATGATGAATTATAGACATTACTTGGTTTAGGGTCTCATTTTCTTATTCAAAATTCCAATAAATTAATTGTCCTTTTTGACTCTCCCCGTTTTATTTCTTTATTTTATATCTACTTTGATAGAACTTTTCTGCTCTGCATCCGAGATTGAGTTTTTTCTTATTCGCTTACCGAAATCATTCATCTAAGTATCATTTTTTCTTCGAGGATTGCTCCCGTGGCTCGTAGTTGGCCGCTTCAATAAGCCAGTTGAGGGACCCGTCACCTTCGTTGGAACTTTTCATCTTCCCCTCCTCCTCAGGAACTGTAGGCACTTGCTCAACTTCCTTGTCTGGATCTTCAAAGCTATCTGCCGTTTTCAGCCATTCTAACGACTTATCTTTTCCTATGTCTTGTTGTTTATGCCTTGGTTTAGGATTGTCTGGAGGAACATCAGGTTGCCGAGGAACTCGAATATAGGCTGCCGGGGGATATGTCAAATCACCGGTGGGTTTCTTGTTCTCTTTGTCAGACATGCTGTTGTAAATTGTTTATGGAAGACGGCACAGAAATAGTACTTGAAGATAACTCTCTTCTGATGTGTTGGATCTAAAACCGAATTAAACGACGCTAAATCGTTCTCTTTATATGGAAATATCAAATGATTGTTCAAGGTTGCGTATTACATCCAGCAACCAGGTTCTTGTTTATGAACCTCCTGTGATACTTTGTTCTTTCCCCAATAACACATTCTCTTTGTTCAGAACAATTGTGATACCATTCAGTAGCAAGCATAGTTGCGTTGACTCAAAGACTGTTGTGAAACACAAATAACAAGTTGAGTGTATGTGGCATTTAGCGAGTGTAGATGTTATACTATCAGCGTTGACACCATGTCGGTATGATGGCCACCCGGTGAACTGAACCGTTTCCTTACCAACGAGTAACACAAATTCGTCTAAGAAATACTCGGATAACTGTCTGGATAGACATAAAGCTGCCTGGGGGTAGGATTAGTTCATGGGTGATGGCTTAGATAAGGGACGGTTGTTGAGCAATTTTAGTTTGTATAAGCTCTGGCAGGTTCAATTGAACTCAGAATAGGAGAATACTTTGAGCTGTTACCAAGAGCAATCTGTATTGAGGTATCTTATATTATTTACTTATTGCGTACAAGGCCTTTCTATAGTATGCAGTTCAACTAATCTTCGTCGCAATACGAATTATCATATATCAGCGACATCAAATATTACGTAACTTCATTCCTATTTAAACATAGCAGCTTTCAGAGGATGACTAAAGGGGAAGGAGTTCGTGTAGTCAATGGCCACAATGCTAGGGTTGATTACCAGCTCATACATGTAGTTAAAAGGGGGGTTGGCATTTGCGGAAGTCAAAGTATGTTTGCCAAAAGCACGTTTTACTACGTACGCAAGGATCCCAATAAGAGAAACATGCTTGGAGCAAAATACTCGATGGGGATCGGGTTAGCTGTTATATCATTATGGTTATCTCTATGAATTGCAACGTTTACGAGTCATTCCTGGTGTATGTTGGTGGCAGGACGATTGAAGCACTGAGATTGGCTGCGAAACGCGCCAGACTACAGTAGTGTCCTCTACCACCTAACGGGATCGGCCCTAACCGATTGGGTGGTGACTAACTATGTAGGGGACGCTTGAATGCGATCTAGCTTAGTTCAAGGATCATGAAGCGATCATCATCGTCAAAGCCGTTCGGTAGCTAGGGTCTGAGAATGCCGCCACACGTGGCTTATGTAGATTTCGCTAATACAATAAGCTGCTTGATAGGTGTCCATCATTCTACCCATTTAATGACGTATCCAGCTGGGCGAAGGTGTTATAAATACGTGCTGTGTGAGCATGACCTGCTGGGAGACAGCGTTCCACAATCGACTGGAGGTCATTTGCAGGTTATCGCTCTATAAAATTTAGTGGGGCATGATCGGGGCCGAGGGCGCGACGTGGTGGCCGAGGACGCCGTTAGAATTGGTGCTATGAAGGCGCGGTAATCATCTCTTTGGGTAGGACCCCAAGTACCTAGCCTACTCGCTGGGTAAAGAAAGTAACATCGCAAGGTAGCGTCTACCGGCAATAAAGGGAATAAGCAGACATTCTCACATAGCCACGCTGTATGCATGTTTACCTCCACATCGAAGGATTTGAAGTGTAAAAAGGGGGCAACTTGGCTGGGTAACTGGTGAAATATAAACCGCAGCTAACAAGACTCAATCTTTCGACCCTTTCTTGTTCGAACGAAGTACAGAGTATCCGTATATACGGAGAAGGTTTGCTACAATGGGCGTTAGTGTTCCAACCATTCCAGACTCAGTAGGGGACCTGATGCTAAGCCATCGCAGGAAAGAAACAATCAGTATTGGCAAAATCAAAATGATGCGCCACCCGCGTATACAGGATATGCTTCTGAACCACCGTTAACACGTCCATCAATGTTACGAGATGAACAGCATCTGCAAACACCCCATCTTTATAGCTGGCCAACAAATGAGTATGATCACGCGATATATGACGGCCAAGGCTTAATTCGACATTATCCGTCAGACCACTCGCAATCGCGCTTGCATCATCAAGATTCTCAGATATCACCGATACCCAATAGACTAGATTATGCCGCAATACGCGCGCCTGCACAATATTTGCAAAAGCCAATCGTCATCCCTGCCACAGCGGCGTCGTTAGGCTCCCCTTTCCTCAGAGCGTACCCCCCGAGTCTTGAAGCTTTCCAAATCCAGCGGGGAGAGTTCTTGGAGGTCTTGGACGGTCTGAATCGCGTTGCCGTACAGAGCCCACCGCTTCAGGTTCTCGGTCTAGTTGGCGATGTCATTGGGGCCGTGCCTGAAGGAACCGCTCAGGCCGTCGGGCTCACGATAAAGGTCGCAGCAGACATCGGCAGAGTCGCGCTTTCGAAGGGGGCTACGGAGGCATATCTCCGTAAAGTCAACAAGGAATTCTTCGCACCACGTGGCCTCAAGATGGAGATTGCAAAGCTGGAAGCCGTAGCACGGATCAACAATCTGCCTATACTAGACGCCAGGGGAAAGATCAGAGAAGATGCGCAGTTGTTGCAACCACTTCTAGATTTGCAGCAAATACAGACGATGGGTGTGGCACAAAGATGGCTGCAAGCTTTGGAAAGTTGGATTGAGCCCTTGGACTTGGAAGCTCTGCCGCCTATCAACATGGACGACACTGGCCTGTGGGGAAGACTACATACTACGGCATCCGAGCGCGAACGCAAGAATAGCGAGAAGAAGAGATTGAAAGATAGAACAAAGGCTTTTGATAAACACCAAAAGGAAGTCGAGGAGGCTGAAGAAAAGAGGGCAAAGGAATTGAGTAAACTAGAAAAGAGAGAGCAGAAAATACGCGATCGCAGACATGGTGATAGGGTAGATGATAGACTCCGCAGAATCGACCAAAGGAGAGAAAAGGTGGAGGTGAAGCATCACGATAGAATGGAAAAGGTCGCTGAGGACTCAAGAACGAAAGATAAGGAAGTCAAAGCCATTAAAAAGGTGCTGTGGCTCATGATTAGAAATATTGATGAAACAGGCGGCTCTGGGGGATTATAGGGTATCAGGAGATAGATAGCAAGGAGATAGCTCGAAGCTACAGAAACACCACCCATTTCAAAGATTTTGAGCACGGGCTACAGCAGTAATTAACGGCGCTTGCTTTTAGCGTCCCAATGCCTTGGGTGCCCCTAGTGGGTCGCTACCTACTTTAGCTTAAGCCGATAGAGCTGTCGTGCAGGGACTCCCTATTCCTAACATAGCACTGAAGCCTGCTCATGGCCTACCCCGATTGTGGTTGCGACACACGAAAGCTGCAATCTTCGTGGTGGCTCTTGCCAGTCGAGAGCACAATGGCGCCGAATTTCGCCAACTTCAACTGAAATCGACGGGCTATGTCTGGACGGTATAAGCTCTGTTGTTATGCAAAAAGGTGTATCCACATGGGCTTAGTTCCTAAGGTAGCTACATACATACCTGTTCAGGATGATCGTCAAACGTATACTTAGCGGAAGAAGGGGGGGTAGAGGTAACGGTATATTTGCGGCTCCATATTTTGAACGGTAGAAATTACGGCTCAATATTTTGAACGGTAAGTATTACGGCTCCGTTTTATAGAGCCGCTTATTACGTGAACGGTTCTAAACCTAAGGAGCGGTTCCAAACTTTGGAGCGGTTCCAATTTAGGAGCAGTTCTATATAGTACAATAATAGTTAAACGTATATATCTAGCAACGGCTAAAAAATGTTCTGTTAAAGTGCTAAACTACGAATTAAATGCAATAATATTCCTAAATATAGTAGATTTAGTACGGCTACGTATATAGGTTTAATAGGTTTAGTACGGCTAGGATATTCCTTGTAGATTAGCTGCAATAAGTGGGCGATCGTGCAGGCCGCCGCTTATTTGTATAAGTTAACGGAGCGGTTCCAAAATCGCGAGCGGCTCCAAGCTAAATAAGCGGCTTATCAATACGTAACGTTTAAAAAAAATAAACGGCAACTATTCCCCTAACTTTTTAGAACGTTCTAAACTAAGGAGCGGTAAATTTGCAGTAAATTTACCGCTCCTGCTACCCAGCAATACGCGCTAAGGTAGTTAGCGTTGATACGCACACCTTTTATTTTCTGAGAAGTGGACGCTTGATTGACACGCGGGCTAGCTTATTCGTGAGCGAGAGGGTGCCCTCATTGTCAAGATGAATCCTTTCATGAGTGAAGCATCAGAAGCATCTTTACGTTTCTGCCAAGACGTACATTCATAACATGAGTGTATCTGGTGTAATGGATTGGAGAGTGCGGACAGTGCCTGTTCTCGGAGTCCTCCGAGAGCTGCTTACTTATAAGGAACTCGAACCAAACTGGAATGAGAATAGCCATAGATTAGAACAGAGATACTCGTTGATTGATAATTTAGCATGTTTGTCTTGCAGTGCATGCTCGTGAATAGTTGCCTACCTCCAATATCTTGAACGCACCCAAGCCCCTGAACCCTACAGGGTAGTGATAGTGTACCCACTTATTGGCGGCATGATGTGGTATGCTCCTAATGTTACTTTAGGAAAATAATCTCTTCACGAAGACTGCTTATAGTGGAGATCATTACCTGGCCGTGGCGTTTGATTATTATTTTACCTGCATGATGTATGCTGACAAGGTTGTAGGAGTGTGATACTCTGAATGAAGAGCGAAAGAAACGAGCTTCGCCGGCCGAAACTAGGTACTTGGTATTACACTAGTTTAGACACAGGGATGTATGTATATTAATGCCTAGTGAGACTAATAGTGGGGCCATCAGAGTTATCCCACCTTTGTGTGCAGAAGAGGGGCAAGACGCTTGGCTACCGTGACATCACAGGTCTCTGTTTAATCAGCATAATTTGGGATCAATCTACAGCACACTTTAGGGCAGTCAGGGTAGTGATATGTTGTACTTTTATTGGGGGAGCGTGAGCTGTAAAGGCTAGTCGCGCACCTAAGCCGCCAGATCGGCGATGTGTTTTAGGTACGTTAACGTATCGCAATAGTCTCTCCATCTCTTCTACGACATCAAAACAACTAGTTTCCCCATTTTCTCATATACTATCAATGAAATTCGTCTGCATTCTACCGCATCCTCACGTTTTCTCTACGGGAGCGTCTGCAACAGCTACATTTGGGTAGCGATAAACAAGCGCGATCATGAGCATCTCTAAGCAAGTAAATGTTACCTTGCTCAGCGATGAGGATGTACCTAGGTGTTTCAAGATCCTTTCCCAAAGCTTCGGCCACGATGCGCCATTTATAGACGCATATTTTCCAAATCATGATACTTTAAGCGGTCAAGTGCAAGGCTCTAATCGTCTATTAACATGGAAGCATACCTCAGATGAATCTGTTTTCCTGAAAGCCGTCACATCTATTAACGGAAGCGAGTGCATTATCGGCCTAGCCATCTGGACATATATGAAAGATATCCCCCCTCAGAAACTCGAAGATGTCGAGGTCGTCGAGGAGATTTGGCCAGACATGAATGATCGTAAATTCGTTTCTAGTCTCTGGGAAGACTATGTAAAACCAAGAACGCGGGCCGTTAAAGAGTCTAACGGAAGCGGCGTCTATGGTAAGACATATTTTCCAATAGTCGACGAGATTAAATCTCTTAACTGAACAAACTTCTTAGTTCTCGAACTTCTAGCCATTCACCCAAGCTATCAGAAATTAGGAGCAGGTACGGGACTTGTGACTTGGGGAACTCAGGCCTCGGATAAACTACAAGTGAAAGCTATCGTTGAAGGCACACCGGCCGGAAGAAGTGTGTATGAAAAATGTGGTTTCGTCGCGGAAATTGATGAAATGATGTTTGACCCCGGGGAAGAGTTTTCCGAAAAGCCTAAGCCAAAGTTGGCATTTATGGTCCGAGAACCCGTATCATAGCGTATCACAGCGTATCACAGCTACAAAAGGCTACATAATCAGGCTTATTTCGTTGTATGTATTATATTGTGTGTTGTTATAGTCTAGAAGCCAGTAATACCGCTTGTAGTATAATATCTGTAACAGGTTTAGGCACGCATTTATGATAAGAACTGTGCTGAACAATAACAAGCAATTTTTGGTCATGGACATCATTCTACTCTGAAGGGTAATTTTCTATCAATACATTCACCTAAGGGTAATACCTTTCTAGCGACCTGATTATTTAGACTGCAAATATTGATAGGCATATATATAGCAAGCCTTGCGCGCTATCATTCTGACTATCTTGGTCCAAGACTTGGATTGGATCCATCTATTCTTAATCATGAGCGTTTAATATCTCGTTCTTTTTATATTGGCATCGTTTGTTAAATTTTTCTTTTTTTTTTTATTTAAGAACTTTACTCCCTTTCAACACCTTAATCTCTACCTAGTGATCTGAAAATAGCTACAAGTTGCCCATATTAAAATAATCCTTTGTTCGCCACGTGAAGCAAGACTGCAGTTTGAATTCCTTTGATCTGCCGACATGATTTAGCCGACTTCATGAAAGAGGTGGTATCCGGACCTCTCCCTCTACAGATTTATGAATAGTCAGGCTGGTGCGGTAATGGGTAATGTATGAAATTTCTGAGCTGAGGGCCCGAGGGTCAAGATGGAAATAGTTGTGATTGAAGTAAATACATCTATTTACACCCACTGCTTGGTCCCAAGATGTGAGACAAATGAACCACCATCCCCATTCTCGATGCTGGCCTTCTCCCAGACAGACTTGATACATCGCACGGATTCCTCTGTACTGATCGGGCCCTTGAAATGAGGTGCATAGGTTGTAATCTTGCCTAGGAATTCCATCAGGCCTTGAATTTCTTCTGGAGTGGCTGTGGGTGGCATTAGTAAAATGCTTAAAATCTTTCAATGATGAAGACTAAGACACTCACCATTCGCATAATGGCCGGTCTCCACTACTCCTGGACTAATACTCATGAAGAGCACACCGTCCTTCTTGTATTGTACGTTGTACTTTGCCACAATGATGTTCAAGGCTGCCTTGGACGCAGCGTACAAAGCACCCACATCAACTTCGACCTCGTTGGTTAAGTCGAGGTCAGCTAGACCAGTGGAAATACTGATGACCTTCTTGGCTTTACCCTTCATGACCATAGGGAGGAAGAGGTTGAAAAGGTGGATGTTGCCAACTACATTGGTCTGCGATAGTTCTGCTGAAACAGCCTCCAATTCCTCCACCTTATCCTTCCTGTTGAACAACGAGCATCAATTACAAGCCATCCCGGACAGTACCCGGAGAAGAAATAGACTTACAATGTGCCAATGGGGCCAAACCCATCCAAGTAGGACACGATACCTCCGTTAGCAACCAGGTAGTCGATGCCACGCTCGCCAACAATCTCGGAAGTGTCGGCAGCGGCTTGCTTCAGGCTGACGTACTTGGTGAGGTCTGCATGGAGGATGTGGATATTGGGACGGTCGCCGAGCTCTGCTGTCACCTTCTTCTCGGTCGCGGCCTTATCGCGAACCAAACCGACGACTAAGTTCTCGGAGTCCTTCGAGAGCTGCTTGAGGAACTCAAACTAGACTGGATTAAGCAGAGTTAACGTGTAATAGGCCATAGGGCAGACTTACCCCGATTCCTCTCGACGCCCCAGTGATAACATATACGGACATATTGAGGAGTCCTAGATTTCGATTCTATCTTGGATAAGATGGCATGGAATGCGATGCGAGGTAATTCCAGAGTGCCATAGTTGAAAGATTCGTCCTACGTTATATATGAAGTCCTTGATATACATGGAACGGAACAGAAGTCCTCACTAATTGATAATTCAGTATGTTTGTCTTGCGGTGCACGCAATATGCTCGTGAATAGTTGCCTACCTCCTACACTTGCAATGTGACTAGGCCCCTGAACTGAACAAGGTAGTGATAGGGGCCCACTTATTGGCGGAATGGTGGGAGTAAGATAGGTACTTTGAACGAAGAGCGAAAGATATGAGCTCCCCAGGCCGACAGTGCCTAATAAGACTGATCACGAAACCGAACATTGCACGCTACATGGCCAATGGCCCGCCTGGCTGGAGGTAGGTATTTCATTTCCACGCCATTTCTTGTTTATATACGTGTCACTAATACGTAAACACATATACATACAAGTAGTACATACGAAGTACATGTGAGTAGTGGGGGTTACCGATACCCCACAACATCTGGAGGGCAAGAAGCTTGGCTATCGTGACATCAAAGGTCTCTGTTTATTCAGCATAATTTGTGCTATGGGCAACCTCTTTACAAACGTCGAAGTCGCTCCGCACTTGGTTCATGCGACCCGTCGCCAACGCCCAAGCATCCTCTCCTATTGGCAATCTCAAGACCTTGGCTAATTTTGGATCATTGCCACTTACGGCGTCGTGTATAATTTTGACCGCCTTTTCTGGATCTCCTAGTTGTTTCCCATCCTTGTCGCGCTCATGTTGAATTCCGCCAGCGACGACGTGCGGCGATTTGTATGGCTCCGAAGGCTCGATCACAGGCATTGCACCTGGGGACAGGAAATTCGTCCGGAACGTACCGAGGTTCACTATCAATGTACGAATACCAAACGAGGATGTCTCTTGCGAAAGAGCCTCCGAGATAGCTGGTCGAAGTAGATTAGCAACGAGCTTCGTAACAAGAAATCTAATATCGCTTACCTTCGAGCGCAAACTTGGACGCGCAATACATACCGAGCGCTGGGAGGACGGCAAGTCCCAGAACGCTACTTATTTGTACGATGGTACCACTCCCCCGCTGACGCATTCTGGGCAGGATCGCTTTGCAGACGCGGAGTGTGCCCCATACATTCGTATCGAACTCAGCTTTGGCATCCTCCTCGGGAATATCCTCGATAGCTCCCGCAATGCCGAAGGCCGCATTATTGACAATCGTGGTAATCCCCCCTTCAAACACTGCGTCAGCCTCCCCAATAGCTTCCGTGATCTTGTCCTGAGACCAGGAGATATCCAGTGCAATCCATTTGCCATTAGGATGTGACTCAATTTCTTTGACGAGTTCGGGAGTCTTGGCTGGATTTCGTGATGTTGCAATAACATTATCTCCGGTGCTCAAGATATACTTCACCAGAGCCAGTCCAATGCCATTGCTTGAGCCTGTCACAAGCCATGTGAGTTTCTTTCCAGCACCGGCCATTTTGAAATTTGTGGTTGTGTAAAGAGCGAGCTAAGCGATTCGCAACGCGACTAGCATGTGGAAAAGTAAGGTCTCCGACGTGTAGGTATCATAGAGGTGATGAAACAGGCTTTCGAAGTAGCATCTCGAGATACGAAATTGAAGAGATGTTATAGACATATTTAAGGTCCCATAATTGTCGGCAATAGGCCTTAAATGCGGGGTTTCGGCATTCCTGGTTGAACATGATTACCTGATACATATGTTGTTGTCGTCACGAACCTGAGCTGCTCCGATCACAAGTTATGCTCGATTACAACATCTCCCAGCCGACTTATCCCAGTGTCGTCACAACTTACTTGAGAAGTGTATCGTTCCAACACAATATCAAGCACGGACTTCTTCAAGTCGGCAATAAAAGTATCTGGCCTGTGTGTATACGTTCGGTATGATGATACGAGCGAACATTTCACAGCACAGAGGTGATACGATGAGATCACAATGCTGACCAATACGGATGTTCCCCAGATTCCTAGCGCTAGTTGAGGGACCACCTGCTACTCCTATTCCGGTTATCGCTGTGCTTATGTACGACTTCAGGCGTATTTTAACCGAGACGAGTGCTTTCAGAGTTGATCTCTCCGATATCGTCAATAGAGCCAATCCTTATGTTTTATCCTTTTAAGGCTGACTCGGTAACACTCGTGCTTGTCAGCAGATCTTAATGCACGATTATCGTGTTACCTACAAGTGTAGGTCGCAGGTAGAGTGATGCGCCATGAAAGACTCGCGTACAACCTCACTGCGTCTGAATTAGGGATTACCTTCCTTCGCATTCCTTCACCAAAGCCCAGAAAGAAGACAGCTGGGTTGAAAGTCCTACTACAACGTACGCTTACCGCTCGTAAGCGTTGCAGAGGGATGCCTAACCATTTGTCCTACACTACTCGGTTGCACCATAATGTTGTCCCAGGGAGGCGTCTTATATGTAAGAACCAAGATTCGCCGCTCGAGCGAGAAGAATGTGAAATGGGGATACTTTGGTTAATACATTTTTTTTTCTTTTTCTTTTTTTGGAAAGATAACCCGAATTTACAACTACGCCTCCCCTTTTTGGAACCAACATGACCAATCCAGTATTCACGGACTTGATTCTATCGCAGTGGCGCGATCCTTCAGCGTGCGCTAAGGTAACGCTGGCCATTAATGGAAGGAGCTTGACCATCGCCGACGTTGTGGCAGTCTCGAGGGAACTGACACATGTGAAACTCACGTCTGAGTCTATCGACGCTATCGAAGTGTGCAGCAAGATCATCCCGGAGAAGATAGCCAAAGGCGATGTCATCTACGGTGTCAACACGGGATTCGGGGGCAGCGCCGATACGAGATCAGATGATGTTGAGAGAGTTCAACAAAGCCTGATTACTCACCTGACGTGCGGGATTGTTGCGGATGGCAAGCAGAAGCCTGTCCCAAATAGCAATGAGCATTCCAGCCAGAGCAACGGTGAGGTCCATCCCAGCAAAGACGTGTACGGACAACAGCAGCTCACACCGGTGAGAATCTCGCTTCCGCTCAACGACCCGCCTGCTGCTACCTGCATGCCGGAGTCATGGGCGCGTGCGTCCATGCTCATCCGCCTCAACTCTCTCGCCGGCGGTGCGTCGGGCATACGGGTCGACATCGCGGAGTGTCTCATGAACCTTCTTAACAAGGATATTGTTCCGCGCATCCCCGTCCGTGGAAGCATTTCTGCATCGGGAGACCTCAGCGCGCTCGCGTGGATCGGTGCTCTGATGCAAGGCAAAACATCTACCACGGCTTTTGCCGGCTCACGAGATGTAGATGGGGCTAGAAGGGTGATAAGAGCCGACATCGCCCTGTCGGAAGCTGGCATAGCGCCCATCAGTCTGCACGCCAAGGAGGGCCTCGCCATCGTTAATGGTACGGCCGTGTCGGCCGGCGTCGCGGCTCTCGCGGCGCACGAATCTCTCAACCTCGCGGCACTGTCGCAAGTGCTAACGGCTATGAGTGTGGAGGCACTGCGAGGTAGCGATGAGAGCTTCGAGCCGTTCATCGCGCGAGTACGACCGCACCCCGGGCAGGTGGACAGCGCGCGGAACATTAAGGGCTTCTTGACGGGTTCGCGGTTGCTTAACCGACACGACAGCCAGAACGTTGCGACGCTTCGGCAAGACCGCTACTCGCTGCGTACGGCCAGTCAGTGGATTGGCCCCGTGCTGGAGGATTTTTGCCTGGCGCACGACCAGCTGACGGTCGAGCTGAACTCGGTGACGGACAACCCGCTGATCGACGCGGCGACGGGCCGCGTGTTCCACGGCGGCAATTTCCAGGCGCGTGCCGTCACGTCAGCGGCCGAGAAGCTGCGCCAAGGCCTACAAACCATCGGTCGCATGCTCTTCACTCAGTGCACCGAGATGATCAACCCCGCCACTAACTGGGGCCTGCCACCTAACCTATGTTCTGACGAAGCTAACGAATCTTTCCTGTTCAAGGGTCTCGACGTCGTAATTGCTGGCCTGACATCCGAGCTGGGCTTCCTGGCTAACCCCGTCGGGACGCACGTGCAGACAGCCGAGATGGGTAACCAGTCTCTCAACTCCCTGGCGCTCGTATCGGCTCGCTACACGCTCGAGGCTGTCGACGTGCTGTCTCAGATTGCCTCGGCGCACCTCTTAGCGCTATGTCAAGCGCTGGATCTGCGCACCATAGAGATTGATGGTCGAAGAGTTACGCCGCCCGATGCGACTCAGCATATCGGCCAGGCCTCGCGACGTATGTACCACTTCATTCGGGAAGATCTTGGCATCCCGTTCTTAGGCGAGGAGCACTTGGCTTCAGTCGAAGCGGCGACGCTGGATGGTGTCACGCCCAGTATTGGACTGTATAACACGCGGATCTACGAGTCGATTAGGTCAGGACGCCTGTATGATGTCGTTCTAGAGAGTCTTAAAGAAGTGAGAGAGCAGGAGCATCGACCCGCTGCATTCTCCAACAGCAATAGCAACGGTGACGGCACACGGCATGCCCATGAATAGACGAAATTGCACCCGCGCCTTGAAGATGAATTCCCGTACTTTCTGGCAGCGAGATTTTGCGAGGCCGATAGAAAGAGATGTTATAGATAAGAGGATCTGAGCTGATCCCTCCTACAGATAGATCAAGGTAGCCTGTTATGAGTAACTAGGATCTAGTTTTCCACGTCATTTGAATAAGCTACGAGTGATCTTAAAAACACCTCTTCTTGTTCATACAATTCATCTTCATACACTTTCATTGTCCGTAGGCGACTCCCAGAAGATCCACCTACCCCGTGCATACTCGAGCCATTAGCCAGTTCCTACTCCAACCTCCGGTGATATTATCGAAATATGAAAATCGATATCTAGTCCAATCACACTATATCAACGCGTCGACAACTTCCACGGCTTCCGTCCGCTTTGCGCAGCCCCTAACCCCATCTAACGCTCCAACCGTGCTCTTGTGAGGAGCACAAGAAAGAGCGTAGATCAGAGCAGAGCGGCTGCCAAACCAAGCCAAGTCCAGTCGACTCACACATATCTTGTTGATCATGACGGTCCCTGGAAATAGCGCGCTGTAAGAATCATCGCAAAAGACGTTGTAGATGCCCGTAGAGATAAAATTTACGAATTGGTAGGAGATGGAGATAATGGAGAAGGATTTAGGTGATAGTTTGAGAATCCTTTATTGAAAGCGGCTATAATCCTCCTATCTGGAGGGGTATCTGGCAAGGCGTACGAGAATCCGTCCATTATGTTAGAGGCTGATATCCTGTGAATAGGTTGTGGACAACTGTAGAATCTCAACTTTTGTTGCAACAATAGATCGATGGCGAGCGATAATATAGTGATGGCGGTCCCGACGGACGTACGGAATGCCTGTCGAATGTTGCCAATGGAGCTTGAAGGCACCACAAAGACCTCCAAATCGGTCAATATCTCTCAATGGTCAAGCTTCGGCCAACTAGATCCATTTCAGTACTGTGATTTCTTCGGCAAGGGGCAATAGAATAGAGAGGGTCAGCAAGGTAGTGGGTATTGATAAGAGAGTACAATGTTGAGTGAAGATGAGGTTGGGTCTCCCGAGTAGCGAGGAGGAAGACAATGGCCATGAAGGTCAAGACAGCGGGGTTGGGCCGGCACTATCAGGAAGCCAGTATCTCCCCGTATGCCAGAAACCCACGAGACTAGACTTATTGGTTGGATTGGTCTCGAATTTGGTATCGCTGTTGATTTGCGGGCAATCTATCTATCATCATTTGAGGTTGAGATGATGGCTCTCTGTCTTTCGTCGATACATTGATATTTAATTTCAATAGATACAGGCTCGAGACAAAGAGATATCTTGGAGGACTCATAGCATACCTTAAGATATCATCTCTATAAGTCTTCCGTCGTAACATTTCACTAGGTGGGCATTTTCACTGTTATGTAGCACCAGCCGCTGGGGGCCAAAAAAGAAAAAAGGAATAGACTGTTAGAGTGTGGGGGCCGAACTATTGTTGATTAGCGTTCTGAATGCAGGCTCAGCCGCCACGCTACAACCTGCAGCACGGGGGCGGACTCATGTATGAACAAACCTATCAACGTAGGTATTTCCCAAAAGCCATCTCTGCTTAACGCTCGCTAGCGGTGAGTGCAGATAGGTGTTCGATCTAACTAAATAACCAAATGGCAGTTTCCTTAGGAGGGGAAGCGCCTACAGAGCAAATTGAGCACTCACAGTGACCGAAATGTACTGTATGTACTCCATTGCCTTCTAGAACATCATTATACACTCGCTTCTCCAACAAGTAGGCAGGCTGCCACACAGGGCATATCTAATTCACCGACTGCAAAGAAGTCTATCAAATCCTTCTTTGTAAAGTTTACTACCCTCTTAATTTTCTATCAACTTTAGTATTTATATTAAACTTCTTTGTAGTTTAGGACTACCGTGTTGGGGCGCTTACTTCTGGCGTTATAAAGTTATTCCAATGCAGCTGGCAGGCCCAATACCTTCTTATCATAGTCGAATGTTTATGAGGTGACCAGACGCGAACAGCAAGGGGGCAAGGGTTAGAGGCGAGGCCCATCGCGCAGCTTGCTTTTTTGTCATTGGATCTTAGAGGCATTCGCCATTCTTTATATTCGACTGCATGCATGAGACCTGCATTGACCAGTCTCAGGTTGCCAGATATACACCGAAATCTCTCCTCAGCATCACCATCCCAGAAGATATTTGATATCAGTTAAATATATGCTAGATAATATTACCTATTCTTTGCCTGAATGCTGGAATAGCATCAAAACCTCGATTGATGCAACCTACCGGAGACACCGATGTCATTTAGCCTCCGCCTTGAGTTGAAGTACATATCATGCCTTGACCTTCATCTTAACCAAGGAAACTTTAGTGATATGCCCATGTTATGGCAATTGTTTATCAAATGAGGTGCTAGGATGGTAAGAGTCATAGCATAGAAGACTGCCTCCTCCGGAGAATTGCATTGTCGCCTATTCCATCCATTCTACCGTGTCAACATTACCATACATTTGCCACCAGCTACCACACGAAAGAGAACAATATGAAACCTGGAGAAGGTAACCCTACCGAGAGAACGGCAAATAACCAAACGAATGTTAGTTTGCACATCGGGGTATGAACTATGAACCTCATGTTTCCTGGTACGTAAAAGCGCTTGAGTATATCTGAATTGTTATGGGTTGTCCAAATCAATAGCGGCACACCTCTATGATAAGGTGAGGTGTCTGATAGTCCGTTTCGTTCCCCAAGTCTTTCGTGAACCTTCGGCCACCCGTGATTCTAGTCGGACGTCTTGCTGATAATATTGGAGCCTGATAATTGACAAGGGAGCGTTGATTCAACCGCTCAGGGTTATGTAGATTCTCCCTTCTGGGAATCCACTTGCGGACAACATTCTTGAAATAAGCCTGAGGAACTCCTAGAGAGATCGCATCTCTGATACCACGGTTCATCTGGCCTACAAAATGATCACAAGCCTGACCATTTAGTACGAAACTCTGGCTGAAATACACCAGAACGTCCGCATGACCATATTTCTCAATAGTTCGTATCGAGTATCCGAACCTCTTGATTATTTGTTTTGGGCCTCCATCTTTAACCATCTGTCGAGTAAACATCTGCATGGGTTCCGGTGTTTCATAGAGATTGACACGTTTGTACTCTTTGGTGTATGACCCGTGTTTTATACGTTCGCTTCTATCGAGACGAATCTCGTCGTTGGCGGTGATCTCAAAGACTAAGCCGTGGACTGTTGATCCGGTATGGGACGCTATATTTGCGACGCCCTTTCGGTCAATGTACCAACAATGGTCCGGTAAAACTGCACGTCCAACGTAGACGCTCTCTGGGCACCGATTGGCCATATGCTCCAGCCAAAGGTTATTACCATAGGCGAAGTAGAGCCGTGTTGAAGGGACTGGTGCATGGAACTGGCCGTACATGCTGGAGGTTGAATAGAGTGCTTTGTATGAGAAGTGGGGAGGATGATGACAGATTGTGGACTGAAAACGATGTTTGCCGTGGAAGAGGACGGAACATCCTGTGGTCTTTAAGTAGATCAGTGAACAGGTACAGGGCTATGTTATGCATGCCTCAAGATCCTGAGTTCATGCGCAGCCACAAGGCTGTCAATGTCGTCAGAATATTAAGAAGATTAGCTTCAGCTTTGCATCGTCGCATCGGGTACGCCGCGCGACTAACGCAGGCGCTTAACCATTCGACCGGCCTATCAAACTAGAAACAATTGAGACATCAAAGAGCACTTTTCGATCTCACCTTCTGTTTCTCCTCGAAATAGGCGATAAAAATAGTGAGATACCGAGATACATTTCAATCGTCCTGAATAGGTGTTTCCATGATACCGAAACTAGGAGTTGTGCGGTGTCGGCGTCTCATCCACAGTCAATGTCGCGCGGCCCACGAGGCAAAGCCTACATGCAGCCAAGAAAGGGACTTCGGAAGATGTTTTTACCTACATCTGTATGTATATTATTATCACGTGTAAGAGCGGCGGTTCAGTTGTTTGCAGTGTCAATCGAGTTGCCAGCTGGTTTGCCAGTGGAAAATCATGCAGCATAACGAACCTTGCTTAAAACAACCGCTCGGGTTTGGTTTTTTTTTTTTTTTCTTTTTTTTTTTTCATCAATACTTTGACAGAGTTACTAGCACTATTTCAAGATACAGCCTACTAAGATTGTTGTATTTACTATATTTCGTTCAACGGGGCTGATGGTATGCAGCTGAATACCTCAAGCCCAGGCAGGAGTACAACTGGAATGGGCGTTTTCAATGGCGCTTGGGGCCAGGAAGATGTGTAGGAACCGGAGAAAAAGACTGGGGATGACCGAAGGTAGGCAAGAAAGCGCTGTGAATAGCGGTATTTAGCTATCGGCCGGCAAACCATGAATGAATTTATGCAGACCATATTAGGGACAAATCAGCGTACAGGATGGCCCTTATCCACAAGAGTACTTTAGGAGAATTAAGCTGACGATGTGGACGGAGAGAATGATGACCCTAGGGCTTACCCGCACACAGTTGGCTGAAGTATTTGTACTTTACATCAACAGCACTGGATTGTATGAAGACACAACAAGGAAAGTTAGCAATATGTGATTGTCTGCTCTATTTTTAGTAGTGGTTTCTATCGCCAGAAGTGAAGAAAGCGATTAGGTAGATCAATGCGGCTTGGATGTACAATAGTCGGGAGCTGATGAGATCTGGAAGTGTATCTGCTTGGCATTTGAGCGGAAACCGGCAGGCTGCCGATCGGCGATCTGATACATAACAGTATTGGCAACCGAGTTGCGCATACAACGATTGATCTAGACAAGATGCCGGCGGGACAGAAAAGAATATTTGACCCAGAGCACGCGGGACACGGTAATAATTCACGACTATTTGGACACGGTTCCTTGATGTCTACTTGTTTTTGATTGAAACTCGGCATAGGAAGCAGATTTTTATTCCCAAACGTATTTACTGCTGATCCCCGCATACCCCTGATCTTCCTAGAACTCACCTGCTTATTAGCCACACCAAGCTATGCTATTGAAACTACCTGAGAGCCTCTATCCTGCTGCCACGTCACGATTCAGAGAAAGATATATCAACAAGCAAAATTTAGGAGGGTTGCTGTAACTTTGGGGTAGGTATTTGATCATGCATGTCAACTTTGTTTTTTAAAGACCTTGTGGCCCTTGACCACAGCCTGATAAGCGAGACAGCTATGTGAGACTAAAGCGGACAAAGCCAGACGACGCTTATTCGATCATGCAAGCTATAGAGTCTCCTTTTAAAATTATTAGGGATACGAATGCCCCGCGAGCCCAGCGAGACCAGCGATACATTATCACTAATTGAACTCTTCATACGGGGATAAGGCTGTGATCTACAAATTCGGTAACATACCCAAATATAATCAATTATTCCGTTTCTCCTCCGTCTACACATTTTCCTTTTACCAAAACTCCTAATGGTCAAACCGCGACACATCCTCGTAGCATTTCCATTTCTGTTTAGATACTGATTTCCCAGAATTTTCATTCATACACTGCCATCCATGGGTTAATCCTAAGGAATCTGTGTTCACCACCCTAGTCGCAATGACTATGCGACTAGACACGGTACGCCGGCGCCAGAACTGGTAGGCAAACAAATAGGGGCACAGGTAGGTAAGTGAGTAGTTTAATTTTGAAACAATTGGGAATTGGGAATTGATTCAGGACTCTGTGTCTTGTTGAGATTGAGATACTCAACACGGCGGCGCAAACAGTCATGAGAACAATTGCCTCTATGGCGTAGTGGTAGCGCGTGTCACTTGTATTTTCAAGAGATGACAAGGTCTCTCGTTCGATCCGGGATGGAGGCAATCTTTCTTTTATAGTTCCCTGTTTCCTTTTTGACTCATTGATCTAGGTAGATATAATGTCTCACTAGCTTATGCCTCGGCATCATGGGTTGAAGAGCTAGGCAATGATTGAAACACCGAGTACATAATCTTACAGGGAAAGTTGAATGTCAGTGTGTTGGAAAGTAGATATCCGCTTCGCACGTGCTTAAGGCCATCTCCAGTTATTATCTATGTCATTAAAGGTTGAATGCCTCAAATAAAAGTAGGATAAGAGTTCCTAACAAGAGCACAAGACTCACTAATCATCATAGAGTATAAAATAAGAGATAACGCGAAAGTGCACGGGTAGCAAATAAGGAGCGTGTCATATTTACAATTTGGTGTCGTCACGAATTCGTGTATACGCGTAGTGCCACCCTTCAGCTTGCACTATTAAAGGTCGAGTTAGCCGCTGAATACGTAAAAAAAGCCTAGTTTAAGGACGAGGACATATCCAACAGGCGGATTTGAGAAAGTCGATTGGGCAAAGAAACATGAGTAATCTGCTTTGGTGAAGAACTTACTATCTTCCCGGACTTTGTAGTTTTCCTCTGCCACTCTTAGCACGTCCATATCTAGGTCGACAATCGACATGCCCTCAGCGCGGCCTAATCGTCCTAAAGCCCCAATATGTGGTATGGCGACTTGGCTCAAGCCTGCAAAGCTTGTTGCTTCTCCCTTCTCGGGTGGGCCGCCAGCGTTAACAAGTACAACTGCACATGTGTTCTCGAATGCACGGGCCACGACTGTGTTATTTAGGAATAATGCCTCGCCGTCAGAATTTAAGGCGTAGCCTTCGTCAGATACATCGCGCATACTCCAGAACGTCGGCACGCATATAATCTGTGCACCATCCGCAATAAGTTCCCTAAAGGCTTCGGGAAAGGCCAAGTCCCAGCATATAAGTAAGCCAACACGCCCGAGAGGCGTATCAAAAGCTGTGTGGGGTTCGTGAGCTGATGATACAAGGTGCCGACGCTCTGGATGCCACAGGTTCTTCTTTTGGTACCGTCCCGCGATCTCGCCGTTCGACGAGATAAAGTAGGCAATATTTTGCAGAGAGTCGCCTTGTGATTCAATAATGGTTCCAGGAACAATGCAGATATTGAGCTCCTTTGCCAGATCCTGGTATTTTTTGAGGTATATATCAGAATCCGCGCATGAATCCTTGAACCCCGGTTCGTCGGGGACCCATGAGGTCAGATGGTACTCGGGTAATACAGCCAGATGGCACCCCTGAGCAGCCGATTCTCGTATAAAGGATTCGGCCCTTTCAAAGTTTTGAGTAGGCAACAATGGCTGAATGAATCGTAAGTATAGTATTGCTGAGAGTCTAATTTACAGTTCTTGAATATGCATGAAATGTGCACCAGAATGCGGCTCGAAGTCGCCCACCGCTGGTTTAATGAGAGGAAGCATTTAGGAGCACCCAAACCCCGGCGCTTCTAATGTGGCCAAGTGTCAAAGTTTATAAGGGTCGACAAGCACTTACCTTGGGGTGAAGTTGGATTACAGCGATCTTATGATTGGGTGCCATCTTGAACGTAGACTTGGAGAGACTGATATTCGTCATTGCAGTTCCAAAGTTATGGCGGGGTAGTTAGGGCGAACGCTAAAGTATTCCCTGCGTCCTACATATATCCCTTAGCTCGATATCGTTCTATCGCAGCTTTGAAGTCTAGGTGGCTTAGTGAAAGGTTTGCCTATATATGACACATCGCTATGTATTTTCCTAGGACTTATCGCCAATCTTTCAATATCTAAGCCATAGCTAAGATGAGTTTGGTGAGTGAAAGATTAAGTGACAAGTCTAATCAGGAGATCAACTAGGGTTGTTAATGATAGTTTATAAATGTTCTAACTGGCATGTGTAAAAGTTTACCCATCTGGAGTTCAAGACTAGCAAC
Organism: Xylaria flabelliformis; assembly: GCA_007182795.1. Taxonomy (NCBI): domain Eukaryota; kingdom Fungi; phylum Ascomycota; class Sordariomycetes; order Xylariales; family Xylariaceae; genus Xylaria; species Xylaria flabelliformis. The sequence continues at coordinate 195,519 of VFLP01000039.1, forward strand.
AAATATCAGCAGTGGTTTGAATTATACAGTGAAGTAGTCTAGGTGGTCTGCTTACGTAAATTACTTACTAGGGGTTAAATCTCTCGAGAGGGGTTAGGGAGTAAGGGTGTCTTTGTAACCATTATCGTACGGACTTAGACACACACACCTCGCTTTTTTGGACCTCACCATATAGTTTCTAATTTTAATTTATCATGGATTTCCTTCTAATAGACTTGAATATCTATTAATCTTCGTGACCACGCGAGCCCCCGTTGAGTTAGCTACACATAGGGCGATCTTTGATTTTGAAGATTATCAAAGTTGGTCATTGAATTAATTCAATCAACTCCCTAAAGGACGTCTTAGGTTGAGTTCGCCTCCACTGCATGACTGCTCATCTTATTGACCCTGCGATGAACTAACTAGACTGCCCATTTACACTCACCACTGCTTACTTTCTCCCTGTCAAACCAACTGTCGTATTTCCATAGTGGTATGCAACGTAGTTACTGTAGAAAAAAGGTTGTCCGAGGATACAGCCGGATGGCCTGCCCTGAAGCCGTGAGCCGCAAACACCATGCGTCGGGGTATCCTGAAAATAAGTGTTTGCAGCGGCTACAGTATATTTGACGCCTCCAATGGTAACCGAGAAGTTTGGTACAGTTCCGCTGTTAGAACAGGGGAACGTCCACCTTTGGCCGTCTGTGGTGGTCGCAGTACTAACTTGATTCCAGAAGGCGTACGCGATAGATGATGGAACAGTAATATCCGTGGTCCCGCTGTCGATATTACAGTCCATCGCTGTATCGTTGGCCGGAATATTGAAACTAGTTATCGTTGGATACCAAAGATTTGTGGAGTCAGTTGATTTGAAAGACAGCGGGCCGTTCTCGTGAGCCGCGTCATCGTATCCGAAGGTGTAAGTAGCTGAGCCAGTTGGTGGCATATTGACTGCGAAGAGCGGCTGCTTGTACAAGGGCATGGCGTTGGCCATCCAAGTGGAGTAACCACCGAGTTGCGTTGAGCTCTTTCCAAGCCCTAGTATACCGTCGTAACCATTATATGCCGGATTCCACGACGTTGCAACTCCGTAGCGTTGGTTCAAAACAGTTGATCCTGCTACAGATACGGTGCCGCTAGTAACATTTCCGCTGACTGTTCCGCTACCATATGTTACAGAAAATCCCGGGCCTGAAACGGTTGTGCCATTCTTGATCCACCTATTCGATCACCAAATTTAGTTCAGAACACAATGATTCAATACAATGCATACTTACAGTGCATTAGAACCGGTGTCATAAAGGACTGAGTAAGTGATACCGTCGATAACAACAGGTCCAAAATACTCGCCCGATCTCGGGGTAGCTGTGGCAGAACCAGTCAAAGTAGGCGTAGCACGCGCAAGAATGCGATCGGGTTGAACAGCGTCGATAGCGGCAAACTGTTTGGCTGACACGGGCAGCGCAAGCAAGGCCAGAGAGGCGAGAACCGTAGATAGTGTCATTATTTGATCAAGGTGTATCGTGATGGGAATCTGGATCCAAAGGTGTTGTGATGGCGTATGATAGTATCAATATATCAATAGACAGATGGGAAGCTGTCCGATATTTATAACTTTTATATTCCATTCATCTCATAAAGTCTACTGTCCACCGTCTTCCAGAGTCTCCTGAATTTCCCAATCCGGACACTGAGACGGCTACATCAGCCATCATCGAGATTCATATTTTCAGCTCTCACCGGTCAACTTGGGATCGATTTAAGGCTATCGATAGACGACATGTGATCGATATCATCCGGCATAGTGTTGTAAGTTTTCAGCTCTGGACCTAAATCCCAAAAGCCCAAATCAGCCCAGTATCACGGAACTAGAGCTGCAGCACTGACCATGACACAACCACAAGGTAGAACGTTGGCAAGTCGGGGATTTGACCGTCTGCGGCGTGCTATAACACTCATAAGTCTTCGGATCAGAGCTACCAGGAGTTTCGGGCTGCTATAGAGTCTGAGTGTAAGAAATTTCAAGTGATGTGCAATAAACAACATGATAATTCTAAATCTTCGAAGTTTTAAGAACCGATATACAGTTATTCGTAACATGAATTTGGTACCTTTGTTAGTAATAGCCTAGCCTAAAAGAACACCTACCTTGTTCTATAGCGGGGGCCCATGAGGACCTAGGTCGAAATACTAATCCTTAACTACTTTAGCTACATACAGGTCTACAGGATGATAATGGTGTAGCGTCACGCTAGGCACCCAAAAGGCAAGAGTACTGTTATTCACAAGGCTGTTATATAATTTTTGGTAGAAGAATTGCTGCTGATCTGTCTTAATGCCTTTTTGCCACTTAATGCCCCTGTTAAGTAAAGTAGATATAGCTGAATTTCTACCAAATATCCCCTGCCTGTACAAGTATTAGCGCGGCGCTACACCATTATCATGCTGTAGACCTGTAGAAGCGCCTTTTAGTCCCTGGCTACCTAGGTAGTACTGTGAGTCCTCGAGTATGTATTGGCCAATAAGTAGTATGCAACTGGGATAAAGCAGAGAGATGAGACTAAGAGTACAGCATTAGTGCAAAAGTCACTGCATTTTCCTGACAAAACTGCAAAGATGATATGAATTAGTTATAGTTATCTAATGCCTTTTGAGAGCTATGGCTTGGTTTGCGCCACAATTTCAACACGGACTGTTTGCTCCTCTTCAGCAGTTGTCTGGTGGTGGCGTCGCCTAACGACTCTGTTCAGCTCTCCTCAAGCTAAGCGCACCTACCTTTTTCAGTCCCATTTCGGCGACGCCGTTAGAAATAGGAGGCTAGGGAAACTGCTCTAGCTATTTCGAATCCCTTGCTCAGCTACTTTTACACTCCATCGTTACAAGTCTATCCAAAAGAGACACGACTTTGAGAATCTGAACAGTATGATCTGAGTTTGCGCCAACCTCGCCATTTTTTACTTGTTGTATTGTCACGTTCAAGCCGTCAATTTGGAGATGAGGAGCTGGTGGCACTCTTCCTAACTTACAAGAAAATGTAGTTGTGAGCAGGGTCTCGCAAGCTTGGTAATGTTTGGAAATTTTACGCAATTAAGGTTTGCCGTTGTGCTTTTATTCCCCCGTCACGCAGACACGCGGTGCCAAAAGAAAGAGAACCTAGGAAAACATAAAAGATATCTAGGTTGGCTAAAATGTGCATCTGGTCGCAGATCAGAGGCTCTAGCCTGAATTCAACCCCCAGGAAGTTACGACGGTTCACAAGTCCAACCTTTACTGTTGATCCAACGTAGGAAACTCTTGTTAATCCGACCATTTTATACATCGTTTTACGCTCTTAGTTGGACTGGAATATATTATGCATTCTTGAGTATCAACTCACCTTCCATGTCGTTAGTGTGAATTTTGAATTGTTGCTGAGGTTTGAATGACAAGGCATTTTATTTGTGATGGTGAATGTCTTGAGTAGGATAGAACACTTCGATCTTATAGTATCAACATAGGGGATCTCACGAGCACTCCCAATGGCAGGGTATTTAAACTTCAATAGAGCTGACCCCTCGAAGCTAACGAAAAATATAAAGTCCACTTACGACAAGACATATAGGCCAAAAAAGCATTGCCGTGTTAAATACTGCCATTAATCATGATGCTGTAAGAGCTGCAACAAAGGAAAGGGCGGCGGAGGGGCTCACCTTTCTCTCAAACAGTAGTAACATATTTATTTCATGACCTTTTTTTTATCGGAAATGGATACAAATGCACTGTAGTGAGCTGTGTCTAAAATGGGCTACCTATTCATTTCTTCGAACCAAGTACTCAGATACGAAAATGGCAGTGACCGCTCTGAACTGCGGATTAGCAGTATCACCAGGCAGGATCTCATTGCCCCTGATTATCCTAACACCTTGCGCATTCTTACAATCTTAATTGTATTGCTGGTCATTCCTGCTAGTTTGACGTTGTTTCGCATGGCTACTGTAAAGAACAGCAATTGGAATGGCACTTGCAGCCAACTAGTTAGGCATATGGTGACCACATTGAAACAAACGCGATCCGGGGCAAGAGTAGTCCCCTCTTTGATTGAGTCTCGTGCGACTAAACTGAGACATAGTGCGAACAGATCTTAAGCTCTATCAAATTGTCCCGTTCTTACAACAAGTCAGATCCACCAAAGCTAACCAGCTGCATAGACCATACCAATATGGCAGCACTAACAACAATATTCACGCATTCTTCGTGGTGTTCCAATCGGTTTGCCGTCTTCGTTGATGATCATGCACCTGGCACAAGCATCATTCCGCCGAGCAGTGGATGGATCGATCCATCCTTTACCCAATGCATACCAACGCAATACACAACCGCTTATCCTACCTTCAGTCCAGGAGTATGCCCGGCTCATATGGAAATTGTAGATCTTGATGTCAAAGTCAACGACAGCAAAACAATCTACACAGCAGCATGTTGTCAGAGGTACATGAATTTTCCCTGACCCTCAAGAAACCATGATTAACAATATTAGCGGATTTTCCCCCGCTGGCATCGACTCCGGTTTTCTATGCACTTCGTCCATCACCACTCCCATGGCTTTTCTTCTCGATCCAAACATATCCACTGCCGACATTTACACAACACTGCCACCCAAGCTCTGGATTGAACACGATCAGATGACAGCGCAATGGGAGCCAACCGATCTGGAGTTTTTCCCAGTTGCTGTGGCCTCACAGTACGCACGTCTGATGGGTATCACGGCACCACCTTTGACCGACAATTTTGCGACTGAAACGACAATCGAAGTCTTATCCTCATCCACGAGAACGCCGAGATTGACAGCGGCGCCCACGCTTACATGGCCAACGTCAACACCAAATACAGTAACAACTACGCCTGACCCCCAATCCTCATCTTCAGGTGATTTGCATGCTACGCCCACTAATAATAGCACTCTACGAGATCTCCACCGCTCTGTTTTATTTCTCTTCCTTCTAGTCGGCACTGTAATGACGTTGATGTCGTAGAAATGCCTATGGAAGACTCGATCATGGTCTATGCTACATGGTCGTCTGGGTGTGGAGGGTTTATGTGAACAGGTGTTTTGAGTTATAATGCCCCAAGCAGTAGTCAGTTGAGTAAGAAACTGGCATTAATTAAACCAGATAGAAGGTTACCGAGCCCTGATTATTAGCCACTATCCACAAAGTCTAGTCGCGAACTTTTACGAGAAACGTGCCACGCTGAATTCGAGCTAGAACGCTTTGCACTGTACACTTTAACTACAACTTCCTCTTGTAGATAGGGAGATCGATCGGATGATCGATGTTTTCCCCGACGGTACGATCGATAGTACGATCTTTCTCCAAATGCAACGGTGGAAAACCGGTACTAAACGCGGGGTGCATGTTTACCAAACGATATTACGACCGTATCCCCGCAGCATCGACATCGAAATAGGGCAGGATCGTCACCCGCACGTGCAGAACGAGCCGTGAAACTTTATCCGTGCTAGCATGCCATGCCGTTTAGCAAGCGATGCTACTGCGGCATGTTCGACGTGGATAAGTAAACAAACGATAGGAACACATTATCCATTGCGCATGACACGGTACGATGGATAGAGACACGAAAAATATTGCAGCTTGGCGGTGTTAACAGGAGGTGCGTATTACTAACTTAAACAGATTTGAGAATCGATACTACTATCCCCCTGATGATCAGATCTTAGCGCATCCCTTGGTTGCCAGGAAAGAGGTGGACCGTTACTTCTATTTTCCGAGTTCTCCACTTCAACCGCAACCGTGAGCGTCACCGGCATTATTGCATCATGCTCAACATCCGGAAGGTAGCCGGTGCCATGCCATTGCATACGTTCGAGTATGTATGTCTTTGAGCAAGTTCCGGCGGGGGCTCCTCGCGGATACGAGGTAACCACATTATACCTTGCGTTTATATAACCCTCATAGACTTTTTTTTCTAATTGGTATTGCGATGCGCATCAATTCACTGCGGATATTCGATCTGAATTTCCTCTGAAAGTCATCTTAACTGGTTGTGGTGTTTTCTGTCGCCATGCTATTGTCTATGTTCTTCTTGATCGCTGGCTTGGTGACGCCGGGACTTACCCAGGACGTCATCACAGATGACGCCGTATTTTATGGCCAATCGCCTCCTGTATATCCAACGCGTTCGTGATGCTCCAATACTCGACGTGTATTCGAACTATTTACTAACACCGAGGTAGCTGAAGGCACAGGCACGGGCGACTGGGCGGATGCCTACTCACAAGCCAAGGAAATCGTAGCTCAATTAAGTCGCGAAGAAAAAGTGCGTAGTCAGGAAGGATTATTGAAGATTTTTCATTGGTGCCGCTAACAACAACATCAATCCCAGGTAAATCTCACTGGCGGTATCTTCATTAATAGCGCTTGCTCTGGGATCATCCCTCCTATACCGCGAGTCAATTTCACGGGCCTGTGTCTCAGCGATGCTGGGAACGGACCGAGAACGACGAATTTCGTTTCAAGCTGGCCGGCGGGTTTGTCCGTGGGCGCAAGGTTGGTTCTTGATTGCTTGGAACGACTACCTACCTTACTCACCTAGAAGCGCAGCTGGAACAGAGAACTCGCTCATGAGAGAGCAGTTGGAAGTACGTACCGCCCAGCCATCTATACCCCTTTCCAGATCCGAGGCAATCGCTAATAGTTATAGTGGGCGGTGAATTCCGAGCTAAAGGGGTCAATATCGCTCTTGGTCCCGTTGTAGGGCCTCTGGGACGGATTGCCTCGAGTGGACGCAATTGGGAAGGTAGGGAATTTGCCAAAGACTATTGATCAGCAAATACTGACGGCCGATAGGCTTCTCTAATGACCCATATCTATGTGGTGCACTGGCATATCAGACTGTCCAAGGCATTCAGTCCACCGGGGTCATCACCAGCACCAAGGTAATCACTCATTTAATCACTTCTCAATCTAGTTGTGAAGGCTAAGACCGATTCTAGCACTTCATCGCCAATGAACAAGAGACAAACAGGAATCCTGAAAATGGTGTTACCGCGGTGTCGGCCAATATTGATGATAAAACGATGCACGAGCTGTATCTCTGGTCAGTATTGGGGAATCCTGAGTGAGTTTTGAATCCTATTGCTGATGCTCCCTTCATTAGGCCTTTTCAGGATGCGGTCAAAGCGGGCACGGGGAATATTATGTGCTCGTACAATCGGGTCAATAATTCATATGGCTGTTCAAATAGCAAGACGCAAAACGGGCTGCTAAAGACAGAGCTCGGTTTCCAGGTGAGTCGCGTCCAGTTCTTGATAAAAGCCTTCCTAACGTCTGAAAGGGTTTCGTCGTAACGGATTGGGGTGCGCACCACGCTGGTGTCGCGACAGCCCTGGCAGGATTGGATATGGTGATGCCCAGCGGGTCTCCCTTCTGGGCAGGCAACTTGACCACGGCAGTGAATAATGGCTCTGTACCTGAATCCCGACTGGATGACATGGTAACCAGGTAAGATAAGAGCATATCGCATGTGGCCGAGATGACCTTACTGACCTTGGTAGAATCCTCGCGGCTTGGTATAAAATGAAACAGGAGGAAGGTTTCCCATCCCCCGGTATAGGAATGCCGAGCGATCTTTCGGAGCCGCACCAAAGAGTCATCGCAAAGTCGCAAAGTAACAAGGACGTGCTCCTCCAGGGCGCGATCGAAGGCCATGTTCTTCTAAAGAACGATAACGGCGCCTTACCACTCAAGTCCCCCAAGCTTATCTCCTTGTTCGGCTACTCCGCCAAGTCCTTCGACAGTTATACTCCTGGGGCGGACGGATGGAACGGCGGTGCCGAGTCAGCTGCATCCGTGCACATGCAAATCGCGCCAAACGGGACCCTGATATCAGGAGGTGGCTCCGGCGCCAACCAGCCAGCGTACTTGAGTTCGCCGTTCGAGGCTCTAAGTCTGCGAGCTTACGAAGACGGGACAAGTCTATGGTGGGACTTCCACAGCGGAAATCCCCAGGTCGACCAATCTTCCGACGCCTGTATAGTCGTCGGAAATGCTTTTGCTTCTGAGGGCTGGGACAGACTGGGTTTGCACGACGATTTCACAGATGCGCTGATCACGAACGTCGCATCGCACTGCAACAACACTATTGTGGTATTCCACAATGCAGGTGTGAGGCTTGTGGACCAGTTCATCGATCACCCCAACGTCACAGCCCTCATATTTGCTCATCTCCCCGGACAAGACTCCGGCCGCGCGTTGGTTTCGATCTTATACGGAGATGTTAACCCCTCGGGTAAACTACCATACTCGGTCCCGCGCAACGAGTCAGACTTCGGGCCCTTGCAAAACGCGACACAGCCTGACGGGATTTACGCGCTGTATCCACAGTCGGATTTTGACGAGGGCGTCTACATCGACTATCGAGCCTTTGACGCGAAGAACATCACGCCGCGGTACGAGTTTGGCTTCGGACTTAGCTATACTACGTTCAATTATTCTGATCTTGTAGTCTCGCTCGTGGATGGTGCGGACTTCTCGTCGTATCCTTCGAAGCCGATTATCGAGGGTGGCCATGAGGATCTTTGGGATCAGCTCGTGAAGGTCTCTGCGACAGTAACGAACACGGGGTCGGTCACGGGCGCGGAAGTGGCACAGCTGTATGTTGGTGTTCCCAATGGGCCAGTACAGCAGCTACGCGGGTTCGATAAACCAGTTCTCGAGCCAGGGGCGTCAGCTGTTGTTCACTTCGACATAACGAGACGCGACTTGAGCACGTGGGATGTGGTCGCGCAGGAATGGCTTCTACAGAAAGGGAACTATCAGGTCTATGTCGGGTCCAGCAGTCGCAAGCTTCCTCTATCGGCGGCTTTGCAGATTTGAAGACGGTATAGGCTTTCATTTGTTGGGTTTCTTGGTCGTTCGGTTGTGTACGAGCGTTCGAAATCTTTGGTGCCGCTTTAGTCACGTATGTGGTTATACCATGCACCACCACGACAAATAGGAAGGCGAGTCATATGCTACTAATGGCCATAATCGAATGAAAATTAATATGTTGATTGAGTTATCATACAAATACCCCTTCGATTGAGCACAGCTTTTTATCGTAGCGGGTATGCACACTTGATTCACGTCGAGAAGCACCATATTATTTTTCGCAGGTAACAAAGCACCCGCGCATCCTAACTAGAGCAACCCAGCCGCATGTCGCGGGAGTCGCTGAAGCGGACCAGGAGAAATAGAGGAACTTGATGGTCATTACTAATTATTCATAGCTGAATACGTATCATACACATTTACCACTTCTCGACATAGGGCCGGATATCGACCTCCCAGGTGAATCCCGAACGGTGCTGAGTGTGCAGGTTCCAGTAGGTCTCGGCAATCTTAAAACATCATTAGAACATGCCCAAAGATTTAATACAGCCTTGAAGGGAGCTGGAAACTTACTGAGTCCGCGCTGATCTTGCCGTCGGGCGCGCCGCCGTTGACACTAGTGAAGGCCTCGGTCCTGGGTCCCGTGATAACGCCGTCAATGACGGCGTGCGCTACGTGCACACCCTTGGGCCCGTATTCGCGCGCAATGGACTGCGTGAGTGCCCTCTTTGCCCACTTGCCAGCGGCAAAGGCAGCGAATCTCGCCGATCCCTTCACGGAGGCCGTTGCGCCCGTCACGATGAGCGAGGGCGGGTGAGGTGAGGTGCTCACAGCGTCCTCGAGCAAGGGGAGGGTCTTCTGGGCGAAGTTGAAGAATCCTCGGCTAGTTATCCAGCTATCAGTACCGCACTTCATACGTACCAGCATATCCGAATCCTTTTTTTCTCTCTCCCGGAAGAGAACGAGCGACGGGAAATACATACATGTTCACATTAATACTCAATTCAAGAGCCTCAGGATCGACCTCGACAAATGGCCTCGGCTGCAGACCAGCGCTGGCGTTGTAGATGGCGGCTGCTAGCTTGTAGTCCGGGAGTTCCTTGGCGATGGTCTCGAAGGCGGCATCAAGAGAGGCTCGGTCACCTGCATCGGCATTGATGCCAATGGCTTTGCCGCCGGCGTCATTGATCGCCTTTACACTGCTTTCATAAGTGGCGGCTGTTCGCGCGAGGAGAACAACAGGATACGCCTTGGAAAAGCGCGATGCGACCGCCCCGCCTTGTATTTCAGCATGTCAGTGTAAGTCTAGTGTAAGTACTTAAGAGATAGCATGTTTTTATAGTGGTGTAAAAATAGGTACAGGGCATTATAGCGGAGGTTGTGGGGTGAATGATGGCTTACCTGTGCCGCCACCTGCTCCGATGATAACTGTGTAGAACTTGGACGCCATGATGTCTTCTGGTCGCCTTTGGTTACGAGATGAGATATTGATTGCAGTGTAGAAAACAAATCGTGCTAAGATTGCAGGTAGAAGGATGTGTTGATATCTCTCAATGCTTTGGAGGTCGTTATGGTTTATATAGATGATCAAAGGACGCTGTCGGGAATCGGGAATACCACAATTAGTCGCGAAAGTGAGCTCAGCGTCTTCTACGGCAGCCTATTAGTGACCTTTGGGGCTTCCTGCGCCCGGATGCATTATTAATGGCTGCTGAGAAACCAACCCCGCAGCGCCCCGGCGACTCAGATCTCGCACCAGACTGACCTAAGGTTGTGACGCAATCACGACATCCCACGGACGGCGGAGAAGCAACGAGTGGGATTTGTAATCGTGATTTTGGACACTTCATGCTGTGATGCACTCCAACTCCGTAAGATCAAGGGTAGCAGAATTCCTTGCCGGTGATTTTTGATTACTGAACTCATGCACTCACAATGAAATAGGATTGTCCACGCCATCGATAGTGGCCGCGACTCTAAAGCCAACGAAGCTCTTACGACTATATTCATTATAACTTACCGCGTGAATTGCGCGTTCCCAAATTCCAAAAGAATCTTCTCAATATATTGATTGGCTAGTTGGATTAGTTGGCACGGCTTTTCCGACGATCTTGTGATAATAGCTATTATAATTGCTATGACGCTTACGCTGTATTGCAGATGGAAACAGTGGAGGTTTCCGCGGAAGTAGTCTAGATCTCTATGCTTATTAACTACATACACATTACTGTAGATCAATGAAAGTATTATATTTCATATACCTAGATCCCTGATTTCGCTATGACAGTATACGTCTCGACGAACTATAAGTAATTCTTCGAAAAACCACCCACCTATCTTTCACGGTCAGCGAGCTGAATTTTCAGCTTCCAATATCACTACCGACCATCCTTCCCTGTGAAGGTTATGCGGTCTTGATTGCCCTAAGTAATATATAAGGTCTTCATCATTGGGGACTCGCTCATGTGAATAAGCCAGTTAAATGACCAGCTATCGATTCGCCAAATGCCCATCCTTTCAGTTCCGCAATGCGACATACGGCTGCTTGTTATATTTCTTTCATGCTTAAGACTTCTGACATGCTTCTTAGGTAACTGGCCGAAAAAGTTAGGAATGAATAACCTCAATCACCTCCGAAAAGGAAAGGAGTGATGAAATGGAAAGTATCGAAACAAGAGGCAAGAAAGAAGGAGCGGTATGAGCTACATAAGTCTGAGTGGGTGGACGAGAGAAACTTATATCAATGCAGATAGCTGGAAACCCTAAGCCGAATTGATGTGATGAACTTGAGGTGCACGACCACATTGATTACAGATACTTGAGTATTTTATAAAAGAAAAACACACCCCGGTTTAGATCAAATTTCTCTGCACCCTTTCTGTCCGAATCAAGGATGAACTAATGATAGAGAGGGGCCAGGCGTTCATAATTTCGATGTTTATGTTTACTCAGCTATCGGTGCCGAGGCTGAAGCGAGTGCTATAGTGAAGTTAACATTTCAATTGCATTCAGTAAAGTCTCACAAAAAATACAGCCTTGCGAATGTTGCTTTCTAGTTTGAATTAGTAGTGTAGTCTAGTTACCCAGACCCTGATGCCGTATTAGGAGCTTCAAGCTAGGATTTTGGAGACTCCGATGTTGTCCTATACGACTTGAATCACCTTCACTATCTACGCCCGTTATTTGAGGATTCAATAGGCCAGATATTTGTTAGAGAACAAGTTCAGGGCTGCTCTGGGGTGTAGAACTAGTAGATTCCGTGTATACAAGTGATTGAACCCCCCTTATTTAGGTGCTCCGGAATCAACTGATCAATCTATCAAGCGCTGACTAGGCATCCTCCCAGCTATAAGCAGGTCTCTATTCACTCACTCCGTGGCACCATATCCTGTGAGCATGTTGAGCTTAATTTAGACTAAAGATTAGCTAGTTTGCGTTGGGCGTTATGATAAAGCCATTACTATCAGTCTTGAAAGCTTTGAGAAACAACGTCATGCAGATGATGGCTGATATAGCTGGGATTCATCTCTAGTTCAAGGAATCACTTGGCGAAACCTCTCTTTCAGCTTGATAAAAGGGGTGAAGATCGCTTGGCTTATCGCCTCGGTATTTGCACGCTGCTACAATTCTCCTAGTTAGTGTACTCGGCCATAACTTTTCAGCAAGGCTCAGAGCCCGACGTGCAGACATCTAGAGTCCTCTCCGGCAGTGCGCTGACCTGGAAGCTGGTCGCAGGTTGCGTTATCGATCGCTTTGGCTGTCGCGTGTGCTTGATCTCACTCGTTCTTGATGTCCAAATTTGCCGCTCAGGGCGTTATTGTCCAGTTCATCTTTCTATTCAACCTTTTCTTACCAATTGAATTCTAAGTGCGAACTTTCTGTACTGCGCCGAGATAGTACACCTACGCCTTAGTGTCGCAATCTCTATATGACAAAGGCATAGTCAGTCTAAAATCACCTTAGAGCGTTAATTTCCCCCGAGGTGCTGATCAGTAAATACCTGCGTTCACAATATACATACGGATAATGGGATTACAACATGAGGATATAGATTTGATTTTCAGCGTACTCTGAGCTTTGTGCGGTATTCTCAGATGAAGCTGCGCCGCATGGAGGCCAACAGGGATGCAAAAAGAACCCCCAGTGGAAGAGACAAAAGTTTCTTATTCATTTTAAAGATAGTAGTAAAAACTTATTTCTTAGTATTTCCTTGTCTAGTCTCATTCTGTTAAGGAATTGAGAAAAACGAAAAAAATTTCATCAATCGACACCTCAGGGATTCGCTGGAGAACTGTTAGATTTCTGTTTGTATGTCGTAAATCATCATAGATTACTTACAACCCTGGCCTCCGAGGAGACGGGCTTAGCAGGCCCGCGCGTTAACCACTCCGCCAAAGTGCCTGTGCTGCTCTAAGCTGCTGGTTGGAGAAGCGAGCCCATAATCTCATATATGTTCAAAAGATTTTAGTGCTGGAGCTGCTGTAAGTACTGAAGCCGATTCGTCCAATATTCGTCGGCGGGGTCGACGTACTAGCCTAAAGTAACTAAGTCCTCCCCAAGGGGGTAACGGTGGGGTCCAATGTACGCCATGACACGCTCAAGTTCTACATAGGCTCGGTATGCCAGTTCGTTTCTGTGCTAGTTAAAGCGTTAGTTGATGCGCAAATACGAAGGACGCCATTGTAAAATCAACTGCTGTACGAGAGATTGAGAGTTAACAATTGAACAGAGGGGACCACTTGTGCGACTCTTCAAGAAGCTATCCCAACGGGTCCTCTTGTCTTCCTTGGTTCCCGTTGACAGCGATCTTGCGCATGCGGTAGAGCCTTACACTATGAAAGTGATCGGGGTCGACTTTGGGGCTTCATCTGTCCAAAAGAAATTGGTCGGAGGTTGTGGTGGTATGGGATAATTGACGACGTAATCTCGTCGGCAGAGGCTGCCCAATTGACGACTGTGATTTATGAGCTACGGTAAAATGTTCAGTTTGAAAGGAGAAGATCCATAAAATGAGAGCTGTGTGAAAGGGAAATCAAAACTCGTAAACTCTTTTCCATTGATGAGATATCGCCTATAGAGTTATCTTGGTTGTGTTCGCATGTGGCGACTCATCTACACCGTCCTACCCCAAGAATCCAGTCACAAAGCCTCTTGTTCGTAGAACAAGGCTTATGTTGACGAACTGTGCTGGCAACAAAGACATCATAAAATGCATTTATAAGAAGCCTTTCAGCCTCTCAATTCGGTAAGAAAAAACTTACCAGCAGCTTCACCACTTTCTATTCTCGATAAGATAAACATGTCCGACTGCGGTTGCGATTACCCACTATCCCCCTATCACTATTACCTTTATACAGATGAATATGATAGAATCATGTTATGGCTTGAAAATGTCGAAATTGAGATGGCAATAGCCAAGTCCCAGTCAATTGGGAGCCGTCAAACTGCGGCACAGCCGATTCCGGAAAGGAACTCTTTGAGAGATCATCGTCAACCTCTACCACGACTGCCACCACGTAAAAACCCTCGCGTTTCCCGATAGAAAAAAGTTGATTTGCTGTTCAATTTGGGGTCATAGACCAAAAGATTACCAGAGCAAAGTCAAATCTCAGCTTCCAAGAAAACTGTCAAGAATCAGTGTTTAGTCAAGGCATTTAAAAGTGAGCCTATTCCAACATGTCAATCATGATAGTAAATGAGCAATTAAAGATTTAACTTGAAAGCCACTTCTGTTTAATAAGTTTACCAATTGTGACCAATATAAAGTGACATTGTATGTTTACTACGCTATTCACAGCCGCGGTGGAGCGAGGAGTTGTATTTTATATCGCTGTGACACGTCGTTGGAAACGAGGAATTACTTTAGTGAACTTCTTCGGGTCATCCCGCGCACCGTCTTTCCAATACTCATACTCTATCCAAGCATTCTCGGGCATCTGTTCCTCCATCGCCGCTATCCAATTGCCCAAGTCGGGTGATAGAGGAATGACGCCGGTCTCGAGTACGTATATGTCCCAGAGTTTGATGAGCTCTTTGAGCTTCTCGGGCTCTTGCTCGGCAAGGTCGTGTATTTCACCTGGGTCCTTGGCGAGATTGTATAGCTGCCAACGCTCCGGACCCTTCGGCTTCGGGATGAACACAATTTTCCAGTCGCCACGACGGCAGGCTGCTCGTCCACACGTCTCCCAGCCGTTGATGAAATCTTTTTCATGAATGGTCTCTGCTTGTTTAGCTAGATAAGGAACCATGGATTTTCCGCGCATAGGGACGATCTCGCGTCCTTGATAGGATGGTGCCGGGTGTGTTATCCCAGCCATGTCTAAGATGGTAGGCGCGAGGTCCATCACTGTCGCGAACTGGTGTGTTATGCTCCCCCCCGGAACTTTCCCGCTGAAGGCGGCCGGGGGTTTCATCATGTACGGAACACGCACGCCGCCTTCGGTCGTGTACGCCTTGTACAACCTGCTCGGTGCAGTAGCGGCCTGCGCCCATCTTGGGCCGTACCAAATGAAAGAGTCTCCGTTTCCAAGGTTATCGATGTTATTGTTGTAGTATTTCTGCAGGTGTTGAAGCATGTTGCTTTGCACGATCGGGTATGCCTCGTAAGCAGCACCCTCGGCACCGTTGTCAGAAAGGAAGCAGACGAAGGTGTTGTCAAGCTCGCCAATCTCCTCCAGGTACTTTGTGACCTTGCCGACGTTCGCATCAATGGCCTCGACCATGCCAGCGAAACACTCCATTGCGCGACAGGAGTTCGCACGTTCGACGTCGCTCAGCTCACTCCACTCTTTTACCTCGTCGGCCACTACGGGGTGAGGTTCAACGTCTTGAGGCACCATACCAAGGTCTTTGAGGCGTTGTAGTCGCTTCTGCCTAAGGGCTTCCGGGCCTTCGTCATACACACCACGATACTTCTTTATGTATTCCTGGGGTGCTTGTAGCGGCCAGTGAGGAGCTGTGAAAGGGAGGTACCCAAAAAAGGGTCTGTCATCTCCGCCTTCCTTCCAGTCCTTCAGATATTGCAACATCTTGTCACCGTATCCGTCAGAGGAATACCAACCATCAGGAAGTTTTCTGACGTACTCGCCGTCCTCGCTGTGTAGCGCGATGAAGCTCATAGTCATGAAATCGGGGATTTGGTCCGCACCCTCGAGTTGTGGCTCGTACGCGTAGTGGTTGCTGCAGGCTGGTAGATGGGCGAAGCTCCGCTCGAAGCCCCTGACTTTAGGGCTGCGTTCCGGGGTCAAACCCAAGTGCCATTTGCCCGACATCAACGTATGATAGCCCGCATCGCGAAGCAACTCGGGGAGAGCGACAACCTTCTCATTCAGATACCCTTCGTAGCCGGGCATGCCACGCTGGACCGATGTTGACATTGTCCCGTTGGGATCATTCTGCCCTGAGATGTTGGTCCACTCGATTAGATTGCCGAGACCGGCGATATGATGATCGGTTCCCGTCATGATCATAGCCCGTGAGGGTGAACATGCTGCTGCGGCATGAAAGTCCGTGAATAAGACGCTATCATTTGCTAATTTGTCGAGATTTGGGGTGTTGATTTCACCACCAAAAGGCCCAATGTCGGAGAAGCCGAGGTCGTCTGCGAGAAATATGAGAAAGTTAGGTCTCTTTCCGGTCGCCATGGCTCACGACGTCGATAATCTGGATGTTCTTAGACTTCAGATGTTATTGACTCAATGCTCTACCGCGGTCTGCTATTAACAGAAGGTAAGGACGAGGGCGGGAAGAGAAGAGAAGAACATGTGTTCGGCGGGGTGTTTCCACCTATACATAAAACTATCTAGCATCAAGCCGTTTATAGAGCCACAGAAACCCCTCTGGGTCAACCACACAGCTCTATGACCCCACAGTGATGTTGCACTCTGGTCACTTCAAAATTCTGCTTCAAAAGTAAAATCTCAATTTATCTCAAAGAACACAAGAACTCCACATTGAACATGAGACCGGATCGTCTAGACGACGTAGTTGGCTACCAAGCTACTCCATTTTCAGACTCTCCGTAGCACTAGCGTGGGCTAGCCAGGAGAAGCTGGCATAAATGCCCGTAGACGCATAGGACGCTTAGGCAACAGAAATACAGTTCTGCTCATATGAGTTAGATTTCGACTATAAATGGCGAACTAAACTTTTTGGGTGCACCCTTAGCACACGCGTCGTTTTAGAAGCTTAGGAGCTGGTAAATCTCATCGAGAGCTCGGCCGCAAAACTCCACGATTGGAGTCTTGGCGCTGACTTATTTCCCCAAGTTTCGGGGATCGGTGGTATGAGCGTTTCATTGGTCAAGCGACCGGTGACGTGATAATGGGTACTTGTTGTTCAACACCGAGTAACCCCTGTTGATTGACCTGACCTGTCTGGGAAGCATTGAAATGAAACTAATCTTCGATCTTATAAAATGGAGGGAGTGCAGCTCCTACTCGGCCCATTGAAGTGAGCCCGAAGGAAGACCTGTATCTATCGTTGAAATGAAGAATTTCGCTCTGGGTAAAGTCCGAGCCTATTGGCTCGGATCTGTGGTTTGTTTTGGCGGGTTTCTATTTGGTTACGATAGTGGCATGTAAGTATTATCAACTTCAAATAAAATATGAATGAATGCTAACGTATCACAGTGTTGGTCCGTGGCTCACTGCGTGCCATCTTTGATCACACTGCAACCGATGCTAATGATGGCCTACAGGTGGTGTCCTGACGCTTGCATCATTCCAGGATGACTATCGTTACGGCAAAGGTGCCGGGACACGAACAAATTCTCTCGCAGTCGGACTGCAACAACTCGGCGCCTTCGTGGCCTGCTTTCTCGCTTGGCCTCTAACAGATAAGCTTGGCCGCAAGAAAGCGCTTATGCTGTCCGCTGCCGTGTTCGTTATCGGTGCTATTATCCAGACTATCAATACACACTCGCTCGTCGCATTCTATATTGCACGTGTCGTTGCCGGGCTTGGTCTTGGCGCTGCTACCGTTGTAGTACCCATGTTCAATAGTGAGATGATGCCTAAAGAAATGAGAGGTCAAGTTGGGTCATTTTTCCAATGGTTCTATACTTTTGTACGCTACACGCTCGATTAATGTCGTTTCATCAAACCCTGATGCTAATTGTGTCTAGGGTATCTTCGTGTCCTACTTCGTTGACTACGGTGTCGCTAAGGGCATCTCGACCAGCCATTCCTCGCAATGGCAAATTCCAATCGGCCTCCAGATCGTACCTGCAGCTTTCCTCGGATTGGGCATGTTAACTCTGCCAGAGAGCACGCGGTGGCTTACCAAGAAAGGCCGTCATGATGAGGCATGGGAGAGTCTCAAATGGATTCGTGCCGATAACTCTCAGGCTACTATCGATGAAATGGAAGAGATTCGAGTTGGTGTGGAGATCGAAACCAGAGCTACCGAAGGATTTCATTTCAAAGGTGCGCGTTGCATTTCGACCGTGACTGAAAATGGTGCTAAAAATTAACTATAGAGTTGTTGCAGCGTGACAACTTCAAACGTGTCCTTGCTGCCTTTGCCGTTTTCACAGCCCAGCAAGCAACCGGTGCTACGGCATTCGCATACTTTGGTCCGCAATACTTCAAGCTTATCGTCGGAAGCGGTGATCGAAGTTTGCTGGTCACTGCGATTTTTGGTGCCGTGAAAGTAGTCGCTTGCGGCACTTTCGTTCTCGGGTTCTCGGAGCGTTTGTCACGTCGCCAAGTCCTCATAGGGGGCGCTATATTCATGAGTGCTTGTCAAGTTACCACGGCAGCGGTTGTCAAGTCCTTCCCAGCCCCTGCCGAACAACAGGCAACTGTGAGCCCACCAGCCATTGCTACGATCGCTCTCATATATCTCTTTGTGATTGCATACAACTTCTCATGGGGTCCCATGCCATGGCCTTATGTATCAGAGTAAGCGCTGTTGTTTCTGATTTGCGTTTGTTTTATAACTCTAACTAACTCACGATACAAGAATTTTCCCCGCGCGCATTCGAGAGCCGGGTGTCGCAATCGGTGTCGCTTCACAGTGGCTCTGGAACTTCGTGTTCTCGTTAACGACTCCATACATGATCGCCTCGCTTGGGTGGGGGACATTCCTTGTATGGGGTAAGTACTACAACACTATCTCCACGTCTAAGGGCGGACGCTGATTTCCTATAGGCATATTCGATCTGGTCATTGCAATTTTCACTTTCTTCCTCCTGAAGGAGACTCGCGGTCTATCACTCGAACATATTGCGCATTCAAAGTTCAGGGCGAACAGCTCATCCGCTGAGTCGGTGAAACAAGGTGGAAGTGACTAAGGCCGTGTGAATCGAGAGCTCCATACGCGATCAATAGAATCGTAGCATTTAATGTAGATTGCGTAACTCATCGCATCACTCTCTCAACGTTATAAAGAGCGTGGCATGTCTAGATTTCGGCTCATCGTGAACCGACAGAGTGGATAGTGCCAGCTCTGTTATTTATCCGGGGCCATGGCTAGCCAAATAGTTGGAGATGCGGGGTGATATGATGTAGGGGGTAGTATCTCCTACATGAATTAGTATATATGAATCTCTAGAAAGGCCGGCACAATTTTCGAAATCACTAGCCCTGGTAGATCAGATACGCGATCAAAATGCATGGCGTACAAGTAGTTCGTCAATGGGGTTGGCTGTTCACGGCCTTGCTGCCGGTGGTAGGGGCCAAACCGAACTCGACTTACACCAACCCCATACTACCTGGCTTTCACCCGGATCCCAGCTGCGTCTTCGTCCCGGACTGGGACGACACTTTCTTCTGCGCGTCGTCCAGCTTCAATGCGTTCCCCGGTATCCCCCTCCATGCTAGCAAAGATTTACAGAACTGGAAGCTTATAGGTAGGTCAGCACTAACATAGGCATGGTATCATAGGACGTTATTAGTTGCATGTGTGGCTTACGCATTAGTTGCACAACTCAGGCCACGTGCTGAATCGAAAAGAGCAGCTGCCCCGGCTGGCCGAGACCAATCGATCAACTAGGTGAGACCCAGATGAGGTAGCGTATGAAACGAAGCTAACATGATCCTTCTTAACAACGAAGTGGTATTTGGGCCCCGACGCTCAGATATAATGAAAAGACAGAAACTTTCTGGCTTGTGACTACGCTGGTGGATGACGATAGACCAGATAATGATACGTCGCGGTGGGACAATGCACGTTGCGCTTTCTCTCTAGATCGATTGGCCGGATTCTGTAGCTAAAGGAATGACTAGGTAATCTTTAAGTCCCCAAATCCTTATGACTCGAAGTTATGGTCAAAAGCCGTCCATTTTGACTTCCAGGGCTACGACACTTCGCCTATCTGGGATGTCGACGGCAAGACGTATATCGTGGGCGGACACGCCTGGAGAGTCGCGTAAGTCACCACGCGGTCCTAGGTTCGGAAGTGACAGCAAAATGAAAAACTGACTACTGCCCCTCTTAGCCCAGGTATAATGCTTGCCGAAGCAGACCTCGACACTGGAAATGTGGGCGAGTGGAAAACAATCTGGAACGGCACTGGCGGCTCAGTGAGTGCTCAATCTGTGATTTCAATCCTTCTCTAATAGAAATCCTAGGCCCCTGAAGGGCCACATATCTATCGTAAAGATGGCTGGTATTACTTGCTCGCTGCGGAAGGTAACTAGATGTACATGCTGATACATAACTTAGTTAATTACTGATGTGATTACAAAGGCGGCACAGGTTTAAATCATATGGTTACAATGGCTAGATCACGAAACCTCTATGGCCCATACAAAGCAAATCCCGTAAACCCGGTTCTGTCGAATGCGAATACCACAGAGTATTGTAAGCCTTATTACAATAAGTTCGCCGCACGAAATTCACGACTTACCTAATTCTAGTCCAGACTGTCGGACATGCAGACTTGTTTCAGGATTCATCAATGAATTGGTAGAACAATCAATACGTATGAGTGGATTTGTAAGATTAACAACATTACAGGTGGGGTGTTGCTCTTTCTACTCGTTCAGGGCCCGAGTATCTGAACTTTCCAATGGGCCGTGAGACGATCATGGTGCCAGTGACGTGGGAAACAGGCGAGTTTCCACTCTGGTCACCCGTCAGGGGGGTGGTGAGTGGCTGGCCGATGCCCAAGACGAATAAGAGGATTCCCGGGCTAGGGTAGGTTACCGAATCTTACTCTTCTGAAACTTCTTAAATAAACTAACAGTCCATGAAGCCCATTCACAACCGATGGGGACATAATCAACTTCCAGTCCGGAAGCACGCTGCCCGCTCACTTCACATTTTGGCGATACCCACTCGCATCCTCATACATCATCTCACCAGATGAGAAACCAAATACGCTGCGTCTAGCTCCCTCAAAACTAAACCTTACCGCAATAAACGGGAACTACGCAGGGTCAGAGGGTCAAACTTTCGTTGGCCGCCGGCAGCAAGACACTCTTTTCACATTCAGCGTAGACTTAGATTTCTCACCCGGATACTCCGAAATCGAGGCCGAAGCCGGTGTGAGCGTCTTTTTGACGCAGAACCACCACCTCGATCTGGGAGTCGTCATGCTACCCCCAACTGCAGCCATAGATAATTTCCTTGGAGATATTTTTACAGACATTGATACAGAGAACTCAACTGCGCTAGTTCCCTACTTCCGGTTCCGCGGCATCTCGTACATTCCCGTACCGGAAGACTTCATAGTCCCTATTCCGAAAGCCTGGCGGGAGACCACTCTACGTCTGGAGATCCGCGCGAGCAATGTAACGCACTATGCCTTCTCTGCCGGCCCAGCGGAGTCCATATCAAGAATGAGGACGCTGCTTGAGGTTTCGAATGAACCGGTTAGTTGGGGGTTCACTGGTGAGTTATACATCTACTCTGACTCAATTTTCGCATAATAGTAGATTGGTGTTGCATGATGAGGTGCTAATGCGTGGAGTGTGAAACTAGGTGTTATACTAGGTGTCTACTGCACGAGTAATGGACATAATGGCACTACACCCGCGTACTTCTCTCGCTGGAGGTATGCTCCCCAGGGCCAGTTTCGGGACTAAGATAAGAGTTAAATTATGATGTAGTTTGGTTCAGAGAACCATGAGAACAGTAATACGTATTCTGCTGTAAATCCCCCAAGAATGTCTGCTTTTAGTGAAAGAGTCCTGAAAGCTATTACTCTTACCTTCGGAGCCTAATATCAACGCGATTTCTCGGAACTGATTAATGATTGACAGGTTGATAAAAAGGGGCGACCTAATAGTGGTTACTGAATTACTGAATTCTTGAAGCAAAAAAGTCGAAACGGATGATACAACTCGCATACATGCATACGAAATCCAAAAATGGAGTCTCCTATATCGTCGACCCACAAGATTAGATGGACGCTCTGCGTAACTTT
This sequence comes from Xylaria flabelliformis, assembly GCA_007182795.1. NCBI lineage: Eukaryota > Fungi > Ascomycota > Sordariomycetes > Xylariales > Xylariaceae > Xylaria > Xylaria flabelliformis. The sequence goes on from VFLP01000039.1 coordinate 217,740, forward strand.
CTCTATTTACTATGAATAGGGGTAATCAGGTGAGTGGTAGAAGATACGATTAGCCAATAAAGAGTCGCACAGCTCAAGGCTTGCACTGCGTTAGAGATGTTGCTATTTGTTGGAGCATTACGCGTAACGTGCTGATTAAAACAAAACTCTCATATTTGGGTGTGGTCTTGGTTATATTGGGGCGAAACTTCACATATCTTTCAATATTTCTCTATCCGAAAGTCGTCAGCCAGCTACTCAAACAGAATGACGTACATAAAAGAGAATGATACAAGTGTTGAATCGCACCACATGAAATGAATACGCTAGCAACACTCGAGACGGTTTCCAAATCTCTCATTCGTCGAGAATAGCTTCGACGATACCATCTGCATCGGCTTGTGCTGTCCAGAGTTTGACGACCTTGAGACCTGCTTTATGGAGGAGCTCCTCCCACTGTCTCTCTGTTCTCTCCATTCCTGCATTAAACGTCATCATAGTCAAGTCGAGTAGGGCGTGAAATTTTGAAGCTCCTTGCTCTGGTATGATCATTTCGTGAATGAGTAACTTAGAATACCCAGGTTTCATAGCATTTTTTACTTGCTTCAATATCTTTAGACATATATCATCAGACCAATCATGCAAGATGTGATGATAAAAGTATGCTCGAGCGCCTGGGATTCTATATTAGCCTTGATGATCAGCAACATTGAATGGCCTTATCCCATACCATGAATAGGCTGTTCGGTAAAGAAATCATACGCCACCGACTCAATAGGGTTGATATCCTGAATATCTTCTATCACTGCAGCCAAGTCTTGTAGCACCAGACGTCCCCGGGCTGGGTATTTTTCATGAAAGGCGACGAGATCGTGACCCTTGCCACCTCCTACATCTACTAAGAGAGGTAGATCCCGTACAGACCCGTTAATCAATCGCTCGTATACGGGATACCAATCAATCCAGTAGCTCCTTGCTCCCATGGTGTTACCCATAAACATGTTGAAGTCTTTCAAGATCCTTGGCATGGAACTATAAAGTTGAAAGGCCGACAACTTCGTTTGGAACGCATACTGTGTAAGACCATCGCGAGGATCTGTTGGGCAATGGTAACCGGCTTCCTTGAAGTATCTTGGTGCCTTAGTCGCAGCACTGACAACCATTTCCCCGCTAGATATTCAATCAGCCAGTTCTCCTTGGTGACATATTCAATACACGCGAAGTGGCAGCGAAAGATCGAAAACTGACACTACTCTATGCCCAGCGGCGATACCCTCGTTAACCATTGCATGGGTGATGGGTGTGGGCTCCCATGTCCTTTCACCAACTTCTTTCACGAATCCTATAGAGGATAACGGCCTGAGAACTCGGACTAGGATACTATTAGTCAGTCACTTCAAACATCCGAGACCTTCGCTCCGTAGGAATGCAAGATACGCACTAATGAACAACTCTTCTCCTCCAGATAGCGATGATAACTCTTTCGAATCGATAGGAGCATTAGCGCTCAAGATGTGTTTAAAAAGCTCTAGGTCTACAGCAATCCTAGCTGCGACAGAAACGAGTGGCTATTAAAGTTGGCAATTGTATAAAATAGGTATTTATGTGCGACAGAACATACCGAAAAGGCCAGGTCTACTGCCGTGTTTTCCGGCTGCTCCAATTCTGCTACTAGTCGTTGCCCTAACTGCAACGCCTTGCTTCGAGCATTTTGGTCAGTTTTAAAGGAGACTTGTGACGCAAGACTGCTCAGCTCATTGACGAGAATGGTGGCTGTGTCCAGTGTTGGAGACATCATAAGGGGCAGTGTAGGAATTGTTTGATAGATGGCGAGACAGCAGAGAAGTTTCACAGCAACATGAGATGCTGAGCAGGGCAACAGATCGAGGGCCCTGGACACAGTGTCGATCTTATAAACGAATATCACATTTACTGGTCAGGAAACAAATGCTACTCTGATATCGATGTTCCTTGGTCGTGGGGGTGATAAGCTAGTTGGAGAAGTGCCGTGTGCCCTGATCCTTCCTTTCAGATCCTACAATGCGACAATCCTCTGCCGCACCTTAATCCTCTAAGAACACTATCTTGCATATATTGAATTCAAATTTTTGTATTTTCTTGTCAGCATTATTTTGGGGATTAGTTCTTATTCAGAGACTATACGTCTGTCTAGTCGAACAGTTCGAGTCTTTTTTCCATTCAGTAACTTACGTCAATCTTCCACGGCGCACTTTTCTCTAGCTAACAGTCCTGACAGTAAAAAGGCGACATGGCTGTGGAAAACCTCGGACCCGCTGTTATTTCTATTGCCTGGGTCTTCGGGGCCTTGTCTGTCGGTGTTGTCGGAGCGCGTTTCTACGTTCGCCTTCGCATTGTAAACAAGCTAACACTGGACGACTATTTGATTGTGATCGCTCTCGTAAGTCTAAGTCCCAAGCTTGTAACCTACTGGCGACTTATATGTTTTTATTCAACAGATTCTTGGCCTTCTCAACAATGTTTTCCTCTCGGTCGCGACCTTCTGGGGTCTTGGTCAACACATCGAAGCACTCCAGTCAAAACCTATCAACATCATGCATACAATCAAATACGTATACCTCTGCGAGGCCTTTGCGATCTTATCCCCAGGATTCGGTCGGATATCTTACGGGTTTTTACTCTTGTCACTCCTTCCGCCAACGAAACGACGCCGGAGATTTCTGTGGACCATTCTCGGCATACAGTTTGTTGTGGATGTTGGTGGTATTATCATTAGCTTCATCCAATGCAGGCCTATCAATGGTTTCTGGGATAAGAGGATAGAAGCGGATTGTTGGCCGCCGTATTATCAAGAGTATACAGGCTACGTCCAAGGCTGTAAGAAAGAATCCGCCTACATAAGTAATTTGGTTGTACACCGCTGATTATCTCAAAGCCGTGGGCTCTGCGGTCGACCTCATCTTGGCTGTTTTTCCCGCCAGCTTATTCTGGAACCTACATATGGAATGGAGACAAAAGGCGTCTCTTAGTGTCCTAATGGGTCTAGGGATCTTGTTAGTGGCTTCTTTCTCTACTCTCTATTATTGTTTGTGCTTGTGCCTATTGGTTGCCTTGTATTTCTTACCGCGCACCACATACCCGTCTAAAACACTGAAGGATAATTACTAACTAATATTATCAGCGGCATGGTTGCGTCCATTGTGAAAACCATTGAACTCCGGGCCATCACCCAAACCGATGATCTTACATGTTAGTCTGAGCATCTTGAGATTAAGTTATGATGCTAATGCTAATATCTGCTCAGATGCAATGGCAGTCCTAGGGATTTGGTGGACGTATGTGATGCGGCCAAAAATCGTTATCTAAGAGAAGTATGAGCTGATAAATGTTTTAGCATCGAAGCCTACCTCGTGCTCATAGCAGTCTCGATTCCTACCCTAAGACCCATTATGAAAAGAGTAAAAGGCCCTACCGAGCGATCGGATGCAAGCTGGAAGGGTGTTAATATATATGCCTCGAAGAATAAGTCAGGGTTCGCCAAGCACTCAGAAACCTACGGTCAATTCAAGCGTTTGCATGATACAGTCATTCTTGCCGACATCACTGGCAAAGGCAGCCCACCGAGAGTGGGTCATATTGGAATGGAAACAAGGGCGCATATTGGTGATGAAGAGTCGCAGCATTACGACGGCGACGGCATCAGGAAAAATGTAGACGTGTCAGTCACCTACGACAACCCTTTTTAAAGCTGTTCAGATTACTCCTTTCATATCCTCTTCTTAATTTTACATTTTCCTAAAGGCAACGAATTAAAGTTCTTTCCTAATGTCCTTGACTGATAATGGCTGCAAGCTCGGACACTACTTTTCTCTCAGAGCCTCTATTAATATGTCATCTTTCTTATCTAGGTAATAATACTAGAAATTGTTATCACGTTATTTGCCAAATGTGAATGGAAAATGCTTGTTGACCACGCTGTAAAACTCAAATTAATAGTTGATCTCTGTGTATCACTTAGGTTTTGCTCGGTGTTACCACATACGACCGCAAGAATCTATTGGCAATAGCCGAGCTACGGAAGTAAAGAAATAGCTATACAGTGGGTAACAGCCTGATCCTAGAGCTATTACGGGTAATAAAAGATGTCACTAAGCCTTACGCCTTCATGGGAGAATATGAAAGGGGATGTCTATTGTACGTTTTCCACAGCTTTCACTGCCTCGTGAGTTTGCTGTTGATCGCAAGTGGTCGCGAAACTGTACTAAAGCTTTAGTCGAAATGGACCCACTATAGGGGGCATCAATGTATCGGCTAAGTCCATACATAAATCCTCAACTTCAAAATGAATAACACTTTTAGAAAAGGAAAAGAAACCCGATAGTAAGTAAAAGCTTTTAACACCCTTTTTCAGTTAACATTGTCTAACCGCCAGGACTCTACTACGCATAGTAGGTAGATACCCGCTTGGTATCCTGTTAGAGCTTCTACCTTGAGTAAATTCACTAAAGAACATGACCATTCCTCATTTGCAGCTAACCGCCTAAGTCATTTTGAGCTCTCTCGCTCGATATGCTGCTGCACGTCCAGCGATCTTCCCAAAAACTGCCCCTTTGGTCAAACCAGCCCCTCCTGGATAGTTGAAGGCAAAAAAGCCCCCGGCTATCTCACCTGCTGCCCAGAGACCCGGCATGGGTAAGCCCTCTTGGTTAATTACGGCGGCCGTAGAATCTACCTTCAGGCCGCCATATGTAAACGTAATTCCACACGTTACGGCATACGCAACAAATGGTCCTTGGTCAATGGGTTGCGCCCAGTTACTTTTAGCAATCGCTAACTTATACCTCGTTGAAACGCCATCGAGTTTGAATGCATCAAACTTCTCCAGGTAAGAATCTGAGGTAGCAGCATTGAATTCATGAATTGTTTCAAGGAAGGTCTTGACGTCGACCCCCATCTTCTTGGCGAGCCCTTCCAGCGTGTCATCTTGGACTGGGGAAGCGATTCTATATCGTGGTTCAAGAAGGTGTAAAGTCTTTTGATCAAAGATTTGAAATGCGGTTGCTCCCGTTTGTCGCCCAATAGCTGCTCCGGTCTTGGCATATGTGAGGCTGAAATGGTCTTCGCCCTCGTCAAGGAACCGGCGGCCTTCGAGATTAATCATTATAGAGTAAGGGAAGCTATATCGACTCATTTTATCGGTGTGCTCTGGTTCCAGAACTTCGGGTGCGTCTCGATCATGAGGCACAGCGTGGCAGCCACCAAAGTGCCCTGCAACAGCAGCACCGGCGGATATCGCCTTTTCCATCATGATTCCAGTATTGAAACGACTACCACGCAAGGATACAAGATCCCACCCTTCTCCTAGATATTGTCTTCGGAGTCTTGGGGATGCCTGAAAACCACCGCAGGCAAGCACAACCTGACCAAAGAACTCTGTAGTGGCATTCCGCTGCCGCACTTTGAGTCCCTCGACTGTATCCCCATTAACTATCAAATCAGACACGGGGGCTTCATAGAAGATAGTGATGCCAGCTTTCTCTGCTGCAGTCCATAAATCTTCCATCAAACCCGTTCCTTCGTTTACAGCCATAATGGTGTCCCATGGTGGCAAATCCACCATCCCTCCTTGCGCGCTAATGACCTTCTTCCGGTCAAAAAACTTTCCTAAGGGGAGCTGCCACCTCACGCCAAGCTCCTGTTTCATCCAAGCGACGGTGTCAAACGCAGTTTCTAGCATCACATTCAACTGCTCACGATTGCAACGGCCCTTGCTCGTGCGCTCCATGTCGTGCTTGTACATATCCCGCGTGTACGGGCCCATTCGACAGTACTGCAGATCCTCTCGTCCGCTCGTGTCAAGTAGGGGAATCACCGAGTCCAGGCCAATATGTGGTATACGGAAGATACCCGATGAATATCGGCTATTTCCTCCGCGATGTGTTTGTGCCGCTGCTTCGAAAATGGCAACTGTCGCTCCGGACTGTTTCGCCGAAAGAGCAGATACGAGAGCAGCGTTACCGCCGCCAACGACAAGAACGTCGAAACTTCTAAGAGTTGCCATTTGAATACTACTGGCTAAGCCAAGAAACCTTTTCCGGAAATAAAAGCGTTGATTCAACATCTTTATATCCTTGCATTTTTCCTTTCAGGAAATAGGATCAACCTGCTTAATCTGACACTTAATAATCTTTTCCATCACCGCTCCATAAGAGCCATTTTTGTCAGATCCTTCTTGATCCCTCCTTTTACTAGCCATCCGTACAGTATACCTAGCGCCTTCAAAGAACATTCTGCTAATTGTTGATGGATTTTAAGCCCCTCAATTGATGACTCTAGCCCATGGATAGATTCGTTTCAAGCTGTCATATGTCCTGCGTGCCGAAAATTGTCTTACGCCTTGCGGGACTTTATTTGAAGCGTACAATTTCGATTCACCCTTCCAATCATAAACCAACAACCTCTGATGCTATTACATGGCACATGATAATCCGCAAATTCTTGTCTAATTCGCTTTGTCACTTCAAAGTTTTCGCCATCCCGAACTTGGGTTTCCTCTTTCAGCTGTATGTTCTCCAATCTCCTCGGTGTTACAATACTTGGCGAGGGATTCCTGATGACACCTTTCGTGCCGTATCATTAAAAAGGCGGGCACTCTATCAATCAATCTGCGAGCATATGCAGGCCTAGACTGTGATGAAACCATCAGTAGCCCCCTCGATAACATGAATATGATCTGACGAATTAGCGTCGACACGGTAGAACCGAAGCAGCGTGTTCAATAACGAGCTGCGCGAAAGCTGGTTCTGACTCCGGTTCATGTATTTCTATATATAAATTCGGAGAATTGATCGCTCTGTGGAGCGCTTTGTGCCCACACTTCCCGGGTTCTGTCATGCATGTTTATATGCATCTCGGATTGAAGCCCATTGGCGGAAGGTGTAAAAATGAAGTGAAACGTCTCAGCAATCTTAGCAGCGCCCGCTATGAATACAGCGGTATGCATCTCATTGCCTAATATAATAATGGTTCAGTTAGCTGTATGAGACCGCTAACATTATAGCACACGTTATTAGGAACGTGACATCGTGATTACAAGATTGCGGCTCAAAAGTAGCTTCAGAGTGGTCCATACGTCAAGATGCTACATAATAACGGCTATTTCTATGAAAATTCGCAGGTTAGCGAAGCAGATAAGAGAAATTGTGCTTGGATGCTCGTACAAGACTTGTATATCGGAGATCAGTCGCATATCTAAACACTTTCGACAGTATACATGCACCCAGAGTCAGTAGAGAGGTTCAGTTTTCGAAGCACCTGGATATGCTATACGCCCTATAAACCGGTGATCTTAATGGGTGTTAGGGAACCAAAAAAGCAATTCATATGGAAATCTGTATATGTTGGAATGACTGACGGACTGGCGGAAAACAGCTGACCGCCGACCATCGGTGCCGACACTTACTTTCCAGACATCCTATCGTGGGCATGGTGCGAGAGTCTGCATGTGCACTGTATCCATGGATAGAGGCGTAGCAAACTGGTAGACCAGGTGGTGCGGGGTAGTATCTATTCGCAAGATCATCCCTCTTTTTATAAACACCCTGTGACTCCGACATTTCAGAGCCTTGCGTGTAGTACCTATTAAGCTAGAGTAAGCAGATTGTGCGGTGTCGTGTAATTCAAAGCCCCTGAAGATGAAGAGGAAGTAACATTGGAGACACTTATACTTGAGGGTTGCATCCTCTGCCCACCTTCGTGGGGGCAGCGGGGTATGATATGACGCCGAAGGCCAAGATATAATGCCTAGGAAATATGATCCAGGAACAAAGATCGTCGCCAAGGCTACGTCCAGTAGAAACTGTGTAATGAGTGCCCTACGTAGTCATGATTATTTTATGAAGATATGTGTTGAAACCCAAAGGGTTGCATATTTCATCGCCGAATCCGCTATTGGCTCACCGGCGAATATGGTACCGCCGATACTACCACTACCACCGTCGCGTCGGTCCCGGGCTATGAGAGTTAATAGTTGATAATTGAGCGACCGGCAGATAAACACGGAGGGCGTAGGTAAAAGTAGGGAAGACTATGCAACTCGATCTACACTGGTCTCATCAAATGACATTCGTGAGGAAGTCCTTGGCTACTGGGTTTTCACTAATTGGTAAACGATGTGGTGATACATTAATCCAATATTTGGAATAGAGCAGTTTGGATGGAGTAATTTCCATTCGAAGGAGTTGTTTGACTAGGTGTTTACATCAATCGTTCCGCATTTTCCAGGTCTTGTCTGGCTTTTGTCTGACCCAGACCAGTATCTCTTCTAGCCCCTTTATTTATTCTCATCTTATGTGTTCTTCTATATGCTCATAATATAGGCTATTCAACCTATCTAGAGTTGCCTTCTTTCTTTTAAGGTTTCATAATTGAATTCTGAATGATCACATACCCTATTGATAGTTGTTGTATAACCTAAAAATCCCCTTAGTTGGCAATGTCATTTCGTATCTTCTCGCCACCAATTAGCCATGACGGTAGAGGGTCCAATTACAACAAAGAGTCGTAACTTTGCACCCTGTCGCCAGTTTTGGGTTGTATTTGGTTGACTGTTTTGTTGCTTGGGCCGCCATCATGTACTGTCCAGCTTACTGGCATGATTATGCTGCAGGTCTTAAGTTCACAGCTAACAATAACGGCTGCTCCTTGTGGAAATTAACGTTCATCCCGATAAATGATTTACCATGATGTAACTAAGTTACTGCAAAGGCCTTCTCGTGCAACACCAATAGAATCCTAAGTAGAGGTGCTTAGTAATAGGATGAATGGAGGATCGAGAGTTCGCTGCGTTCCGCATAGAAACGAGTGCGGTAACCTCTGGGTCGGCTCACTGTTGCAACTGATCCCTTGTTGACTCCAGGAGCCGAGGGTACAATGAGCGACCTCATCGGATGCCGATTACTCAGAAATCTCAGTTTCAGTACCCAGGTAGTTCGGTCGGAAGAACTGTAGGTGGCAACTTTCCCCTCTCTACATCGCCCAGGCTTTCTTATACGACGACGCAAATGATCTCGACGTGAGAGAAACGGTGTCGGATCGCTAACATATCAGTGGTCATAAACGGATACCTTAGGTCATTATAGTACCAATTCCGAAAAGACTCGCGTTGTGCGTATCAAAAACAGGGCACAGATATTTGTTTCATCGAGGAATCAAAGACTTTTTTTTTCACCTCTTAAAAATATATAGTAAGGTCACTCATTTTTACAACTTAGGAAGCAAAAGCTAAACTTTCGGAAATATTAATCTTCATTTTTACTTTTCCTGATAAACCACTTCTTTTCTTCATCCCAAGCCTTGTATCAAAATTGAGATCAACTTTGTATCTTACGGACGCTTTGTGTGGCATTCCAAAATTAATTAGGATGCCAAGGTGATTTGATTTGTGATCTTTGCAAGTCCGAGTGCCATCTGAGTCTGACCGCCTTAACGCCACTGTGGTGAAAGTCTTCTATGGTTGAAGGTGACGCGGCAGCTGCGAGCGATCCTGCGGCTATTGAGGATGGTAGCAACCAAAGTCAGTACCGAAGTCAGGTTCATCGCATAAATGGTGTTTTTGTGTGTGATCTTTTCGAGCAAGGATCAACTTGGCGGTATGTAAATCCTAAGAATGTGTTTAATCATGCAGGTCAACGGGAATATTGACCATCCTTTTGATTTAGAAGATATGTTAGACGCTGGTATCTATTGGGGTTAAGAAGTCACTGCTTTAACAAGAGACTCAAGCACATGAGCTCTTAGTTAAGTATTTATAAAAGGAGGTCATTCAGCAACATTGTTGGAATCATTTTGCTTCAGAATATCCTCTTGTACAGAACTATCGACGACTAGTATATGTTCACTATGTCAGCTGTCCTGCCTTCGGCCAAGCCTATGCCAATTCATCCACAGGATGAAATCTTCAAGCTACTTTCTTCTGACGACAAAGTCAAGTCAACCTTTGGAGTTGACGTCCGCCCAATGAACGTGACTAACATCTCTCATAACGAGGAGGGCAACCGCACACCGGAAGAGCAACGCATGACGCCTGAATCCAATGCGCAGCCGCCACCGAAGCCAAAGACTGTCCCAGAGATGACTCAGGCCATAGTGCATATTTTAGGGAAGTACAGGTTACCTCACCGTACTGATCTTAGAGAATGGCCGGCCAAAGCCGTATTTTGTGAGTAATATCAGGCATGATTTCTTGCCCCCTTTCATTATATCATGCCCAGCACTTTTCTATTTCCCCGAAGTATACGACTGTGATTAGTTCTCAAGACGTCTCTTCACTTTCGTACTTTCCTCTCACGTCCCTAAATTCCCGCATTAGTACATTATTGACCTAGGTTGTTGTAGTGAGGCAAACTGAAAGATTTGTTTCGTCGAATCAGCCACTTCACTTGATTCTGCCTGCTTTCCCCTTCAAGTCTCCCAATAAAGAGACAAAGGTCCTCGGAGTTCTCCCAGATTCCGGCGAGGAGATGGCGTTGGCCCATCTCAATGGCTTGGCCGCTGCTATTGGAGATGTCTACACACCTGGAGCTAAGGTGTTCATCGTGTCCGACGGTCTCATGTACAATGATATCCTCGGTGTGAGTGACCAGGAAGTTTGGAGATATGGACGTGCACTTCGACAGATGGCGCAAGAAAAGGGGTTCACGAATCTAAGCTTCCTGCGTCTTCACAATCTCATCGAAGATAAAGGAGATGAATGCCTTATCACAGAAGAGGTTTATTTGAGCAATGTCAACAAAGTCCGTGCCGAAATTGTCCAGCATTACTTACCTACAGGGTTCGACGTTGAGAAGGCAATTGCCAATGATGTTGACACGACACTTACTTATCGCGGCTACCTCAGGTTTCTAGAGCTTGATCTGGCTCCTCAAATGATTGGAGAGTCCAAGGCTCAGAACAAGAGTAGGCGCGAAAAAGTGGCCAAGCACATGATAGTTCGCGGGCGAGCATTCGCCTGTGCCATTGCTGCGAACTATCCCAATTACTTACGTGCTTCTATTCATCCATCCACAGAGTCAGACAAACTCTCTATAGCTCTGATTCCTCAAGATGGTCGAATTCACACTCCATGGCACTCAGCAGTTGTTCGGGCAGTTAATGGAACGATTACCATGGCACATGCCGGCTCGGTTAGTTCCGACACCCATGAGCTGATCACCGATCACAAGGGTCGCCCACTTCATTTCCTAGAAAGGTCTGAATTGTTCGATTGGCCCGACATGCATCTCAGTTTCAACTATCTATACCCTACGGGAGTGATGATTACCGCTAAGGATCCATCCCAGTCCTACTCGCTGAAGGATGTTCCTATGCAGAAGGTCCGGAAGCTTAGCACCCAATGCTCCCCTGTTATACTTCGTGGATTTAAGGATACTACCAACGAAGAAGTATACGAGTCGAAAGCATACGAACTTGGGACACCAGCGCCCTGGATATTCGGTATCAAGACCTCAGTTAAAAACTCTCCTGGGAAGAACTCCGACCTTGCTACTTCGGTTGTCACGAGCAACGAAACGATGCCAATGCATTTTGATGGTGTCTTCTTCTTCAAGCCCAAAGTACAACCGGATGGCACGACAAAGATGCTTTCCTCGCCGCCTCGATACCAGTACTTCGCTGCTGTCACGCCGTCTACTCGGGGGTCGGGATTTACTCTATTTGCCTCCTCCCCTCTCCTGTTCAGAAACCTTCCCGCTCCTCACACTGTGGAGACGCTCAAAGGCCTCACATGGGACTGCAGAAACTCATCTAGTTGGGAGCACATCGAGGGGATTGACCTGGTTGCGCCTCACCCAGAGACGGGCGAGGACTGCCTTCGATATCACGAGCCATGGCCACAGTGGAAGACCAAGTTTACCTACAATAAGATCTCTATTGAAAACGGCCCCCAATGGATTATCGATGTCTTGGATGAGACGCTTTACGACCGGCGTGTGACCTTGTGGTTTGAGTGGGCTGAAGGTGATGTTCTCGTCTCTGATAATTACAAAATGATGCATACTCGCACTGGCTTTAGCGGCACAGAAGACCGTGAGCTTTGGCGTATTCATGTCAATTAGGTGTACTTACAATTTCTTCTCTTCTCAAGTTGACTAGGTGACAATTATATGAGTCTGTATTCAACTTAACCCTAATCATATCTGTGTTTTTGGGTAACTTTAAATAAATATCGCACTCTGGTCTATCAGGAACATGAACTTCGGGTACCGTAGAGGCCAAACATCAGATACCACTCGAATAACTGAGATCACTGACGCGTAGCCCTTGTTTGTTTTCTCTTTCTTCGCTCCTAAACCGAAACTAGCGCCAGGGTGAAAAGAGCCCGCAGACGGTTACAAGTCACGGCCACTGAACTGGCAAAAGAACGTGAAGAGAAGAATTGTGGACCGCCACAACACCAGAATGAGTCGGTAAGGCACTTTGTACCAAGTGTTCAATATATGCAGATGTGCCATGCTATATACGTGCCAAGAGGCAGCCAGCTAAAGTATGTTCAAGAAGAGAAGTATATGCAAAGTAGACAAAGTCAAGTCTGTTCAAAGTGAGAAAATATGTGCAAAAGAAGGGCCAAAAAAAACCAAGCGAGTGCGCGCGATGATGCCAGATCAAGAGCAAAATCGACCAACAAAAAAAGCAAAAGCGAGTGTGAGGATGCAAATGCGGGCGCTCGCAAAACCAAAAAAACTCCCAACGACCTTAGTTCACCCCTCATTCATTCCCGTCAAGCCGTGAACTCCTTCGATGATGATGCGTGCCTTTTTTGCATGAAAAAAAAAAGAAAAAAAAAACGCCGTCCAAGATGCATCCCTTCCACTCATATGTACTGGGGTTGTTTTGTACGTCGTTTCGCAGAAGCTGATATGTACGGATATGTGAGTTCGAGATTCACTCTGTGATGGGGCGAAGAATGCCGTTTAGTTGGATTGGTATTGGGCGACGTAGGCGACCTCCATGTCGCTGCCGAAGCCACCGGTGGTCTGAGCGTTGGGCTGGCCGGGCTGATCATCACTTCGTTAGCAACATAACTCCACAGTCTCATTTACAATATTAGAGGGGAGGCAAAGTGACTTACGAAGTCTCCGCCAACAGCGACGTTGAGGATGATGTACTGGGGCGTCGCAGCGAGCGAGTTCCAGACGTTCTGGTTGTTGATGCGGCCACCGGTGACCTGCATGAACTGGACACCATCGCGGTACCAGGTGATAGACTCCTGGGCCCAGTTCGAGGGGGTGCGGTCGGTGATGATGCGCCACGCGTGCCAGTCGTTGTCGGGGTTGCTGATGGTACCGCCGATACCGTTGTACTCGTTGCAGATGCCACCAGGGGCAACGTCGCAGTGGACGGTACCGTAGCCCGTCGGCTTGCCGCTGACGACCTCGAGGATGTCGACCTCACCGCACTGAGGCCAGGGGGTTCCGTGTCGGATCGAGTCACCGAGAAGCCAGAACGCGGGCCAGATACCCTGCTTCTGCGAGGCGGGGTTGCTTCCGAACCGGATCTTGGCCTCGATTATGGTCTTCTTTCCATCTGGAGGCGTGAACACGTACTTGGACTCCAGACGAGCGGAAGTCCACTGCCCGTTGTTGAGCTGCGGCACGATTTGGAGTGTTGCACCGCCTGAAAGCTGGTGGTTCTCTGTAGTACCAGGTGGTGGTTAGTCATGGCTGTTCAGGAGGAGTTTGATATTCATAGAGTAACATACGGTTCGAGTTGGTGTAGACCTCCTTCTCGTTGTTCGCGCTGTTGGCACCCTGGTAGATGTTCCAGGTGTTTTGGTTGACCAAAGATCCGGCAGGACCGTTAAAGTTCTCCTGCCAGACGACGCTGTAGCCTGAATAGCCGGGGACGGCCTCGGCGGCGACAGAGGTGGCCGCTAGGGCGATAGCGAATAGCTTTGAAAACATTGTGATTGGATGTATATGTATATACTTATATATGTATGTAAGGAGGGATAATAGTACGCAGTACTACTAAATATGTGATATAGAATGGAATAACCGGATCGGCTTGTAAAGGAATGGCAAAAGCTATGCTCGCTAGCGTAAAGGACTGGAATGTTTCTCGATGGGAAGCACGAAGATCATCACTTGATGAGGAACATACAACCCTCTTTATACTAAGTTTCGAGTCGCGGAAACATGATAGATGAGCCAGGGCTTTGCGCCGTGAACGGGAATGTGATTCCCATGCCTTGAGAGAAGGTAGATGACAAGGATGATGTGTAAGCCCTTGTGCCATGAGAGAAGCTAGCAGTTGAGCCACGGGTTTAGAAACCACGGCGTGATCTCGACCACACAGAGAAAAAATAAGGCCCGGAGTGGGGATTCCAGTCACCGTTGGGCGCTAGATACCTACCTACTAAACTAGGGAAGTTGAAGCTATCTCTATCGGTGTTGTAGCCGGTTTGAGATCGAGGAGCCGGAAATAGGCTTTGGACTTACTTCGGTGACATAGGGCTTGAGGTTGTCAACTAGTTCTCTGGTTCCCTGCGACTGGAGTCGTTTTGGGAAAGGGTTATTAGCAACATGTGCCAGCGAGATCCACGAGGCAGCTCGAAGTGTCTTAGGCTGCATCTTCTGGCATATTTTGAGGGGTGCATAGCCGTCAGGGGCAGCTACCACGGTTGAATAGCGACATGGAAAAAGGTTAATGTCAACCTCATGCGTCGTAAGTCACACCCCACGACCGCGCTTGGAATTTGGGCATATGCCGGATCGGGAAATCTTGCCTTACTGTGATACGTCGAAAACGGGACATTGCCTGCTCTTTTGCGTGCTCGCCAGGGGCGGGTTGTGGGGAAACTTGGGGCTTACTTAGACAGACGGACGCTTAGCAGGTGTGTTAATGAAACAACGCTTGTCTATAGCACGCTATAGGCGGAAACGTTTGAACGACGGTATGCTTGACGGGGTGTCCTTGAATAATATAGCAACGATGTGTTCAGGGAAAATGAGAAATGACGTCCCCTAATATGAGGCTGTTATTCACATATAGGTCAGCCCAACAGTACGTCTCGTCCCGTGAAAAGGGTCCCATGTGGTGGGAGCCGTCATCGTGTCTCCCCGTACCCAGCGTTTGTCTTAGAATGTCTCGCAAAGCCTAGCGATGTGCTCCCCACCACATGATCGACAAGGTGTACCTGCACAAGCCGCGTGGTGGCGCATATCGTAGATCTCGTTGGGGAAGCTGTCATCGCGTTCTTTGATTGGTGGTTTCATAATCACCCCAGATCCATTCCTTTAGTTCAATCGCTATACCCCTGCTCATCTCATCTAGCGACTAATCAGGCTCGAGAACTCCCGATCGGGAAGCTCGGTTGGCGCCCGAAGAAGCGCCGGAGCGGCACTTGGGACCTACAATCTCGGTACAATTCCTCGTTTGGGGGGAGAGCCATGCGTCAAAAGAACGCCATTAATGACTTCAAACTTGACGCGATAAGTATGCACGCCTAAAAGACCGAGACTTTGAGCTTTAGTGACCAATGATTCGTAAAACCAAACCATCCGGACTCAAGATCGTACCTAATGAGAAATGGTAACGTAACTCCAAACGCTCAGCTCATGACTTGCAAAGTCTTTCATCTGGTAAGTTCGTGCCGCGTGGCCGTCCGTGGTTGAGATTTTGCTCATTTTGAGCTTCCCAAAACATATGCCCCGGCCGCGATGTTGTGGGGTTCACGATGAATTCACTTGCTTATCAAAGCACTGGCAAGGAGTATATCGCGCCCCGAAAGACGGGTTTACGGGCCATGCCACATATTCCCGGTCAGGTCCCGGTCATATGCTGGCACCAGTCGGCGATAAGAAAACGTATTGGGCCGGTATTTGCGCCAAGTGGAAACGATGGCTCCTAGATAATCGATATCAAGTGGCAGCGGGCCGAAGGATCAAACAAGCTCGGAGATTTGTCACAACTGCCATGCCCCTATTCATCAGAACATAGATTCCTATCTCACTCGATATCGCGACTGACTTCCGGAAAGGGCGGCATTCTTTCTGGTGGCCAGAAATGGGTGAGTTGCGATTTCGGCGATTTGTGATGGTATCGTGGGGTCAATAGTCACGGCCGTTCTCCTGTGCCAATGCAGGAACGCGGTTACGTTGCGCTCACATCCACGTTGACCGTCGACGTTCTAGAGCTTCGAGATCGGCAGTACAGCAATAGACAAACTGGCCATTTGGGCAGGAGGGCGCCGACGTTGATCACGACAGCAATATAGGGCCGACAAGAGCTGAAAGAAGACGGAGGTTGTTCTCCGCGGCCGGAGGCTCAAAAGCCGAGTCTCGTGACTTTCGGAGGATACACCGGTTATGCTAGGTGAGTTAGATATGGCGCATTAGTCAGAGTTGAGCCATCCAGGAACAGTTAGAGACCCATTGGAAAATACTGGCGATTCATGGTGAAGATGAGGTGCGAAAGTGAGTTGAAATCGACTGCGAAGAAGAAATGATTCGAGAAATCCGGACGAGCAGCCGTCTAAGTTGATATAAGGCACTGAAATGCCTGTATCTCGTATTTATCTAGGAATTTAAGTTGAGATCTACCATTGCCTGGCATTTTGCGGGTTCACATGTTTGAGTCTACAGCCGATCAATGTCGATCTCAAGTGCCGATCGCCGTTGTGTAAAGTAGTGCGGAGTCTTTTCTGGGACTTCCACACAACGACCAAATGGGTATTAAAGTTGTAGATGTAATAAGGCGACTTGGCATTCACCGTGAGGGATGGCCTTCCTTGTACACTGTCTGTTATAAACTGCCACAAGACACATGCCAGAGTCAGCCTCTTACTTATCTAAAGAGTCGCAGCCCCTCTATTCCCTCATCCTCGACAGAGACACCACCCATCTCTTCGTCCGAGGATTCTTCATCCAAGGCCAATTTCTGGCCAAATAAGGTGCCAAAAAATCTGTCGATCGCGCTCTGCTCCCAACTCCGTCGATCCTCCGGAGCCATGAAGTTTTGTAGTTTCTAAAACAGATGGATAAGTACTCCGACATACACATGAATATGAAGTTTGACTTACGGGCATTGGTGTAAAACGCATTTTCCGGCCTTTACTAGCTTTTGTATCTACGTGGCGTTTCGCTTTGGCTTCTTTCGCAGCTGCATAACGGATAGTGGCCGCTTGCAATCCGGTCCCAGAGCCATCGCCAGCTCGCTGGTCTACTAATTCTTTTACTACAGTACCCTATGTCAGTTCGAGTTACCAAATACAAGACGTTCGACATATAGCTGCAAGTGAGACTCACACAATAACTGATAAAAATCAGCGTCGTCATAGATAGAAGCATCCTCGTTAATCTTTTGAGCGACTTGATATGGCGCGCACGACCGACTAGAGGAACAGAGTTAGCGTTTGGATTTCGTGCAGAAGCTCGCACAAATAGGAGTAGCAACAGGAAAGATATTTCTTAGAACTTACGGTGTCCGCGTCCGCTTAATGAGCCGTTCTGGAGCATCAAGCTCATTACTAAGCATAGCAGTAATTGGCTTCTCAGAAGTGCTTGTAAATTTATTGGCGGAGCTGGCCGTTATACTCGTTTTCTTGGCGTCCCGAGACCACTAAAAGCAAATGCAAGGTTAATGAATGCACGGCATCTTGAACATACAGCACATAGTGCAACACAGTAAAACATACCTTCTCGAGCACCTGCTTTCTTCGCAGAGCTTGATGTTTTTCATGGAGCTCCATCCTATCCCACAGGGCTATTGTCGACATATCGTCTGTCTCAGCGTGTTTCCGCTTCTTGCCTTTATGAATACTAGTGCGAAAGTCGTCGAGAGCGTTCCAGAGCTGTAAGGCAGACCTCTCTGCTGCCTCGTAGGGCTCAGTAGCTTGGTCATCTGTCTGTTCTGCATATTTGAGAGAATTCATGGCGACGATCTAGAGAATACGACGTCAGCCAATATCGAATCGTACTGTAAGTCAAGCGCTAACTTACCGACTTCTGTAGACGGATACGGATATTGAGGAGGGAATCAAAATCCCTCCGTTGACGTTGAACGGCTCTTCCTTTCTGCACATCGGCATCCACCGTTTTTAATAATGACTTGACAATGCTTTGTTCGCCCATCATTTCTTTGACTGATGCCGCTATGCCAGAGCTGTTTAGGCCCTTAGCTTTCCCACTGTCGCGGGTTCGTTCTTGGCCATCATCATCATCATCTTCTTCTTCTTCTTCGTCATCGTCTTCGTCTTCGTCTTCATCACTGCCTTCATCCGATAACTCTTCTTCCTCGTCAGAGAAGCCGGATTCACCTTCATCGGACTCCTCCGCCTCATCATCAATAAAGCCCCCTACTTCCGAGCCGTCGGAAAGATCCTCGTCATCAAGCTCGTCGGCAGAGTCTCTCATCACATCTTCGTCTTCATCTTCTTCATCTTCTTCATCTTCTTCATCTTCTTCATCTTCTTCATCTTCTTCATCTTCTTCATCTTCTTCATCATCTTCCTCTTCGTCCGAGCCCATATAATCGGCAGCAGTGGGTCGTTTCGCATGCTTATTCTTCTTCTTTCCCCTTAAGACCAACTCCTTGAATCGCTCGTCGCCGCTCTCACCGACGACCTCGTCACTATCGATTTCGTCATCTTCGTGTCCCTTTTGATCGGCTTCGAGATCTGCTGTGTCAGGGTCATCAAATTCCTCAACGGCATCCTCGTAATTGGACGAGGAGCCATCTTCCTCTTCGCTAGCTAGTTCTTCTTCATCCTCGTCGTCCTCTCCCTCTTCCTCTTCCTCGTCACCTTCTTCGTCGTCATTGTCGGCTTCGAGATCTTCGCGAGACACGCGCGTCCCTCGGTACTGGGGTCCTAGGGGCAGTGGTTCATGACGGCGAAGTCTGCTTTTACTGCCAAGAAATTTTTCATTAGCTGACGGCGCAACTTGGCGGCAAGGCTGGAAGATTGCGTACCCGACTGTCTCGTAGTGCTCGGTCCCTGCGACTTCATTGTCGCTGCTCTCGTCGCCGCTTTGGTCGCTCTCGTCGGGCACGACGTCGGCTTCTGGGTCATAGTCTGCCGTCGCACGCTGTGAGTATGGTCCTTTGCGATGCAATTGAGGGTTTGTAAACCGGGTGTGTAGTTGTACGTACCTTTGACAGGGCGCTCGACCAAGTCGGCAAGTTCGCGGGCACGACCTTGTTTTCCCCCCATTGTGTTGTTGTTTTACAATGACCGAGCTGGCCAGGAGCAGTCACGATCTAATACTCAGCCTCTGTCTTAAGCTTCGTTTCATTTGCTGCAAACCGCTGGAGTGTAAGTGGGGAGCGCCTGGGAAAATTTTAGCGGTAAGCCATGGCAGTATTCATGGTGGGGCATAACGGGGCACCCTTGCAGCATACATGTACATGCAGATGGCTTGCTTGTACCAATGTATAGCTCGCCCATCGCAACCTGGAAGCTTCAAAGCTTCATAGTAAATATCATTATAAATGTAGAGAACATCAATTAATATTTAATGCTTACTAAGTATATGAGCTCTTGTCAGTAATAATGTTTATATAAATCAGCTAACGTCGAATATAGTCAGGCACACTTATCACGTCAAAGTCTCACGACTCAAACTCACAATGAGAGCAACACCGACCCGGCTCTTCCAAACCATACGATTCCTCCAACATGAAAACCCACTAGTAAGTTAAGAACAATCAAGCCAAAACCATGTCACATATACTACCCATTCACAACTATCGACATATGTAAAACTAACACGACTGATAAATCCAGGGCCTCCCCCGAACGGGGTCCATCCCGCGAATGCAAAGGGGTCTCCCCGAGCGGCGAAAGATCAAGGACGTCGCCAAAGTAGTCGCCGTGTCGTCGGCGAAGGGTGGAGTAGGCAAGAGCACGGTGGCCGGTAAGTTAGTATCAACAACATATATACCAACTATCTCCCGTCCACGATGCACTTATTGAGAGGTCGGTAAAAGAGACTTACACATTCTTCACCAAAAAGCAAACTTATCACTTGCGTTCGCACGCATGGGCTATCGCTCGGGGATACTAGATACAGATATCTTCGGGCCGTCTATACCGACTCTCTTCAACCTGTCGGGTGAGCCGCGATTATCGTCGAGTAAGTGAGCATACTCATTATTAATGCATCCATACTCAACACTTATATATCCATGCACTTTCTATATTCTATACTAGTATTACAATGATATACATATTTGCTAAACTTCAAACTGCATTTACATAGCTAACAGAATTGAATCACAAAGATAACCAGCTCCTCCCACTATCCAACTACGGCGTCAAGACTATGTCAATGGGATACCTCGTCGGCGAGGACGCGCCAGTGGTGTGGCGCGGGCTGATGGTCATGAAGGCGCTACAGCAGCTCCTGCACGAGGTCGAGTGGGGCGGCCTGGACGTCCTGGTGCTGGACCTGCCGCCGGGCACGGGCGACACGCAGCTCAGCGTCACGCAGCAGGTCGTGCTAGACGGTACGAATGCCTCAGTTTCTCTATATTTGGTTCACTACGTCACATATGCAGAGGAGCAAAGAATTGGATAAGAGAGAGATAAGCTGACAACGCGTTGGATTGGTTAGGATCCGTCATCGTCACGACACCGCATACCCTGGCCATCAAGGATGCGGTCAAGGGGATCAATATGTTTAAGAAGGTCAGTGTCCCTCTCCTGGGCCTCGTCCAGAACATGTCCCTGTTCTGCTGTCCGCACTGTCACCATGACACAGCTGTGTTTGGGTCTAATGAGCGAGTGACGGCCCTCTGCCATGACTACTCAATTGATTTACTTGGGGATATCCCATTGCACCAAAACGTTGGTGATGACGGACAAAGGGGTAAGCCAACAGTCGTAGCAGAACCTGAAAGTGACAGGGCAAAAGCGTTCATGGATATCGCACGGCAAGTTGGCGTAAAGATAGGGCTTTAGGGGGTGGCTGTATCATAACTAGCATCGATGTACGAAAGATCGTGTATTATATCATGTATTATATCATGTATAATCATATACGAAAATGTCGGAAGAATATTGCAAGACCGCGGGTCTATACTCTCTAGGAAGATTACATCAACTGGCAACTGGCAACTGGCAACATGTCATATTGTGTAGGTACGAACACATCCTACATCGTGATGTGGGCCGGCCACCTCGTATACCCTGTATACAAACGAGCACTTAGCATGTCAACTAACACAGAACAAACTAGGAGGATGGTGGAAATGACTTCGCTCTGTTTCTTAAGCTGGATTGTGGCTCGGGCGCTCAGCGGAGTATCGCTGAAGCACGACGCAGCGTCCCACTCGAGATACACGTTAGCATGCAGACTATGTGGCTAAGGGAGAGAGGAAACAAAGCCTATTATAACAGTCCCCAACGCCGACGCCATGCCCTACCATCCCCACTCCTCATAAACCTGAATCAAAGGGTCCGCTTGAATTCGTCTGTGATCAGCATTAGTCCAAATCTTCATTGGCTTGGTAGATGTGGCGGGTCCTCGAGGGATCTTTCCGCATGGCTTGTCCCGAGCCCGTAAAACCAACTATCGGCAGGTCAGCAATAAGCTATCGCGATATAAATCAGGGCACCAACCTCTTCCGTGAACTCCCTCTGGTGTACGGAACATGCTGTCTTTCTTCGACTTGTTCGCCTTGGCAAATTTGGATTTGCTGTTGAACTCCTGCCACTTGTTCTTGCCAGCCTCGAGCTCCTTCTTAGCCTTGATTTTCTTGGCCTTCGGCTTCCCATCACCGGCGTTGTTGAGGGCCTCTTCCCTACTCTTCTGCGCCAGCTCGGGGTTGATGCTAGCTGCAGCAGAGATCACACCCGGGTTTGTAGAGGTGGAAGACGGCGGCGGCGGTGGGGCCGGAGTGGCGAAGGGGCTGGCGGTGTTGACAGGTGTCCCGTCGGCTTTCCTCTTCTGTGCGATGGGACGGATGTCTTTGGCGCGCAGCTGCTCGGTTGTATCGTAGCTCTTGAATTTGACGACGTAGATGGGCGCAGTCGAAGAGCCGGTGATGGAGGTGATGCGGGCGGGGTAGAAAGCCTTGTCCCCGGACACCCATTTTGCCATAACATTGTCGTTGACCTTGTAGTTCACGGGGCCGGCGTCGACTTCCTTCTCCTCGGGCGGCTGGGGTTTCTTGAAGGCGGGATGGTTCTCTCGCGACCATTTCTCCTGCACCGGCGGCGGCGAGGGCGCTGAGGCTGGGGCCGAGGCGACGGCTTGCGGCTTAGACGGTGCCTTTGTCGGCTTCAATTCAGCAAGGGTTTCGTTCAATAGTGAAAGCGCGTCATCTAACTCAGACTTGAGAGCGAGGAGTTCTGCGTTACTTGGATCATCTCGGAGCCCAGCTTCCACGACATCGAGCTGCGACAAAAAAGGTCAGCTTCATTCGGTCATTGACGAGTCGCATAGCGCACCTGCTCTCGGAACTGCTTAATATCCTCCTCAATGCTTGAGATGTCGGCCATGGTGATTACAAAAACAGCAACGGGATGAATGAAGGGTTGGAAACAGACAAATGACGTTGACAAACTCGACGTGTAGTGGAATGATATCAGTGCGTTACAGTTGGTTCGGTCGAAAGCAAGATGGATTCCGCGCCCGGATAGGCTGGGTGCACGGTCATATCGATAAGCTACTTGCCCCGGTAATAGAGTATCTGCTTTGGTACTAGGCAGGTATGGACGTAGTCGGTATTGATTACTAAATACCCCGCCTACGAGATATAAATTCTATACTACCATAACGTCGAAAACAACTCCTCACATTTGAAATGTTCCGGTGTTCAGAACAAATTTCAAAGATGCGCGCAAACTCGATAAATATTAGAGACTGTATGTATTTCTCACAAAACTTAGTCTGTCACAGGATACAGGCCATACATGCGGGCACTTGGAAAAGAAGTTACGATATCTTCGTATACCCTACCAATCAAAACAAATGCAACAACTTCTATGGCAATGGAAAATCAAACTTAAAAGTTGGTAAAGCAATACAACGTCGATATTATTTCCACTTCTGCGCATATTCTCTATAGAAATCTGCTAATCGTTGTGTACACATTCCAACAATATTAGCCTTAGAGCTAGGTATAATACTACACACACAGCACTTCCTGCGCTTAAACTATCACCTATGAATCGTGCCGCGGCTTTAATTTTTTTAATCTTGATAGTCAAGAATTCCTTGCATTGAGCTTTTCTTCAATGTCCAGCCGCCTTGCTCACCCCATTAGTGCCTTGTGTGACTTTATTCAAGTGCGTGTAATCCTATGCACAACATAGCGCCGTAGTAGGTATCCTTCAACTCACCTCATTATCCGAGTGACGCCTATTGGCATCGATTTCATCAATCTTTAGCATGTATTCGCCATTTAGGGTTACATTGAAGTCACCTGTGTGAGAAATGCGGCATATGCAGTTCAAGGGTGATCGGCCTTCTGTGTGACGCCGTGGCTTCAGCAAAATCTGGTTGAAGTGCCTTGGCACGCGTTCATTCAGCGTTCTGTCTCGGTATTGCAGAATGCAGGTCAGAACACCCCTAAATTCTTGAATCCCGCTTATTGCGCGAATAGTCCCAGAATTTCTTGGTAAGCTAAATCAGTCTATAGCTATAAAGATTACTCTTTCCAGAGGTCCATGAGTTTGTGATGTTTTGTTTATTTTTGTTTGTTTTTTCCCTAGTGAAGCCATACTTGATGTTACAACAAATATCCATCTTCTAAAGGCTACAGATCAAAACCATAAGCTAGGAGAAACAAACTCAGCATAGTCTGAAATTGCGCCGACTTTCCCTGGAGCATCGCCTATGATGCATTGGAATTCCATCCAGTCAACCTTGTACTCTTCATCATTCTTCTCAGTTTACTCGCGCTTATATGACTATCTTACCGCCGGCGGGGGAACAGCCAGTCCTATTTACCATCTCGGTACGCTATATTTAGCAGCGCTTAAACTGTTAAGCTTTGCCGATGTTGCACAAGAGACGATGCGACCGATCATGTATTTTGGCTGATTGGCAATAGGACCCTTAGGAAGTTTTTTGCGAAACGCCGTCCTCTCCATTTTCGCTAGCTCAACCTCCTTATTCGCTGTGAAGAATTAATTGGTTGCCGGATTTGCTGAAAGAGGAAGGAGGTAGTTGGCCGGAATGCCGTCAGTGGCCGTGATATTTGTACGAGGTATGAAAATCATCCTTGACAAGGTTCTAAAATCTTAAATATTTTCATCTACCGTTCACTGATTTAACTGTTAAAATAGAAGTGGCATTAAATTGAGTAAAGCTAGTGATAACCGTAGGAATACCTCTATACCTACAACTATAGCTCTATAGAGCGACAGCTTCTGCAACTTATGGCCCCGATGCCAAGTCGCTCATCATCCTTAACATCATCTAGATTATCCTCAGCCTCATTCTTACAGCAACGGTGTTTTTTACACCGCTCTCTATTTATTCAAGGTCATATCTAAACAGACTCTAAACTTACCTTGATAAACATTCATTGCTCGGATGGCTTAGCAAGCTTCGCAATCGTGCTCAGTCTAAACTTAGATATATGTATCCGAAATCGTGGCGTCGATTTGATGATACTGTGTGACCGAGGTGCATATCAGACCACACCTCAATAGGAAGCACTTGCATCATACCATCACCCCATCCATTAGAATGGCTGTCTATGTAGCCATAAAGTTGCAGAGAGGAGTTGGAGAAACGAGATAAGAAAAATACAATACTTAGCAGAAAGACTACCTGAACCCTACATATCAGCACCTACGACTTCCCGATAATTATCGCGACCGATTCGTAGTAGATCAGCCGCGCTGATCTAGGTAGAATCTGTAGTGATCTGATTTAATCATGATGGAATTTTGAGGGGCAGTATGCAATAGAAGTGTCACGACATCCTACTTCCAGCTTCGTCTATCTTACCCACCACCCACACTTCACGCTCCAAACCACGCTCGAAACTTCTGTTCTGATCTTGACCCCTCACCTCAGAGGTCTGCATATGGCCCTACATGTGGCAGTCATACGAACATATCATTTCTGATGAGTGGCGATGAAATGGATGTTGTGGCCATGTCTCCGCCCGTTAGAGCCCAAGCCTCTGATCAAAATAGACCCCTCTTGATTCTCGGCTTGGATTCGCCTGATTATGCTGACTTTTTCCACCTTGTATGTAAAATTGGAAGCTCTCTGTTCTGTAATAGCAAAATTATGGCCACATGGCGGCCAGAAGGCCGTGGCGGCCATCGCCCCCATATTCTATTCTCGTCCGGCCGCCCCCATGATTCGCCCCAAGAATGTATTATAACTAGCTTGAAGCTTCCGTAGATCCATTTGGGTGTGTTCTCAAAACCTTCGGAATGTTTTGCTGTTCGTGGATCTTTCCAAGACTTTTGCTATCAACTTACTCTTTCAAATCTCAACTTGATTTCACACGACGTTCCTACATTACCCAAGTTGCCCTTTCAAATACCCTTATTTCTTAACTTGACCACAGGAATTACTTCTGTCTCCTCTATTAGTTCATGGAGTAAGGGACATGCAAACCTCGCCGACCGTTCCGATTCCTCGACCATCACTACCCTGCGAATTGCTGCGCGTAAGCTACGACCATGGGTTTTGATTGGGGTCATTGGTTAAGTCATGTTCCCTTCAAGCCTCAGGCGTCTTGCGAAGGGATTCTTTCTCACGATTCACGGTCCCTTCGGGTGGGCGATTAACTCCAGAAAGTAGGCAACCAAACTCCCCCTCATTTCTGGCCGTGCCCTTATGCTGCCTTTTTCCACTTGGCCTCTGCCGCCCTGATCTGGCAACTGCTGATTGGATATTTTCCGAATAGGTGAATTAACGATCAGTCGGAGCCTCGGAACCCCCTGCTAGCCTCGAACCATGCGTTCCCTTCACGTAGCCCTCTCGGTGAGAAACGGGGTTTTCAGAGACTGTAAATCATGCGAGCTCCGATTACGGGGTAGATATCGTTGTTGATCAGATACAATGAGGACGCAAAATGAAAGGAGCTGGGGGAACGCAAAGTAGGCTACGAAGATCTACTGCCTCACGCTCTCAGCGAAATCGGCGTGTTAGAGGTGAAGGGTTAACACCATTCGTCCGAATTTGGGGATGAATCCCTTCGAACCACGAAAGTAGGTAGCGCAGACTGGGTAGATATTGCATGACGAACGGACCATGCCATATCGCCAGCCGGACGTGGTCGCGCGCCAGATCCGATAGAGCCATCTCTGTGTCCGCGCACAAGTCCATGCCCTTTGGTCCCTTCAGACTCTATCATAAAGAGTTAAAAGCCGCTAGTATTTTGGTGGATCTAGTTATGAATCATCTCTCACTTGATTAAAGTCTTTGGCCCTATAGATGTGTTTGTCTCATTTCTGAACAATGAACCCAAACCTCTACGAAATGGAGGGTTCTCCACAAACTACACATCAGTTCAACGGCAGCAATCAGCCAAATTACAACGTGGATAACACAAATGTAATTCTTTTCCCCACGCTCGACAACCAATTGGTTCCATTTGAATCACTCAACGGACACCAAGGGCTTCTGTTCAGCCCCTCTCATTGTCCAAATGGAGTGATAAGCGATCCAAACTGTCGGTAAGTCGAACATTTCTCTATTGCCGCATTCTTACCTAATTAAATTGTGAGCTTTCATTGCGAGGTCCTGGATGACTGTGCCAAGGCCCGTTTCTACGCTCGGACGCTCGAGTTTTACTTACTCGATGACGAGGGCGACGATTTGAATTGTCCATTCAAGGGTTGCCAGGCACGGAACTTCAAGAACCTCAAGGACATGTTGCGACACCTTAAGCATTGCCCATTGTTTGATGAAGGAGTGTTCCGCTGCCCGCTTTGTAACCGCTACGAATCATTTCGAGTTCAGTCTAGTCGCCGCTGTCGTTGGAATAAAAAGCATCTTGGACAGAAGCTAAAAAACATGTTTCGTAGCTTTGTTGGTAATCGCCCAGAAACCCAGAAGCCTGTCCACAATGGGCTATGTTACCAGTGCTCAGCTCCGCTAGACGAGCGATCGATGCAAGGTACCGGTCATGCCACACCGTTTATTCCCATGCAGTCAATCGTACCTCCCATGCAGTCAACCATACCTCCCATGCTACCCATTCAGAGACAGGTAGAATTAGACGCCCAGCCCTGCCTTGAGCTCTCTACAGAATACAGCTCTCCCGCGTCAAGAGCTGGAGATTCGAGCTCCGAGAACAGTCCAAAACATGCCCAACTTCAGCCAAACTCCAGCAACTTATACCTAACATCAGAGGTATCTTCGGCAACTACTAGTCTCGAGGGGAGCATAGTGAGTGTTTCTCCTGGATCTTCTCACCATGACGAGATTCCGGCCGCAGTTCCTCGCCATAATCCCTGGAGTAAACTCAAGAAAGCCTCTCGTCCCCTGACGGAATTCCGCAGCGAAGCCAGTTCCAGCAGCGGAATCGAAAACCAACGCTCTCTTAGTCTCTGTGAAAACTTTCCAACAAGTGAGAGCCTCGGATTTATCAATCCATTAGTTGCGGGAACATTGATCGGATCAGCGAATCTACCAGCTACGCCCACGCCGAATCTGGGCCCCCCTCAGCTAAGAATAGATACATCCCCACCTATACAAAATTCTATCGTGGCCGCCTTGGGCTGTGAAGTATCATTATACGGGGGTCAAATCGTCAACTATCCTGTCACAGCAGATACTCAAACAGCGGTTGGTCTACCCACGAATCGTACGCATTCGCTGCCAAGTGGAGGGGCTATAGATGCGTTGTCACCAGGAGAAAATTTTCTCACGGCGCAAGAACTGCTGGACTCCTCAATCAATCCCTCGCCGTCCGCATCATCATTCCTATTATCGAATTCGCAGCAGGAGTCGCCCAGTTCACCTCCATCGGAAACAGAGCTTAGATGCCACCGGTGTTCCTTCAAGCCTTCGGGGAATCCAGCAGGATTCAAGAGTTATTTGCGGAAGCATATGAAATCCATTCACGGAAATCGGTCCTCTATACCGTGTAGCAGTTGCGACATTACATTTGCTCGACACGATAACATGTTAGCTCACCGCAGGAAAAAACATGGCAGCGCTGCGTCGCCATCACAGCCGAAAAGGAGAGGCGCAGTAAGGAATCGGAAAGTTTGTAAATAGCTCTAACGATCTATCTCTTTTTATCTTCGTTTATTCATCTCTTTGGTTCTCATTGATATTTTCCTGGCACTGCTTATCGGCTTATATGGCTTCCTTCCGTCATCGAGCTGTTCTTCTTCAGAGCGAGCCTACTTATGTTAACGTCTTATGATACAACGGCTACGATGATACTCATGCCCATTCTCGCGCCGGGAGCGAATGAGGCCTTCACTATGCCCAGTGATGGCTTTCATATGAGGATTTATTCGAGAATTTTCTCGACCGAAACAATGTCTAGTTTAGTGGATGAATACTACATATATTTCTCTCTTCAATCAATATATTGTTGCGATCTCTAGTATGAGAGTGCCCATAAGCTCTGTTGTTGCGCAGAGAGATCTATCCACCTCAGTGGGCTAGTCTTTAGCTGTAAGAATACATCTCGTTTGTTTAAGGCGATCTTCGCCCACACACACACAAATCGATATCTAGGTATATTTGATGGACCATGAACTGCAATGGAATGAACATTGATATCCCATCTTCTAACACGAATGTTGTTACATTTCAGGAAGAATCACTGACACTGAAGAACAAAAGACTGTTCATTGACTACCTAGTTGGAATTTCCCGACGCAATACATCCAGATATTCCTATTACTTCAATACTGTTGTAAGAACACATACATCATTGAGCGTCTACACTATCGGCAAGAGCGCATTCAACGCGCTCGGCGCGTATCCTCCTAAAGACCTTCAACCGTACACGACGTCTCAGTAGGTACGGTTCATATTACTTTTACTCGGTCTGTATCAGTGTGTCTCGGTCCACATCGTTCCTGCCCTGCATCAACTCACCATTTAACAGTCCCTGCCACCATCCACATAGCATCACAAGACTTCCTGTCTTCATCTATCCAAGCCGCGCAATCTCTCGCAGGACCAACGAGTGGCCTTTGGCTTATGCTTCGTCACTCTTTCTCGATGCATTACGTCCGTCAGGGATCGAAGGGCGAGTCCCTGTAGGCAGCGAAGGCCTGAGGAAAGTGTGCGGGTTGCTTGGATTACAAACTGCACTTTAGTATCGTGAAACGAGTTGAGAGATCTCAAGATTGAGTGCGGGGAGAAATATAAAGTATGGCTTTCTCCTGTTCTCCTGTTAGAAGAGCAACAATTCCCAGCTCACATCGATTCATACAACATCACGAGCCCACGTCTTCATTGAGATATCAGACACGTTATCTTAGTTCCAAGTCACTCAAAGCTATAAATTATTCAGCATTCACTCAGCCAGTTGAGTCTACCAATCAGTTCATTCGACTTACTATCATACAACAAAATGGAAAACCATCAGTACGTACCAAACTTTCATCGTTTGTTTTTGTACAGAAATCAGAGTTCACCAAGCGTCACTGCTCTACTGTATTATCATATGCTACGAAGACTAGTTACGCATA
Organism: Xylaria flabelliformis; assembly: GCA_007182795.1. Taxonomy (NCBI): domain Eukaryota; kingdom Fungi; phylum Ascomycota; class Sordariomycetes; order Xylariales; family Xylariaceae; genus Xylaria; species Xylaria flabelliformis. The sequence continues at coordinate 247,330 of VFLP01000039.1, forward strand.
CATATCATGCAACGTACTTCAATGCACCCATCTACTCGCTAAACAACTAAACTAACCTAGCCCAACTCTTAGGAAGGGAAAAAACAAAAAAGCGAAGAAGTCGAAACAGGATAGCCAGCATAAATACTCAAACCTCCCGGTCGGCCAGACTGGGTTAGATCGATATATCTCTGAAGCCGAGGCTTACCAGCAGTTCGCAGTAGGAGGATCCTCTCAGCGGCAAACGAGCGAGCAAACGATGCAGGAGTGGAACAATACATGGAATCAAGCTTCCGGGAGCCGTTGAAAAATGGGTTCCCTAGCTCAAGCTCGCGCTCGTTGGCGTTTTTTTTTTTTTTCCTCTTCCTGTAATTCGCGAGATCATGTAAACTGGTCAGGCGGGTAGTGTGGTTTTCTTGTTTGCATGATTGTGTTATCTGGATTGAGGAAAAGAAGCGAGCGCTAATGACGTAGGTAAATGGGTTCGAAGGAATTAAGCGAGAAATGCATGTAAAGGACGGGGGAAAACCGTCGCATATGAATGCAACAAGGTCACCTAACCTGGTTTCGGCGTCGTAACATTTTGGAGCCTCGGTCTTTCGGAGCCGTTGGCTGGTGCTTTTCAATTGGCCGGCATTTGCCGTTCGTCGTTTCCCTCGGCGTTAATAGACCTCGTTTCTCATGTGCCTGCGACAGAATATGTATATGTTGTCCGTCGTGTATACCTATACTCGGGTTGATCCCGGACGGGAAGTTCGAATTCAGGCCCCGGAAAACTGTGTTACGTAGGCCCCGAGCATGTGACATGGTCATGGTAGAAATAGGAATAAGAAGCGAGAAGCGGATGCGGCGCTTGGAGAAACAGGTCACACCCCTCGGTTCCTAGTCCATGTCTTCTCCCTTTGGACAATTTATGTAAACATGATGAGGATGGAACGGGTAGAGAGAGGGGAAGATCAATTGAGACTCGTGCTTGAGCTGAGATCGAACGAGGTGCGTTCCCGGTGAACAGATCGTACGGTTTCAAGGGCTGAATGCCCTGATGAACAATGGATCGGTTGAATGGTGGGGAAGATACCCTTGGCATGGATGCATCTCGAGCGCGGGTGTAGTGCGGGTGTGTGTCGCGCCTCGAGTCTCCAAGTTCAAAAGCATTGGTCAGTTGGCCAACGCTCGCCAAACTCTCCTCACGAGAGCTGCTTCTTGCTCGTACGTCGCCAACTTGGTAGGGCTGTTGGTTGGCTCGTCATGTGTGATGTTTGCTGTTCATGTACAGCATGGCAGCATACATGGACTTGAGTAGACCGACGCTCGCCGAAGGACGGATGGGTCTTGCACTGTTACCGGCATGAACTGTACATCGTCACCTGTGCTTCTCCGACGACGCATTATCATTTGGGGTAAAAAAGCACCAATCTAGTAGGTCCTACCGCAATATCTGTTTTGTTTATGAGGAGTTGTCGCGTACACGATATATCACAGAAGTCGATCATGACGATGATGGTAGGCGGCTCTTACAAATAGTGGTAGGTAAGTATATCATAACTTCCCCCTCATTCCAATTACCCACGAGCTACCAAGATTTGTTTTTTGGTTTTCTTTTCTTTCGAATTCGTATCGTCAGACGCCGAGTACTTGGCTAATTTGGCAACGATGGTGCAAAGTCCCAGCACTGACCTAGGTTCAGTTAGTGTTGGAAAGTCTTCCAAATACTCTGCTGTGCGACCCCTCTTGGCGTAACAGTTAGGATCTGTCACTCGAACCAGGTCACTGGGATATGCATTACCAGATCGCATTTCCTCCGGTAGATCATTATGTCAAGGACGTGAACCAGACTTTGGGAGGGGGCCTTAAGAAGAGGGGCCGCTGCTGAGGTCTGGCTCGAAAGATGCTAGGGCGTTACATCGGGGATCATGATGCCTTGGCCGTATTGTCAAATGTGGACTTTTCACATTTGCCGGTGTGCAGAACACAAAGGGCGGAGTGCAGTAGTCTGTCTTCCTACACTAGGCTGTAGTAGCCTACCGCTCAATAGGAAGTGGAGAGGAGCTGTAGTTACCAGCCAATAAGGATCTTTGAGAGCGGGCATCATGATGATGTATCCTACTTTGTAAGAGCATGTTCATCTTAGTTGAATAGGGATGGGCTTGGTAGAGTTGTGTAGTGGGCTAAGTCTCAAGGTGTGTGAGAGGTATTTGGAATATAATATTTGTATGAAAGCATTGTAGGTATATATCACATTAGCGTTCTTTTGATTGGTTACCGAGACGGCATATTAATTCTACACTACTACCGTACTTGTATGTAACCTAGCTGTTAGACTCCCTTGGCCACATCATCTTGTGAGTTGTTAAAACTTGGGCGCTTGGTCAACAAGATGGGGTGTTGATACAGCCATGAGGTGATATAAGTAGGCCAGCTATGGTAACGATTGTTGGTTTTTACTCACTCTCATTAGAGACATCTCTCAGGTCATTTCTTGTTTTTTAATGTTGGTTGTTGGCGATGAGTTCACACCAGAGGATGGTGCTCACGAGAGCATGATTTTCAAGTCTGGTCGCCTGAGCACTATAGATCCTTGTCTGGCGGTGAAGACGCCCCGCCCCGTTGGGAGACGGTCTGCCAAGTTGCATACGGCTCTCGGATCAGACAAGGCCAGACAGGGTACTATGGCACAATACAGCAGTACTATGTACGATGTATGTCGGTCATCTTAGGATCGCTCACTTTAGTGTCGATGTTTGCATGAGTGAATCTCGCGGAGAACCGGAAACGAAAAATGTAAATTGTCGACGTTGCAATTGTTAATTATTGCACCATGCTCTTTGCCTATATCCAGTAATTTGTTTAGGCACCTGGTTTATGAGACTGGTTTGATCTTTCATGGTTCCTTGTGCTCGTTGGTGATAGGTATATTTTCACATTATAAGTTGAATACTACCTACCTACTTGTAAGTAGGATTCGTGCTAAATGCTGATGGACTGCCCCCTATGTGTTTCTGCTGTGTATGCGCCAGCCCAAAATGCAGAAGCGCAATAGCGACAAAAATTGCCGAGACCCCAGCATTTGCGAAGTCCACAGTGGACCCTGACCGTCCAGTGCCGATTCTGATGTCAGACGAAAGCTCACTGCAGACTTTGCTGCAGATGTCCATTGGGGGATAACTTGGCACAGATTTCGTTGGACTCCAGTTGGCGGATCGTAAGCCTCCCTAGTATAATAGACCGGGGGTCCGAATCGTCAAATACGGAGAACGGCACAACAAGCGCTTAAGAATTATGTATGATGTATGTTAGTTGTAAGACGTGGCTAAGTTGACCATCCGAGAGGTCGGCGCATGGTGGCGTCTAACATGGACATATCGTACTCGGAACATTGACGTCCTCTTTTCCTCTTGGACAAATGATGTCTCCAACCCTGCGCGCGCAAAAGACCAGATCGACATGCATTGCAAACGCCTCAGCCGGCTTTTTCTTCGTCGATTGGCGCGGCTTCGGTCAGTTCAGGGTCCATCCACTTACAGCATACCTATCTACACCACACCCGTAAACGCACTATCCCATCCTCGGGCGGCGTGTTGCAGCAAAGGATTCCCGAGACGGTAGCTAGTGATCCGTAGAGGCCAGGGGGCGATAGATTGTACTGCACTACTCCCCTCTGTTTGCACCTCCACTGCATGCTCTATCTGCTGGCTGCTCGACCTTTGACTTGTTATTCCCTCCAATGGTAGACACTCGACTGACTTGACTGGTGATGGCAGTGTCGCTAACATCGGTATTCTGTTGGATTTGGAGATGCGCGCGCGTCGTCACCAACTCTTACGCTTCACCGCTCCAGGGATGAACATCCGTAATCGATGCTGAATCAGACTTGCGACTCTGCCTAGTTTCGCATACACGCATACATCATAATACACACCATTAACTATTCCCGGATCCCCATCATCCCATCCGCAGTAGGTATCGAGACCAAGTCCGTGCCGATTCTGGCATGATAGGCTCGGAGGGGTCACACGCATCTAATGTACCGACAGTTGCTGGCGGTTCAGCTGAAGCAAGACATCTTTCATCCAATTGAGCCTGATTGTGTATTTTTCTTGTCTATTGAGACGTCGGGTCGGCCGCTGGACGGGAAAATTACCCGCGTCTCCAGACGATGCTACCTCCCTACAGTCGGGTACTATACATAGTATGGGGGCGGATGCCGGTGCCAATTGGAGAACCATAGCCATGCAATAAATATATTGAACACACGATGCGACACTTGTCAGGAGGTAATATCGAGCACTGTGACTTGGCACATTCCACCAAGAAGAGATGGCAATTGCTGAGAAATGGAATACGGCATTGGTGACGATGAATTGTGGCTCACAAGTTTGAAACAGGTTGGCAAAGAATTGGAATAATTGGAATTGTTGCTTTTCGATGTAATACCAGTCTAGTCCATTTGCGATGAATGATCATCTATACAATTTGCTATGCATTTTAGACCAAGTGCGGGAGGCTCCCAGCAGCCCACCGAGAGCTAACAAGAGCCACTTAGAGGGGATGTGCGCTGGAACACCCCGCATATACAGGGGCAGCGCTTATGTACGTACATACATGGCTAATAGGTATATGCTGTGTGCTGGTGGCCCGACCAACTCGGTACATATATGGTCAAAAGGTACATTCAAAAGGGTTCGTGATGTCTTGTGATCCACTTTGAGCCACTGAAGTCACTCAACCCAGGTCGCTTCATCGACATCCCGCCCGGTCTCACCCCTGTCACAACTGGGCATCTGGTCTGCCGTGGAAGTACCCCATTTTAGCCCGAAAAAACAATGGGCGGCACAGCAGACGGATTCGTGGATAATGTATCACAAGAGGGCGATGCGTTGATACCTATACCAACATCCCCGTTTGGGTGTCGGCTGACGTTACCTTGTCTACAGGCCTACAGTGCACAAGTCTACACGTAGCCGGCCTACATGATACATTATTACATATGATACATATGATACATATGCCAGACTAACAAGTGATATACCTACTGTAACCTATACATAACATGTTGGTGCCACAACACCGAGACAATGGGTTCAGCTCAAGACATCATATAATCCCAGTCCACATCCCGTTTCGCCCCCCCATATCTACATCACTTGTTCCTCCCTCGGTATATCATCTATTTAGATCCCGTTTCATCTATTTACTAGCAAGAAACCCCCAGATCCCTCGAACCCATTCTGTCCCGCAAAATCCTCTATCTACTATTTTCGACGTCGACTTACTACACTACAACATCGTGGATGACTACAACCTACGGTTCTTTTGTCATCACAGTCACATACCAGAGCCTATATATATATGGTCGAGGACCCTAACTAAACACAATGCATTTATTCGATCTTCCACTTGAATTGCTCGATCAGATCTTCTCAGATGCTATCGAGGATAGGACCTTCAAGCGTGTTATGAGGCTTCGCCTCGTAAGCCGTGAGTGTCATATATCACATATAGATAGACGGTTCACATTTAACTCACACATCATACAGGTCAATTCAGATGCTTAACTGATGAAGCCATATTCAGCTCACGGGTGCTTGATGATGTCGCCTTTGATCCTGAGCTGAACTTAAACAATGCCGAGCAACACGATTCGCCATGGATTTTATACTTACGGACATATTTGGGTCGACGGATATACCAGGAATACAATGAGAAAACAATGCGAGGACAGTACAGAAAGGTGGCAGAATATCTATGGGTTACCGGTAGCAAGGTCTTTCCCGGCTTAACCTTCGAAGATTGCATTTACGACCTCTCGGGCGTCACATTTTTCATCAATTCCTCATTAGAGACATCGGCCTTGCTCAAATCGACATGCTGTAAGGACACATTCAGTCAGCCGCAGCTCGCTACGTTATTCCTCAATGCCGTTGTATACATGGGCCTTGAGCCCTTCGCCAAGGCTCTCATCTCTGAAGATTCGAAAGACTACTGGCAATGTCCTACGGTTGCCGCGAGCACGAAACCCTGCTTTCGCAGACTCATCGAAATGGCCTCCTATCGCGGACATTTGGGATTGGTTGAGCATCTTGTCCAGGTCGAGAAGAGAATGGCACACAAGAGCAGCTGCGCTTATATGAACGCTAGCACCGCCTCAAGTATTCTACGATATGCCTCTATCAGCGATCATGTGGATGTCATGCAATACGCCTTAGACAACAGCAACCTATTCCACGAACATCTGACTTCAACTACGCGTCGGAACCTGAGCACTGCACTTAGTTACACAAATTCAGAAGGCATATATCGTCGACTGGCCGCCATTCTCGAGCAAGGTATGGATCCGTTCGAGACGACAACACGCGATGACGTTTACTCCCGCCTCGACCAGGCGGCGCGGCAAGGCAATACAGAAATGGTTCGGTATCTCCTGAGGCAAGACCTGTGTTTGAACCAGCCGGGAGCCCATACCAATGCGGAACCCCTGCCCAACAAGCAGGGGTGCGACTCCCTCGAGACACGCTCTCACTTCCGGCCACTCATCAGCGCCATAGAAAGCGGCAACGTGGAAACGGTTGAGCAATTGCTGTGGCACGGCGCCGATCCCAATTGGTTCCCACCCACACGGACGGCCCTGATGGCGGCCGTGCACAAGGGCGACCTAGCCATCGTGCGCACACTCGTCGAGTACGGCGCCAGAGTCGACGTCGGAACCCCGTCGCCAATCGTCGTGGCTGTGCAGCAGGAGAATGAAGAGATATTCGCGTACCTGGAATCCCAAGGCGCGCTGCACGAGCCCGAGGTCGGAGCTTGGGCCATGGCGTACGCTCAGGTTTTCGGGCTCGACACTATGGTCGAACTATTACGGAAGAAGGGCTTCGGTGCGGAGGATGTACTTCATCACACCCCCACGTGCGAAGAGGAGGAGTACGGCCGTTATCTTTTCAGGAGCGAGCATTATGGGTTAGGGGCGTTGGAATTTTGTCGTAAATCACTGTACTAGTTCTGTTTTAGCGATACCTGGATACCAATTTTCAACAATGCGAAATGCTTTGTCATTTTCAAATTCTCGATATGACCATTTAATTGTTCTATCCTTTAATCAAATCCAAAGTTCCCTGGGAACTCGCATATCCTTACCCGCCAAGATTATTAGAACATCGATAGCGTCATCAGCCGGCAGGCACCGCCAGTGGTTCATTGTGACAAGCAAATCCTACTCGCAGTTTCTTCCCTGCTAGTTGTTCTGTTCGGGTTTAGGTCTGCTGAGGTGATAGTATAGTGCTCGTGATCACCATCATTCAATATCGATAAGCTATACGCCGTGAACCTGGCTGAGGTGAAAGTGACGCAACACGTCGATTGTCTGAGCTTACGTTTGATGCCCAAGTATGGCATGAATTACAAATAATGCTAGTGGTGTTTTCCTGACCTCGTCGCCGGTCGAAGATGTGTTATTGCCACCTTTTTTTGCTTTTCTGTAATAGCCTCTTGACGTGCTACTGTGGCGTGCAGTACAAGATTGGCGTAGATTCGTCTATCAATCAAGATCGTCGTGGCAAATGTAAAGGGCTGATAATCTCAGCCCCCACCTCAATGAGCAGACTTACGTCAAAGATTCGTACTGCTTAAGCCACAAACTGAGCCCCATGCGAGACCGTGATAACAATTTCCATCGTTGTAGCATGGAGCGGCTTCATTGACCGCTTCGAGACAACCTTCCACAGCCTTATGCAAGCACTCTACAATGCGGCTACGGATAAAATCTCATCTTGGTCATTGTAAACACGGAACGGAAGAATAAGGATAATCGCCGAGTATGCGTTGGTTTACCCATAGTGTAGAGGAGACACTCTGGCCAACCTGATCCCCCATATTATGGTGCCTCTTACGTATCGGGAGGCTGTAACCAACATCAGATTCTTGTGCATACGCTCGTTACATCGCGTATTAATACCTAGAAACGGATGGTTCGGAGGCAGCCTTATACTAATTGTGATGGTGTGAATCATCGAAATCAATTAAGCCAATGGAATCCAACCAAGTATAGAAGCTGAACCCCGCCATGAGATTGCTTCTTGAAGCCACCCACTTGCCACCCACTGTATCAGATCTTTACACCAAGCACATATCCGATCGAATGGAGTTGACAAGTAAGTTGTGGTGGCGAAGGTACACATGAAATAGTTAGATTGTGATATAGCACTGGTACTCAAGTGTTTCTCTCGGTTATGATGTTGCAGGTACATGATCCATACCAATTTTGTCAGGTCGTGCTCCAAAATCTATTCTCCGATGTTTGGTTATTGGTGGATAATTAGCCAGAACGACTTACGTTCATCTACCTTAATGTAGCAAATTCCCGCGATGAGTAAGGGGGTTGAAAGAGCTCCCAACTGAGGTTCGAAAGCTCGTCCTTTATTCTGTTAGATGTGCCAGGTATCATTGTCACTTCCCAAGATAAGGGCTTTAGTGATTGTTAGCCTCGTTGTCACAAACTTAGACTGCACAAAGGAAAGGGGACCTATCCAGGCAGAAACCATATGAGGAAATCTTTGCGATCGAATAAAATGGCGCCTTGCCAGTCTTGTGGAGTTTGGAAATAGGCGCTCATAGTAAATGGTTATTGATGATACGACCCAGGCCAAGATCTTGTTGACATATTTATTGCTGTTTACCCATTTTAACTCACCCAGTATCGTATTTGAAGAGACTCAGTTCACCCCAAGAGCTCGCTATGTTGTATAAGCACCTCAGGAGTAGGATAGCTTCGCTCAGTTGATGGCAAAACATTGCTATTAGGCATGACATTCTGAACATAAACCTCGAAGATACTGTTTCTGAAGTATATAATATGCTTATATCGAAGCCGAACAGAACCCATAATCAAATTACATGTTGCTTTCCTTAGGCCACCAGAGAGAACAATACATCTCAAAATGACGATGAAGTAGTCATTTAATATCTAAAAGTACATCTACACAATGGTGAGATAAGTAGTAACGAGATGTATCACAAGTGAAGTTATCTCGCTGAGATGGCATCTACTGCCGGGTTACTTGGCTTACCTTCCGCCATCCTCTTCTTTAACAGATCAATATCGATGCCATCGCATTTGATGCCATCACCACTACTTGTTCCCTCCAACATAAATGATTACTGATCTCGAAATGTCAATCTCTACAGGGTGGGAATATCTGGATTAGACTATACTTTTATGATGTTGGGAACCGTGTAAGCCACAGATACCTGAAATCGATGACAAAGGAAAGAGTCCCAGCGCATTTGCTAGGTGTTGAAGATAATTTGCGAGTTATAGCTGAATTTACTGCCCGGGAAAGTACATAGTGTCGGGCCAAAGCCGATGGGCAAGTCTTCCAATCCCCTATACGATCTGCCAAAACACGGCAAACTCACAACGAAGTATGATACCTCGGAAATCACTAGAAAACCTCTTGATCCCTTTCTATTTACCATTTGTCAAGATCCTTGCTGTTGTCATAGTTGACGTAGCACGATGTGGGAAGACTAAAAATTTGCTTAAAGAAAGGTATGCAATGATCAGGCCCGATGACTCATGCATAGGCGCTATGTTAGAGTTTCTGTTACACAAATTGTCGCAGGATGTGATCCAGCCATATAAGGGTTACCGACCGGTGAGGAGGGATAAGGAGCTGCAGAATACTAGCAATGCTGGCCAAGAATCGATACGATAGCAATTCTATAATAGCTTCACCGACTTAATTAAACAATTAGTGTCGCGGACGTGCCATATATACCGTTACTGTCAGCTTGACGGTAACGGCGTCGTTTTCCGTCACAATTAGTTTATCTCCAAATCCCAACCTTCGAATGAAAACCTGGAAACCTGACTTCAAATCCTAGCTACAGAAAGGTCGCGAGGCCTCGGAGGGTGAATTTTACATTTTGTCAACCGCTAGATACAAGTCTAGAGGCTAGAGGAAAATACGATATTTCTTGCTTGAGCCTCATCAAATAAAACGGACATTGAAGAAAAAATACCCTGGCCTCGATTGGATAGGTAAAATACTAAAACGTTTGGACTGCTGCTGCACAGTACAGCCAGCTTACATCGCAAATAACCTTCGACACATATCAAGCAAAGCTGGTCCCTTCCGTTATGAAGCAATACAAGGGGGGCGCACCCATTCTTAGAAAGTGTCGACATACTGGCAGCACTGGGCAGAGTGTATTAGATACTACATTCACCGCTTATGCATAACCAAGCTACTTTCCTGCTTTGGCTTGTATTATTAACCGTTCATATAATGTCTTCATTTCTAGTATCCAGCACCAGAGAACGCCTCTATTTACATGTAATATCACTTCGCTAAATGGCTAGCAATGGTCGTCGTTCTGGCCCGCATCTGCATCTGATTATCCATCGGTTCCTCGCCCGAGCTCGTAAGCATGTATGAGACATCTGGTAACAACAACGGCTTCAAAGATGACTTCCAAATCAACTGCTTTTCCTTGTACGTCATCCACATGGCGGCGGCCAAGCAAGCCGCAGACACCACAACGATGGCGACCAAAAGCGTTATCCAAGGCCAGTGAACCTCCATGTAAGCCAAAGTGGCGAACACATCTCCGTAAACCTTCGTCGAGTTGGGGCCCGCCATCATGTGGTACGACATGCCCTTCGCCACGTTATCCATGGTTTTTATTACGTCGGGACTGGCGTACAGGGCCGACGCGCCGATTTGTTGGGTGGCGGCTACTTGGTTGCTGATTGTGAAGATAGACGACAGGATCATATCCATGTTCTCGCCGTCTAAGAAGTTGATCATGAACGAGTTATTCGCGGCGTAGTCGCCCAGAGACTGGGTCGGGTCCAGGGGCTTCAGAAGCCTATACAACCCGCCGCGGGTCGGGTCGTCCGTGTTGTTTAGTTTGATGATGTTTTCCTCGCCTTGCGAGATGGTGCCGTTGGTCAAGTTCCAACCCGAGTACTGGCGACCGCAGTACGAGATCGTGCACTCATATGCCTGCATCGTTTTCATCCAGTTTTGCGCGGTCGATCGGCTGCCGTCGCTCTGGTTATCGGGGAATCGTATGATGCCGGTCCGCACTGGCATTCCTAGACCGGCATATGACGGGTTAAGGCTTTTGGCGGTCGCGTTGGTGAGGGTATGTTTGAAGCCGCTGTGAGCATCACTCAGGGCTGATGCCTGCATTGTTAGATTGTTGGGCGTTGTAAAAGAATAGAGTTGGTAAGTGGTGTTGAAACGCTTCACGGCGATGGTTTTTGTAATGTCCGCGCATTCGCTGCATACTCCTAAGGTTGTGAAAGTTGGATAAGTGCACGCTGTTCCGGGGCAATCGAATGGCGGATCTTTCACAACATCGTACACGCCGTTCACGGCTGCCGCTGTCATCGGATTATCTCGTGGGCCAACTATTGCCATCGTTAGAAAGAGTTCCCGGAAGATATTGTGGAAGAGACAAGCTTTACCTATCGCGCTTGAAGCACCATCCACGCCCTCAAATTGGAAGTCGTACGTTGAAGAGAACGACACGGACGACTGAATGCCGTCAATGACGACAACACGTTCCACAAAATGAAGCAACTGTTGCGAAAATGGCTCAAATGCTAGAGCGAGTAGGATGATAACACAACCCAGATACGCAATGAAGTGCCCAGATCGCACCTTAAAGAACATCCGAAAGGCTCCTAGAGGGCCTCGGCTAGCATCATCGTAATGCTGTAGATCGTCTAGGCTGTGTCATCGCGTCAGAACGAGGTATTACACGTTAGATACTAAAGACTATAGGTTTACCTGTCTGGTTTCTTTGTGAGATGTAGCCACTTGAGCTGGCTAATCGTCTGTCCAAGGGCGTAGATGAGCGATGCTTTGGAGGCGATGGAAAGAATGGCCACGACGGCGTTGGGTGATACTGCGATAGTCCAAGTCGATATAGGTCGACCATCAAGCCTCGAAAGAAGGATGATCAAAGCTAGCAGAAAGATAACGCTGAATACTGCACTGAGAACCTCTGGAGTCCAGCCATAGTTGATTCGGTCCCACCAAGTGATCTTAGAGGGAGGCTTCGAAGCGGTCGTCTGTGGCATTTCAGTCACGGTATGCCATTGAGTGTTGTTTTCTTTGGGCATATCGGAAGCCTGTGGCATGGCAGAATCATGCATGGGATATTCTTGTGAGCTATCATATTGGTGAGCCATGGAGTTATTGTAGTGAGTCTGGTCCATGTTATCCTGGTAGTGTGTAGCATCGTAGGGCTGATCGTAGGGTTGCTCATAGGGCTGGTCGTAGGGCTGATTATAGGAGTATAAATGCCCCTGAGGTGGGTTTTGTGTACCATTCGACTCCATCTCGGTTCTTGGCCAGGGTTCAATGTACCCGCGTCGCGTTTATTAGGTTTAACATATACGAGCGAGCTGTGCAGAAAATGAACGTGATCTTTAAGAGGTTTTGTGAGAAAAGAGGTGGCCAAGCAAGCAAGATACAGTTTGGGCAGCAGCAGACCTGGTACCGCATTGTGTGATACTAAAGGATTGAGCTAAGGGAACGGTTCAATTGTTCGAGACTTTGATTAAGACGTCTAAATATAGTTACAACTTGCCACTAGCACAAAATGCATACACGATATATCTTTCTTGTTAGATTATCCAGCAGTCTGTATCATCGTAAGTGGTATAGCAAGACAGTTTCGTATATCCTAGCCTCCTGATTTTAATAATATGTATGATCAACTTCCTACTCAGGTAATAAAGTAAGGAATCTGTATCGGCGGAACATGCCGCATATCACTACGCCTATCGTTATGTGCATGGAGTGAACATAAGAGAAACGGGCTGGCACGATTTTCAAATGGTTGAATCAAAGAGATCTCCCGGTCGGTAATGGCACATCTATCCATGGACAATGACTCGCGTAAATATTCTACAGATCATAATTGGACAGTTGAGAGGTTCTAGTTCTATGGGTCAGAAGGTAGTCAGATTGACGGGCTGACGAGCATCGTTACCTGGATATCAAACTTGCCGATTTTAGCTACCGTTCTATCCTCATTGCCTTGATTCAAGAGGTAAGTAGAAAAGCGAAACTGTTTACGTGACTAGACCGGCCTGATTCAATTTAGCGTATCTACCTAGGTAGCTAGCGCATATAAGAGACTTAGTCCCGCTTTCAAGTCAAGTTGTTGAGAGGCAAAAGAGGTTTTCTAGAGAAATAAATAATTGTCCAGGTACCGCAGCTATTGCATTAAATGTAAATTTAAAACAATATTTTGCTAGTTATGCATTCGTTGTACTGGTAACTATGCCTGATTTATTATTCCTGTAGAATATAATTGCTAATGATTATGGATCAAGTTAAACTATCCGTTCTCGATCGCCTTATTGTATGTAGAATGACTATGCTTAGGCCCTGCTGCTGATCTTATACATATCTAACCAAGTTAGGAGCAGCTAAGATCCGAGGCGTGAAGGAAGGTTGCTAAAACGAGGCTAGTATAATGTTGAGATAGTAAAACATTATGCCTGCAAATTTAACCTACCTCGATACTTGCGAAGATTTTGGTTGGGTTTCAAGCTATGTAGTAGTGGAAGGAGAACGTGTCCAGGTCCAGTTAAGCCCTCTACGACAGCGTAGCGGTGGCGAGAGGATATAATTCCTAATTGTTTCGGACACAGTCCTTCGCAAATAGCCCAGTCATTTGGGAAATACCGCTCTGTTTCATCAATCATGAAGAAGAAACTTACCTCTATTAATAGTTTTTTCTTTGAATGATCGACATAGACCATGGCGTCGCCGCGTACTGTTGAAGATCGTTGGTACAGTACTATAATACACCAGGTCGCGAGTGGTTGGTAAAGTAACGAGATTGATAATAAGTCCTCGCAAGCTCTCTATGAAGAATCGCGTATTCAAATCCGAAGTCAACAAAATTGTCATAAATAAACCTCAACCAGCCATAGCAGAATAAATGAGAGATTGAGAGAAATCATCGCCAAGTCCTCTGAACGGTAATGTACATAAGGCCACCAAAGCTTCTCTGCTCTCCTTCCTAACAATGATACCAGAATACGGCCGGAGTTGAAGCAGTGATCAATAGGCAACTGCGCGAAGAGTTCTTGAGCTCATCTCGCAATAATAGCTTAATAAATGATCACAAAATTAATAATCTGATTTCGAGGAACCTCGGATGAGAACAGGTCCAACCATATCATAATCATGACTTTCACCTACCCAGTACTTGTACAGTGGAATTGAATCATACCGAAATGCGCCCGTCTCCCACCCGTATCCATCCAGCTTGCTAGATCTCCCTTTTTCATATTATGCTGCTATAGCACCTGCGAGTCTCCTGTTTGCCTCGTCGATTGCGGCGGCATGGAACTTGCGATGCTCAACCATACTATCGTCAGCGCTCGCTAACCTCTCGTCAGCTTCTCTCATAGCCGAGGCATGGAACTTTCTATGCTCGACCATGCTATCATCTGCCCCAGCCAACCGTTCGTCTGCCTCCCTCATCGCCGCGGCGTGGAACTTGCGGTGCTCCTCGATCGCACCCTGCGCCGCCGCTAGACGCTCGTCGGCCTTGCGCATAGCCTGGATGTGAAATTTCCTATGCTCGACCATGCTGTCATCCGCGGCAGCCAGCCTCTCGTCGGCTTCTTTCATGGCCGCAGCATGAAATTTGCGATGCTCTTCGATGGCCCCCTGTGCCGCAGCCAACCGTTCGTCTGCCTCGCGCATCGCTGCGGCGTGGAATTTTCTATGCTCAACCATACTATCATCGGCCTGTGCTAAACGCTCGTCCGCCTCCTTCATAGCCGCCGCGTGAAACTTGCGGTGTTCTTCGATGGCGCCCTGCGCAGCTGCGAGCCGCTCATCGGCCTCGCGCATCGCTGCCGCATGGAACTTCCTGTGCTCGACCATGCTGTCGTCCGCCGCGGCTAATCGCCCATCGGCCTCACGCATGGCTTCGTCGTGGAATATCCGGTGCTTCTGCATGCTACGCTCGGCCTCGGAGATCATGTCGTCGTGATCCAGATTCATGAGCTGCCTTGCACAACGCTGTATGACACGGCGATGCTCGTCCCTCAACGACGACAGGGCTGCATCATCCTTGGCATGTGTGGATCTAGTGGCAGACTTGCGGGCCTGTACGAGCTGCGATTGTAGCTGAGCTACTTGAGCTTCTAGCTGAGCGAGTTCCGTAGCTGCATCAGGCATGCTAATTGATATCTTATGCTGGCGATGATGCGACGGAGCCTGTTAATGTTGGTACAAGTGGTTTGTCATCAGTTGATTGAAGCGATGATAGTAAAGACCAAAATAGAACTATTCATTAATCTACTCCGTGATTAGTGTAGATCAGAGTCGAGATGAATGTAATGAGGTACTAGGATGCGCGACACTCATGAACATTGAGGCGGTCGAGTTAAGCATGTGATTGGAGCATGACGCATGACGTCACTCCACTTTTGACACTGAAGCCAACCACGAAAACCTGAAAGTGTCAGTCGATCGTCTCACAGGCGTATCATAGGTATTTGCAGCCAAATTCTCAGCAGTCCATTTTGAATATCGCATCCACTGAGAAACTCCAGTTAGTGAAAGAGTACAGTTGCAAAACACACAGTCGAGACATTTTATTATCATAGATGATTGTCCTGTGTCCTAGCAGATGTGAGAGAAACTGTTTTCCGCTGATTTGACAGTACTTGTACTCAGATTTCAGAGTTGGAATATCTGTATTATGGCCACTAGTCCGTGTGTGAATGAAAATATTCATTCCGGAACTCAGAACTTTGCACTTAACATGACTTGACAGATTTGATATTGACTAAGTACCCGGTGCTGGTGTTTTGTCAGCTTTTTGACAGACTATGATGCTGCTAGATTTATGAACAGAACCCGGTCGCTATCACACGTAATGAGAGAATGGAATTTATGTATCGTATATATAACCATACGAGTGGGTGGCTTTAGCTCCTAGCTTATCTGGTAGTTACCTGATCATCCGAGATAGCTGTACGAGAGTGAGGCAACATAAGGCAGATAATTAGAAGTGAGGATACTCAGATATATAGACAGCGGATCTCCCATCCAACTAAATAGGGTACTGGACCTTTCGTACCTCCTAAGCGATCATTACAGTTTCAGCCCCTTGGGTTCGGCGGCATAGTTAGAACAGATGACAAGGTAGAATGGGATGGCACTGAAGGCATATGGACTCGATGCGTCTCTTGAGAAAGGAAGAAAGATCTATGTAGAAGATGCCACATCAAGAAGAAAGAGATATTTACTGTTTACGATAGTTTAATTACATGAAGTATCATACGTGAATATAGATCCTTTCTTTTGGGAAGCGATTCAGCTTGTCACCCGCCAGGTTTCTTGTCACTTTCAACGAAAATTTTGACACTGACACTAAATAAACTATTATTGGAGAATTTAGACGGATTCGATGGTTAAGGAATAAGAATCCTACGTTAATGAAGAGGAAAGTGGTTAGGCAGACGCGTCATCTTGCTACGCGGCGGTGAAGAAGCCCCGCAGCTGTCCGCTCTGGAGTTGCTAGCTATGTTATATTGATAATGCAAGGATGAAAAACGGTGAACAGTGCTTTAGAATAAGTGAGATTCTTTTTAGATGATTGAGCAGTGTGCCTCACGTCATGGTGAGGCTTGAAGAGGATGTTCGGGTCTGTGTCTTATAAGATGCAGATTTCTGAGCTCGCGTCATGATCTTCAGATTTCTGGTCTTCTTGTCGACGGAATGATTAAGACGTTCATGCAAACGTTTGTGAGCAGGTATTTATCTCTTCTATCCCGCAGATAATGAATATACTCCATCGTACTTTCGAAATCTCTATTCAACATAAGCGCGACCGAAGGGAAGCGGCCATCAATGGAAAAAGTAAGAAATGATGCTATAGCTTGTATCGTACATTTCTTAGTTGTTGGGAAGTCGTCATCTCAAAGAAAACAATGACATTTTAATAATTTGAGATAGATGTTTCTATATTTCTAGGTAGCTCATGGTATCCTCGTTGTTTAGAAGGCCTAGATGACTGAGGTGTGATTCTCGTGTAGGGGCGGGATTGAATTATATTAGTAGTTTGGTTGAATCCGGTAACTAGGATACGAATAACGGTAATTTAGATATAACGACCTATCATCATCGGTCTAGAACTCGTATGCATGATAAACATTTATTTTGAGGATCGATATATTAATATGAGAGTAGATAGTTATGTTGTTGTTGAACCCTCACAGCTCTCACGCTTCAACTCCCCATCGATTGCAACCTAGCTCATTCCATGTGGTGCTGTGATTCTCATAGCCTTGGCTGAGGTCAGTTTATTCAATGTTAATTGCATCACGTACACTATATACTGTACATGGGGCTCTTTGCGGTTGTGACAAACTGCCGTCATATGAAACGCCAAGAATCATATTCACCCGCCTCAACACCTCTTGGCGGTGTCTCAAACTCACTTGATCTTTCGCGATCTCATATCAGTCCTCACTCGATCTTTTCATCATTCGAAAATAATCAAGGAAAAGTCTTAGGGCATCAAATAAAGAATGAAAACGAGTATTTTCATAGCATCAGTGGGCGCCTTGTGGCTGCACTTACCTGGGGCGTGGGGGGAAGAGATACGGCTCAACAAACCAAGTACGGGCCCCATTTCATCGAACACGAACTCCAAAACTATAGAAGATACCTCAATCCCAGACGAGGCCATGATTGAACAAACAGAAAACAGCCCAGACACCACAGAGCAAGTAGCCATAAACCGAACCGACACAAACCCCAGCAACCCACCGACGGAACAAACCGTGCCCATCTCCGCAATCTTATTCGACGGATCCCCAGGCCCAAAAGACTGCCGCGGGAACGCCATTCTGACCGTGCAGCTGACCAAACCCGGGGCCCAGCACTCGACGCCGACGTGCTATAACGTCCCCGGCGGCGGTGGCGTCGCGCAGTGCGCCAACTTCGTGGCGAACAAACACGATGGCTGCCAGGCACGCGTGTTCAGCGAGCCGGACTGTCGCACCTTTGCCAACCTGGCTGTGTTCATACCCGAGACCAGGGCTTTCGGGGGATATATTCGTAGCTTGGAGGTCACGTGTGGTGTTGTCAGCGAGGCGCCGCCACCGCTTAACTTACCGGGCCTCAAGCTCCCGCCGGGCGCGGTAGAGGCTGTTGGATGAGAAGCGGACGTGTCATGGACACATCGGGTTCTCCAGGAGCCACGAGGGCAGGCTAGAGGAGAACTCGGAAATAGGCATCACCTATTTTGGTGGGCAGTGAGATGAGCGATATAGGCGGATAATGACGTTTTCGCTCCGCTTGTTTCCAAAGGGCCCGGGGATGAAGCTGTACAGATCATCGACAATTCGAAATTAATAGATTTGAGTAATTGAGTGGATGAAGGTGCTGGTGAGGAAATATACATAGTACCTGTTGTAATCGACACAAGAATCCACCTCAGCAAATAGTCACTCTTCTGAAACGTTCCAAAATGCGATGGCTCTGTGTTGGCTGATACACTTTGAATAGCAATAACTCCAACTTTAAGGCAGGTGGTTGATAATTATCCCTAATGAGGGGACCTTTTCGTACGATATTTGGGCCTCGGCATCCATAATAAGTAAGTAATTTGTATAAGTATCATGATGGCGATATTAAAAGAGAGGGTCCGTAGAGGGGCACATCTGCAGGGCACATCCATTCTTCTTACCCCGAAAAAGTGAGCTTCTGCCAAGCTTATCGAATTGGGGGCAACAATAAGCTACAATAAAGGGTGGAATGATAGTGGCAATGCAGGTATACTGTTTCGACTGTATGTCTTTTTAGTGACTCAAAGGGTGTGTTTCCGGGCATTAGTTAATTGTTTCACTGTCCCGAGCGGACGCTTGGTACTTTGTTGCGCTAGCTCGTGACAACTTACGACTAAACAGGCCTAGACTGCTGGGCCCGACCCCGCCTGAAGCACCCGACTCCGGCTACCCTTGTGGTCATAAGATGCATTCATTCACTTACATACATACATACTAAATAAAGTACATACTTCATACATACATCGACATAGAAACTTGGAATGATTCACCTTCTTCTTCTTCTCTGTAGAACTACAACAACCTCTTGGTATGTATGCATGGAACAACCTTAGCTCCTACAACAGCACTCAATAACTGACTTTCTCACGTTTTGTGACACATAGACTTCCCGGCTACGACCGCCAACTACTGCACAAGGGCCGACGCAACCGCCAACCGTACCTGACGTCGATCCCAAAGCGACCCCTCCATCCCCCCCCAATTCACTTGTCTCGTCTGGTCTTGTCTCGTCTTCAACCTTTGTCATTGTCAGCTCTATCGTGTCACTTGCAAACGCTGTGTTGGACCAATACCAAATTTCCCTCGCCACCGTCTATTTCTCAGTCTATTGAGCAAACAATCAGATTACCACACAACCCCGGCTTACTCCCTCCCTTCAGCGACCGTGCGCTGCCAATCGAAGACCAAACCTAACTAACTCCCCATTCGAGCCAACAACCTGCCTCCGACCCGCCATCGCTGATTTCTGTCCCACGATACTACTTCTGAGGGTAAAGATAGCGGTGAGCGGCTGATTGTTGCGAGGATATAAGAAGAAGGCGCGGCTCCCGTTCTACTTTACCCTCCGCAGAGGCCGTAGAGATCGACCGGTAGCCAACCGCGCGGTATTATTGCCCTTTTACACCGGAAAGATAAAACACGCCACTGAGATTGAGGACGGCAAACCCGCCCAACCAAATAATTCAAAATGAGCAGCCCACGCCGCCGCATAGAGACTGATGTAAGTGGCTGCGAACAACTCGCTCTTCGGCATGCTTGCCTACTAACCTCGGTCCTCCGTATAGGTCATGAAGTATGCTTAATGATTTAGTCTTGCAAGCGCGGATGGCCATACTAACAGTGCATAGGATGTAGGAGATACACTCGGCACATAGAGGGATATGGCAGCGTCTGAGTACTAATGCCGCCTTAGGCTAATGAGCGATTATGAGGTCACCTTGGTCAACGACAATAGTAAGTCAATAAACCTATTCATGCTTACTTTTTACTTTGAATGGCTCTGCGATGCTGACAACGCCGTGTTCTCCAGTGTAAGGCTCCGGCTCCGACCGCCCAATCCTGTTCTGCTACGACAAACCTGACATTCCCATCCAGGCAAGAGTTCTACGTCCGGTTCAAGGGCCCGACCGAGAGTACGTTGTTGTCATCCCCCGACCAAAAGCCGGTCCAGACTAACCCTTACAGCGCCTTTCGAGGGCGGTATCTGGAAAGTCCATGTCGAACTCCCCGACCAATACCCCTATAAGTCTCCTAGCATCGGCTTTGTGAATCGCATCTTTCACCCCAACATCGATGAGCTGTGAGTCATATCACGTTCCCATTTTGCACAAAGCCACTGCATTCATTTACCGTTCGCTCGAATTATACTAAATCACGTGCGGCATTAGGTCTGGCTCTGTGTGTCTCGATGTGATCAATCAGACATGGTCCCCAATGTTCGACATGATCAACATCTTCGAGGTCTTCCTACCCCAGCTGTTAAGGTATCCGAACCCGGCCGATCCTTTGAACGGCGAGGCCGCCGCTCTGCTGATGCGTGAACCTAAGAGCTACGACGCAAAGGTGAAGGGTAAGTTTGGACTGTTATATTCCCATGTAAAAAAACGCTCCTTTTTTTGGAGTCACATAGTTTTTGTCATTAACGGTTCCCCACCACAGAATATGTCCAAAGGTATGCCAATAAAGATGCCGCCGACGAGGCGGGTGCTGAAACTGAAGACGATGACGACATGTCCTCTGTCGCCAGTTTCGATAACGACGACGACGAAGAAGACGAAGAACCCGCGGGCCAGATGGATGATGTATAGGATTATATTGCACCTGGTGATGGGTGGTCGGATGATTTGAATGTGTTCATCCCCCTGGATTCATATGGCAGGGGAATACTTTTACTCCACCCCCACCCTACCCCTTGAGAGGGAGGGGGAGATAGGGGGTTCGTAAATAATTAAGAAAGACGGGATGGATTAGCCTTTGGCGTTTTTGTTCGTTCGGTGTATATTTGCGGAATTCACTCTAGTTACTACTTCTTTTCATCACGGAATGGAGTTTGTTTCTGTGTTTGTGTGTGTTCGGATCGCGCCTTCCGCCTTTCCCCTTATGTTGATTTGAGCAAGGAAGGCTAGGAATTCTATGGCGGAGCTGGGGTATTCAGTTCGGGCAGTGATGGGTTCGTTGAATCAATGGTATCGAATTATTGGCTTCTTTGAATGAATGAGCTGCTTAACGTGTCTGAACCTTGTAGTTCTGTTTCATTATTAAATAAACCTATCCTCTTTCACAGATTCTTGCTTCTACTCTTGGATGGATAATACTTTGATTAGCTAGGCTTGCGTGATCGTTGCTGGAATTGAGGCATGGATGGGTGCTGGGAGTTGGATTTTGTTGGTTTGATTAACCTAACTGTTTTATCTCCCTACTCTTGGTCTCGTGGTTTGAATTTTTATTTTTAATTCTTTATTTTCCAGATGGAAAGCTGTAAGTGTTGGTGGGTATCTTTATATCTAACTAAATAATTATGCAGATCGTTCTTTTCCTGTTCCTCTCCTTGTGTGAACTGACCAACGCCATAAATCATTCGTCGCGTAGGTGTACGATTCGCTGTGGTTGGTAAATATTGTGCTCATGGTATCTGTATGCTCATCCGTCCATGCGTATATTTGTTCTATGCTCGTTCGCGAACTAGAATTAATCTGAGTCGTACTCTACCAGCACAGTCTTTGGAGGAGGATCTGTGTCTGGTGGTTTCTCTGTCGCGGGCACAGATGGGGTTGGATGTAGGCTCTCTGTCCCGTTGCTTTCTGTCCCCCCCTTCAATTTTTCTGGCTCTGTTTCTTCTTCGTTGAGTTGTTTATTTAATGGTGATGATGTTTCTCGCGTTCGTGTTGGTGCGGTTGGAGGAGGAGAGTGGGGATGCGCATCTGCTCGTTTCCGTTTTATCCCCTGAATCCTCGACGTTTTTGATGTGCCTCCCTCTCCCCCGCTTCGTGCTTCGTAGATGGATGCGGAGGAGAGAAGGAACGGATCTTGCGAGACTCGAGTGTTCCGCGTCACTGTTGACGCGAGCGATTCCCGCGTCTGGGATGCTTTGATCTCAGTCTTAAGACGTTTCTTGCTGTCCCCTGGTTTCGGGGTGCCGTCTATTTTCGCAGCGGCGGTCGTACCCCCCGCTACGGAGGCCGTGGCGAAGAGGGGCTTCGTGAGCGCCGCATCTTTTATTCTTGCCTTTTTTGCTCTGTCTATATTAGTTCCCTCCGTGCCATCCGTGTCGGGAGTGCGTAAAGCCGCCGCGACACCAAAGTCCACCAGCGCGGCCCGGCGCGCGTCCTCCTCCGTAGCTGGGACCAGGTCGATACCGAGGCTCATACGTTCCTGTAACTCCTCTGTACTCGCGGCCTCTTTCTCGCGGGCCTTGCGTCCCGTGCGAAACGCGGCCCGCAGCCGCCTGTTCTGCGTATACGGGTCCTCCCAAGCACGATAACTCGCGTCCTCGAGCTCAGCAATGCGATGCGTCCGCTCGATCAGCACGCCGCGGTCCTCGATAGTCTTCTCAAGCCGCGCAAAGGCGTCGTTGCGGAGCGCGTCTTTCTCTTTCGCCGTCTGTATCTCTCCCAACCCACCGATCAAATGGCGGGAGGTGACTAGGCTATCATCCTTGTCGTCTCCCGTATCTCGTCGCGTGCCGCCCTCCGTCACCACGTACTCGGCGTTGGCCGGGTCGGTGCGGATCTCGATGACGCCGCCGCAGTCGGTGTGGCGCATGCGGAAACTCCAGATGGGCGTGCTGTGGTAGGCGCCGACCTTTTTCTTCTCTGCGTTGAAGCGCACCCCTTGTCCGAT
The DNA here is from genome assembly GCA_007182795.1 of Xylaria flabelliformis. NCBI lineage: Eukaryota > Fungi > Ascomycota > Sordariomycetes > Xylariales > Xylariaceae > Xylaria > Xylaria flabelliformis. The sequence continues at coordinate 270,266 of VFLP01000039.1, forward strand.
GATGGTGGGCTTGGAACAGGTGCCGCACCACACGCCGAAGGGCATTTCGAAACGCACCGTCAGGATCCCCTCGGTCCGCAGTTTCGAGGCCCGCGCCCCCAGGGCGTGTTTCTTGTTTAGCGCATTGCCGGATATCGTCCCCTCCACGTCCGGCGGGACGTACCGCCCCATGTTGAAGCCTTGCATTTTGGCGGTGGGTGGTGCGAGGCGCGCGTTGAATTAGGTTTCTGGCGGTTTATTATTGTTGTCGGAGTGGTCGTGGTAAGGCGTACGCATTGAAGGAGTGTATTCGTGGGATGGAGTCGACTAGCTAGCTCAAAGACGGGGACTTTAGGTTGCTTCGCTTTGTGCCCGAGAGGCAGTTGTGGTACTCATATCTGTGCATTCCCAAGATGTGAATACACACTGTCCCCTAGTCACATATGGCACGGGGTATGACACGGTGCAAAGGAGCAACTGCTTCGGAGCAGAGAATTGATTATCATTAAGAGCAAGTCTGGCTTTGTTCGCTGACTGTTCATTCCTTAAAGCTGGCGCCCCCACCAGAAGATAAAAGTGGGCCCCTGACGCATCCCCATTAGAACCCTGAACCCCACTAAAAAATGTAGCCAGAGCTACCCGCGCACAGGGGAGCTACAGAGCTACAGAGGGGTTGAAAGTGCGTGATCTTGATAATCCCGGAGTGCAACTGTACTCTGCTTATGGTCGTGTAGTACATTGTGTAGTACATTGTTAGATAAAAAACCCAGTACATTAAGGTCCCAGTCCTGATCAATCCCATATCAAAATTGCTCCTTACGCCCTAGATCCGCTCCAACCGGTGTGTCAACATCCTTACTACCAAGGACTGGGAATTACACGGCATATAGCTGCCTAGGTTTGCCGCCCACGCACGAGCTGAACTTCCACCAGCGGTTGTGGTAGGCGCCGCCGATGTTGATCAATCCCCACTTGATCGGGGCTGGAATCGGAGGCCAGTTCGCCCACAGACCGTCCTCGACCGTGCCGTCGAGGTTGAGCAGGAAGAATGGCACCACGTCGAGCGTGCCCGCCTTGGTCACCGTGCTTTTGCCCCACGTCTTAAAAGTCAGCGACGCTTTGGCTTCTTCTGGAGAACCTGGCTTGGGCGCGTTGGGGTGGTTCGCGAGGTCGGCGATGGTTGAGATCTCGCTGTGGAAGTGCGTCTCGAATGGTTCCTGAAATGATGACATGATTCGCTGTAGCTCTTCGCCCGAGAAGTCTTTCGGTGACCGTACCGAGCTCAAGTATTTCTCGAACTCGGCCAGACCTGGCAGGAAGGCCTCTAAGAAATGGGAGAGAGTCGTTAGCGGGAAAATTCCACTTTGCACTTTACGGTGTACTTACCGTGCTCCTTGTGTGTCTCGTCCCAGATGGTCTTGTCGTCCAACACCTCCTCGACCCGGGTGAACAGCGATACCTCCTCATCGTCATGATGCGATTTGACGAACTTGTACCACGTCAGGGCATAGCCGATAAAGTCGTTCTTGTCGACGTCCTTGATGTTGGGGGCTTGTTGGTAGATGGAGTTATAGCCACGGAAGATGCTGTTGTGCAGCAGGGCCATGTGGGTGGCGCCGGTGGTGAAGATGTCGGTCTTCTTGGTCTCGAACTGCGGCGTGGTGATGAGCTTCAGCGGGGCGTCAGCCCACGGCTTGCTCGGCATTGGCGCTGTCGAGGTCATGAGTAGTGGTGATCGTGTGATGAAGAGGCCGATGAGGATGGGGATGGCGAGGAGGATGGGCCGGTTGAGCAGCCTGCGTCGTTCTGCGTTCATCGTCGTGGATTTAGAATGGGAGAGTGGCACACCGAGCGCACGGGCAGCGACGGGGTGTTTGTATATTTTGGAGATGAAGGGTGTGGTGTGCTGCTTCACTCCCCGATTGGTAAAAGGATGGTTGGCATTGGCTGAGCTGCCTGATAGCAATGGCCTGAAAGTGGTATCGTACTATATCATGCCATGCCACCCCAACTGCTATGACTTTCGATGGCACAGCGCTGTATCGGGTCGCGCTAGTGGTTGTCCGGTGGGGAGCTTCATGCTTTGCATGCCCTTGCCAGTACTGGCTGTGACGTACTCTACAGCTCCCGATTAGCCTAGACCCCACGAATAACCAATGAGACCCTGACCAGGCTTGCGAGAGCTTTAACTTCCGTTGTGGTTCGGAACTATTGCTCAGACACTTATAAATGGGATCGAATAGAACAACGTGTCTTACGGAACTAGGTAGGTAGTCAGATATGTAAATATGATATAAATGTTGTGTCATGTATTGTCTCGTGATTTTGAGAATTGGTTATGATGGTGCGAATCGTTGCTTTATTAGCCAAGACTTCGTTAACACTAATCGAATTCAAAGCGCTGATAACTAGAGTTGTAACACGTTTCAGGATTCAGCAGCGAATGCAAAGTTCTCAAGAATAACTTCTACTAATATTCCTAGGTCATCCTGATGTTTCTATAAGTTCATTAACACGACTACAAGTCCCGCGCATTGCGGGGATATGCTGACACATGCCGGTACCCTTAGCTAATATTCTCCGTTAACCAATGTCAGGGACATTCCCAAACTTACCTATGTCATGTAGGTACGCCCTACCTAAGACTAAATGTAGTCACTCGACCTGACCATCGTCCCCAGAGTTTGAAATCCCTATTTCCTATTTTATGCAGGTACCCAGGTGTTCTTGAAACGATTAGTGTACGATTACCTAACTACCCTCGCTACCTACTATAAACATGTTGAGTATCACAAATCGTACATATTCGCCAAGCAAAAGGAACAGGGACGAGGTTACAGAGAGCTGGACTAATCGGCCGCCTAGCCGATATCAGTCCGTCCATCCGGGATCTTGTCGAACCCCGCGCCCATGCACGCGCCATCGCGACGCTACAGTAATACGAAGTGGTTCGGCGGAAGGACTGCCTTCCCAAGGGCGCGCCGTAGCTCGGCGGGGTAGAGTAGAGAGCTATTCACCGTCGGGTATTAGATATGGGTGACGGATTATGGTGACCTCGTATTAGGTAAGTCAGTCCGTGGAGCCCGCGGTCTGTCCGAGGAGATGAGCGGATTTGACCGCATGGAAGACCATTATCTACAAATGGGTTTAGTCTGATGAAAGGCCGGAAGGCGATCTGTGTTGCATCGTCTTGCCTGGCTATTCCGGCGTCTTTTACGATGTACACTACGTTATGTGACTCAAGGTGAGGAGTAGGGAATCAATTTCATTTTCGGAAGGACAGGTGTCTCAGGATCGGGTCTCCGCTGTGGAAAAAAACCAAGACGTCGGGTGAGTGAGGGGACAGATGAGAGATTGTGGTTGGTCGATGTGATAGATCAAACGATCGAGAGGGATATATAAAGAAGAGGAGAAGGCGCTTCATTGATCTATCAGTCAGTCTCTGCGCTATCTAGTCTCCAACATCGCATCGCTACAAACTACTCAATTTACCAATACTTATCAACATCTATCTTCATCATGTCTGAGGGAGGCTGCTTCTGCGGAAAGGTTCGCTACTCGCTTGAGGGAGAACCAGAGCGCAAGGTCTGTGTCACCACACGCCAGTTCCCGACATCTTTCTCTCACTCTCCAACCTACCTCACCAACCCCTTACCTTTTTTCTTTGCTAAATAAAAGCCCAAACTAACCGTCCTTCGTAGATCCTCTGCCACTGCGTTGACTGTCGCAAGATTTCGGGCAGCACATTCAGCACCAACCTTCTCGTGGCAGGTCCCAGCTTCAAATTGACCTCGGGAGCGCCCAAGATTATCGGCAAGACGGCCGACTCAGGCCGCGAGATCGTCTCCCACTTCTGCGGAGACTGTGGCTCTACCCTCTGGCGCGACGGCGCCGCCTTCGGCGATAAGAAGATGATCAAGGCTGGCACCCTCGACGATGTCGATGCTCTCGACAAGGCGCACCCTGGTGCCGAGGTCTTCACTGAGCACCGCGCGAGCTGGCTCGCGCCGATTCCTAACGCTGAGCAGAAGACGAAGCAATAGTTAGTTGGTTTGGGGCATTTGTTTGGTGCGAGCGAGCGAGCATGACTGGCGGAAAAGAAATATTGAGTCTGCATGGTTGTATTGGTGATGTCAAGTCAGCCCACCGTGTTGTATTGGAGGGAGTTGGCGCGTGTAGTTAAGAATCCGAAAAAGGGGCCAATTTTGCCCTATTGAAAATATTGAGACGTGTCGTGATGTCGGTGTGAGTTGGCCATTTTGATTAAAAGTATTACCTGACTCGATAGAATAACTCAACGACGGCAATCACGGCAGAATCAGTCCGTACGTTTTCGAGTATGGGTAGGTAGGTTTACGTAGATAGACATTTCTAACTCCTGAACCGGCTTCCCTACCGTCTGAGATTGAACTACGTAAGCCTCTCAATAGTTTTCGTGCCAACGTTCCCGTTCATTCGTTCTTCCCCGGTCCTATTCCCGGCAGGTTGTACGCCGTGGGCAGTCAAGTTCCTTGCCACCTCCTTTCCCGCCTGTCTCCGCTGTGGGAATCCCGGGTTAGTACAGTTGTTAGTCGTCTGAATGCACGTATGGCTGCGGCTAAAGATTGTTAGGTGGATTAGTCGTTGTGGAAAACGGTGGAGGAGGAGAATACGCAGTAGAGGCGTCCTGAGACTAGGTAACATTCATCTCCGGCCACGGTAGTAGCAGTGAAATATACTGTAAAATATACTGTAATCTCATGGATACAGTATTGTTGTTCTTTCCGCGCCTTCAACACTACGGGTATGATACTGGTCGGCCATATCGTCTTGACTTGGTTATTTCATTGAAACAAGATTGAGCCGCAAAATACCGTCATCGATAGCGTTGATGCAGGGTCCTCGTGGTACCGGGTGGAAGATCTACAGAAGACAGTCCTGGAACCACTGAATATAAAAGTTACAGATGCTAAGCTTTTTCATCGGGTGATTTCTTACAGGACTAAATTAGCTCTTGCAGCCCGTCTTTCAAGCTTTGTTCTCTGGATGTAACAGGACTAGCGGCGACGGCCAATCGTAGGCTACTTGAGTACCTAAGTACTTTAAAGATGCTCTTCGGCTGCCATACCCTGTTTGTCAATTTGCCGTGTTTTCCTTCAATATGCAAAAATATGTACTACAGTAGCCTACCTAGTGTAGGACCTTGGACCACTTATCATAAAAGTTGTTATGCAGGGAGAAGGGGATCTCTTGATTTCCGCTCCATACCTACTGTACTGTACTGTTTTTACACTATGGGATCTACACCGAGCGGTAGAAGATTACGCTTGCCATGACTTCATTGCTCCATTTTGTACAACGCGATTTTCGGTTTTTGTTTGAAGATCGGAAACGCAGCTTGTGGATAAGAATGCACGTGCAATCCAGTTATTGTGCGGCACAAGATGGAGTTGTCAAATTGACCGATCCTAATCTAGAGGGAAGAACACTGCCACACTGCCACCCGGTCTCACTCCGGGCTTCGTATCAGCTTCTGTTTCCACGGCTCCATCCCGATCCTTATGTACAGTGTGCGGACTGTATAATGGCTGTAGCCTATCTAGATGGCAATGTTCGGTATTTTCATTCTCAGCTTCAACATGTTCATCTGAGAAATTATAGATCAATAAGTCAATATCCTGTTGATAGTGCAATTTCAATAACCAACAAGTCCGTGTAAGTCGTTTCAATAGATTTTGATAGCGTCCGTGTAACTTTAGGTACTTTACGCAGGGCTTCGTGGTGTAGTACAGTGCGCTGTTGTGCCTGTTATTTTTGTTGCAGTGGAGTCAGCCAGACGCCGTGTCAGGTACGGGGGACCCAGTACACGCGTAACTGTCATGCTGGAGGGTGGGCTTAGCTCCAGATTGAAAAGTCTTGGCCCCTTTATACGTGCGTCAGCCCAGATTCCAAACAGCCCATACTTCTCCCCTCCCTCGCTATCCCTGGTTTTGCTTTTCTACCTCTTTGTCCCATCTTGGTCAACCACTTTCGATATAGATCATTAATAACAAAAAAGTTTGCTACACACATTCTTTGAACGGCCCAAGGACCATCTTCGTCCCGAGGCGCCAACAGACCATCTCTCGTTCTGGTCTTTTTTTTATATCCATTGGCTTGAATCTAGCTACGCGACTGCATTGATTCCTCACTTACAACAACAAACACGGCTGGTCCAATTCGGTCGCTATCCATCGCCAATCTCAACATCAACAACAGCTAAACCATCAATTCGCCAAGTCGACGCTTGTATCGATATCCCGTTCGCTCCACCATGAAGCTGTCCTCGGTTCTCGGGGCTGTCGCCCTATCCGGCGCGGCCTCTGCTGCTAGCTACGACACCATTCCCGACATCAAAGTCTACGGCCAGCACTTCTTCTACACCAACAACGGCTCCCAATTGTAAGAGCCTTTCCCCTTACCCCATGTCGCATGAAATCCATTCTGACCTGTGGTATGATAGTTACATGAAGGGTGTTGCTTATCAGGAGGATTTCTCTCCCAATGGCTCAACTAACGCAAATGTCAAATATACCGACCCCCTATCTGACGGAACCAAGTGTGCTAGAGACATTCCCTTCATGAAACAGCTATTCACCAACGTCATTCGTGTCTACGCCATCGACCCAACGGTGAGCCACGACGACTGCATGGAGATGCTCGCCGCCAACGATATCTACGTCGTTGCCGATCTCAGTGAGCCCGGTACCTCCATTGACAGCAACAGCCCAGAGTGGAATCTCCCTCTCTACCAACGCTACACCTCTGTTGTCGATGCTCTGCAAAAGTACAAGAACGTTATCGGTTTCTTTGCCGGTAACGAGGTCGTCCAAGCTGCCAACCAGACCGAAGCTACCGCTTTCGTGAAGGCTGCTGTTCGAGATGTCAAGTCCTACATAAACACGCAAAAGTACCGTAACACCCTCGGCGTTGGATATGCTACTGCCGACGTTCCTTCGAGAGACGAGCTGGCTCATTACTTCGCCTGCCAGCCCGAGAGCGGTACAGACACCAGCATCGACTTCTGGGGCTACAACGTCTACTCCTGGTGTGGTTTCAGCAACTACCAGGCATCATCCTACGATGAGCGTGTGCAATTCTTCAGCGACTATCCTGTTCCGGTCTTCTTCGCCGAGTATGGATGCATTGAAGGTATTCCTGGTGGACCGACCCACAGACCCTTTACTGAGGTTCCGGTACTCTTTGGCAACATGACCGAAGTCTTCTCCGGTGGTATCGTTTACCAGTGGTTCATGTCTGACAACAACTACGGTCTTGTCCAGATCGAGAACAACAAAGTCGTCCCAGAACCTGACTTCACCTCCCTGAGAAACCAGCTTGCTAAGGTCAGCCCCACTATCACCGCCTCGAGCGCGTACAAGCCTACCAACTCGCCTCCCGCTTGCCCGACCACCGGCTCTTCGTGGGCTCCTGTTGCTTCGCCTCTCCCGCCCCCGGTTAACCCTGAGCTCTGTGACTGCGCCATGAGCAGCTTGACCTGCACCATTAACTCTGACAATGCCGACGAATACGGCGATGAGTTCGGTTTCATCTGTGGCGAGCAGGACGGCAAGTACTGTGTCGGTATTTCGCACAACGCTACCACCGGTGACTACGGTGCCATTTCAGGCTGCTCTCCCAAGCAACAGCTCGCATTTGTTGCCAACCAATACTACAATGCGCAGAGCAACAAGGCGAGCGCTTGTGACTTTGGCGGGATTGCCACAACACAGAGCCCCAAGACCACCGGAAGCTGCTCCAGCTTGCTCCAAGCTGCCGGCTCCGACGGCGCTGGATCCGTTGCCCAGCCCACCGGTGGTGCAAGCAGTACCTCAAAGAGCGCCGCTGCCCCCAACAACCTTTCTCTCCCGGGTTTCTTCAACTTCGGCACAACTTTCTTCGTTGCCTACATCGTCACTGCTCTCTTGTCCGGAGTTGGCATGCTTGTACTATAAGAGTATGTGTAAGGATTAATAATGGAGCAAATTGGATATTTGTTGGATTCCCGTATATAGGAAACAAAATGTTAATACAGCAAATGTGTCCCTGTATTAAAAAGCTCTGTGTTATATGATTTATTTTATTTGTGGTGCTGTTCTGGGGTTGGAATATTTGGGTAGATGCTTGTTCAGGTAATTGATTTAAAGAATGCACATACGGCCTGGCGTCATGTAATTCGCTATAAACTTTACACAAATGAGCGATGATTCAAAGCCTGAATTTACAAGTGTCATAAGTAACTCGCCATTGTTCATATTAGACATGATGTGACTAGAATTTCCTGGAACGATATAGCTGTACACTTGGTAACAGGCTCTAATAATCCTTACGATGGTTTCTGGTTGGTTTATACTTCTTGAATGGTCTTTCTGACATTATGACTAGGCTAAATGAGTGGACTGAATACTGACAGAGGGCAGAAAGGTGTTGTCAGTAGGCGATTATTGGGGTAACATATAACACAGTACACATTTCGTATTCATGACATCGTAACAAGTAACCCTTCGGTTAAGCATCCGGCCCCCGCCTTCAGTATTTGTATGCTTCACTAGGGTATCATCGCATTCGTTCTATTTATTTCGGCACCGACACAGAGAGCCGATACGTCTCGCCGGGGCGGATGGACGTGAACCTCGCCCCCTCCAGCACGACATCGCCATGTCTCACGACGACCTCATCCACTTCCGCCTTCTTCTGGATATCGACCAGGAACGTCGCGCCGCGGAACAGGCGCTCGACCTTCATGCCGTCCCAGTGTGGCGGCAGCTGGGGCCGGATCGTCAGCCCCTCGGCGTCGCCGCGCAGTCCGCAAAGCCCCTCGATGAAGCACCGGTACGCCCACGACACGGTGCCCGTGTTGAACAGCTGGCTCGACCGCCCCGCCGTGCGCGGATACTCGCGCCACGCGCCCCGGTAGTAGTTGGGGATGTACACGGGCATTTGGCCGCGGGCCACGTAGTCTTCCTCCGAGGGACCGGGCACGAGCTTGCGCAAAACATCGTAGGCCCGCTCGGACTCCCCGCCGAGCCCGTAGAGGGCGTGGATGTAGAAGACGGCCGCGTGGTTGTACACGGACCCGTTCTCTGCCGATCCGGGGTACTTCTGCGTCACGCGGCCCACGTCCTCGCGCATCCCGCTGTACGGCGGCGCGAACATCAGCGTGCCGTACGGCGTCGACAGGTTCGCGTCCACGGCGGGGAGCATCGCGTTGATCTGGGCCTGCGACGCCGCGCCGCTTAGGATCGCCCATGTCTGCGGGTTCAGCCAGATGCGGCCCTCGCGGTCCTCGGCTATCCCGAACACGACGTCGTCGTCTGTGATCCCGCGCGCGAACCAGTCGCCGTGCCACATGTGCTTGTTGGCTGCGGCGTTCACGGCCTCTGCGCCCGCTGTGTACTTCGCTGCCAGATCGGCTCGTCCCTGTCGCGCGCACACGTCTGCCCATAGCTTGCATGCGAACCCCGTCGCTAGCGTCAGCCATCCCGATACTCCCTTGCCCTTGTATCCGACCATGTTCATGGGGTCGCACCAGTCGCCCTGGGCGATGTAGCTTAGTCCGCGCTCGTCGCGTGCGCTGAGTAGCCAGTCGACGGCGCGCGAGATGCGCTCGAATACAGTCTGCGTCTCGCCGATCCCGTCCCGGTTAGCCACGGGCTCGTCCAGCAGGGCATAGTCGGCTGTCTCGGAGAGGTACGCCTCCAGCGCAACGGGCAGCCACACGCAGTGGTCTGTGTGGGGGATCTGGTTGATGTACTTCAGCTCGGCGCCCTCGGCCAGCAGAATGCCATCGGGCATGGAGCCCGTGGCCTCCTGCTGCGCCAGTGCCGTCACGAACGCCCGCCGCGCCACTGACGGGTTGATGTACGCCATTCCCATGTTGTCTTGCAGGTAATTGCGCGTCTGCGGGTCCGTTGTCAGTCGGTTCACGTCCCCGTGGTAATAGCACTGCCGCGGCAACCAGTTGTTCACGAAGTTGTCCAGCGCCGCGTCCGGTGTTGAGATTTGCAGACACCCCGTCCCCTTGGCGATGTACGCCGCGTACTCGCCTGCGCACCGCGCAAAACCCGCCTTGCTCAGGTACCGCGTCTTCATCGTCCGGATCTCGGCGTCGTCGAGAGCCGGCCCGAGTAGAAAGCGCAGTGTGTGCGACTCCGAGGGCGGCAGCGTGAGCCGGTATTGCACGGCCGCGGCGGGCGTCTCGTACCGCGCGTCGCTGCGGCCGAGCTCCTCGCGATCGACGATGCCTGACGGCGCGTGGAGTCCGCCCTCCCCTTCGAAGGCCCCCTGCATCGCCTCCCATGACGCGGGCGGCGTCTCGCACAGGAAGTAGGACTTGTCCTTCAGCAGCTTGTTCTTGAAGTAGTCCTCCGCCTTCTGGTAAGGCGTGATGCTGCTCGCGACGACACCGCACAGGTCGGCCCGCCACTCGCCCGACTGGTTCATCCACGACATGTACCCGAAGGGGAAGTAGGGGTACACGCTAATTTTCCTGGGGTGGTCCGTCAGGTTCGTGACGTTGACGGTCCACAGCTCGGCGACGTCGTGCGTGGGAATCACGAGCGTCATCTCCACGCGCAGCCCTAGGTTCTCGACGGTCCAGCGGACATCGCTCTTGCCGGCCGAGAACACGAACTTATCTAGCTTGGCGCGCACGGGTTCGTACGGCGCCGAGAAGACTTCCGACGTCTCCTCGTCTTTGACGTATACGAACCGGCCGGGGTGGTGGGCGTAGTAGTTCTGCTCGGGCTGCATGAAGGTCCTTGCTTCCAGATTGGGTGCGTGCATGTACTTGGCTGGCTCGGGCTGCATGAATTGTGCCGTTGCGTAGCCCCTACATGTCACCTGGATCATCATCTGCTGGTTCCAGAGAAAGGCACCCGCCTTAGGCATTGCCGTTGCGCTCGATAACTCATACCGCGAGCCATCGGCCGTTGGACGACAGAGAGGCGTGTGGCTGGTGCCGTTGACGCCGTTGGTACCGTTAGTACCGTTAATATGGCCATTGGCACCATTGGCACCATTCATACGGCCGTTGGCACCGTTGACACGGCCATTGGTACCGTTGACATGACCGTTGGTGCCGTTAACACCGTTAGCACCATTGCTCGCTGCGGGGATACCCACTCCCCGGCTTGCAATGCCCGAATTGATAGGCATCTGTGATAGCGAGTTAGTTGGTTGGTGTTGATGGTTGGCCAGCTCCGTGGCTGTAGAGTGCGTCCCCGAGATCTGCCGAGTCCGGTTCGGGGGGCTTCGGAAGGACAGGGCTGTTTAGAGTCCCGACTTGGCACGAACTCTCGACTTTTAGAACAGGCACCGGGTCGAGATCGGTAGCACAGAGGGAGAATATTTCCAGAATTTCTCTTGATCCGAAAAGGAACGGAGTCGTACGACAGAACCAAAAAGGAAAAGGAAAAAAAAAAGTATTAAAAGAAATGATCACTCACTCCCGACCGCCGGACACGAGAAGACACGGCTCATATTTTGTGTTCCTTGGCCCAACCAGCAGAAAAGGGCAGAGCCAACATCGACCGACGCGTGCACAGGGGAGGCAGCCAGCCAGCCAGCGAGCCAGCAGGGCTGGTTACTCTGCTTTACCGACTTGCCTACCGCATCGCTCCCAGTAATCCAGCGCCATCTACCGCGTGGTCATGAGCCGATGGTCCCGGCGCCGCCACCGGACCGCGAATGCAAATTTCGTACAGTAATTGAAAATCCCAATCCCTGATGCTTAGCACGGCTAGCACGGGAGAATGCTGCGGGTAAAGAGGTGCGGTGAGGGTGACGTCCAATCGCCTCCGTTACCTCGCGCTCACGCCCCTAGACCCCATGGGACCCTAAACCCAATCGCTACGCTTGGAAGATCGGTCAGCTGACCCACCGAGGTGTTTGCTTCGGGAAACGTTAAACCGGGGGGGAGGGAGGGAATGTTTCGATGACGGCTCACCACAGCTCACGATGTACATATGATCTGTTCGGGTTGAGCCGTTTTTTTTGTGTGTCTTGTCTCATAAATAGGGGCGTGGGGGGTTTATACGATTCGACTGGAGAGATTTCGGTCCCTCATGCAGCCATTGCCCAAAAGAGGTAGGTCGTGGGTTGGGGGTCTGTCTGATTTCTGACAGGTCTTCCGATTTCACGATGCCGCTCGTGGGGTTTTTGGAGTTTGGGGTTTGGAGTTCGATGGAGTCGGTATCATTAGTCGGGATGACTGCTAAGAACGGTGGGTTTTTCCCCCCGAATCATGACATGCCTTACGACGTAAGTTAGGTATTATCTGAGTAGTTCCTATAACATGTCGCTTTGGTTGGTCCACGGGAATAGCAATGAGATATCGGTGTACATGAACTACAACATAAGCTACGCAACAACAAGTCATTAGTTCGTGGGGACTCTCAATTGGCTTCAGAAATGAATCGTACCTAGGACTTATTTCGGAAAAAGGGCTGAACTAGGTAATTCGTAACTTGACCCGCCTCGTTACGGTATGGGGGGAAGACGATAGTTACTAGCCACACCGTTTGTTCCTTACCGTTCGTTGATCAGATGGCGGCCGCGGATACGGGATATACCAAAAAATATATTAAATGCGGACCGGTCTCAAGGCTAGCGAGGCTCCAGATATGTTAGTCCGCCTATGGGATTAATCGAATCAGAGGCGTGTAAGTTGGGTATTATTAGAGGCGCGTTCACTAGCCATTGCACGGCTCGCTTGCTCTCCTGGGGTACCACAGCAGGTACGCATTCTATTGTCTTCAGGCGTTATTTCGGCCACATCGGTATATTGGGTCTCCGAATATATCATTAATACAAAGACACGAGCTGTAATGTCTCGTGATCTTTGCGGTTTTATTTGTGAGTACCACACTCGGTCTCTTGGCTTTATGTTGAGCGAAATCTGGGTATGACAAGAGGATAACTCAATTGGATGGGCAATCTACTTCATGAGCCATTGGTATACCTATAATGAAATATACCCTTTTACATGCATAAATATCATCTCTGACCGCAATCGCAAATACGTGCCACTAGGGAACTCGGCCCGGCCTATCAGTCTGGGCATGTAGTCATCAATGAGTTGTTCGTATATGATATCATGACTGGCTTTGCAATAATGTTGTGTTAGTTTGTGATGATGCTCCGAGGTCGGTTACAGGATCCGATAGAGGGCAGAATCTGGAACAATTAGGCACAAGATTATGATGTTGCGCCCTTGTTTATCTTAGCTCTCATATGCGTATTCTAGAAAAAACAACACTTTCACTTACTCGCAGATCTCTAAAAGATCACACAACCTCAATTAAAATACTCGACCTCTCTCGAATCTACCTACAAGGTAAACGTTTCCAGGTCTCAAGATCTGAATGGGTTTGATTCAACACCATATTCAAACGTGATATTAGCTCGAAAGCACGGTCGGCAATGCATATATAGTTTTCGTGGCCTAATGCACGTACTAAGAATTGCCCCTGCTTACAGTGGGCCAGAATGCAACCCCATCATCCTACGAGTCGTTTAGTTAGAGTGCAGGAAGCAACGGATAGCAACGCTATCCGGGCTTAATACTACATCGTCATTGTTACAGAGTAAAATGTAAGACCGGCTGGTTATTTGCTGTAACAAGAAAGCTTATCGTGAAGCCGCGAAAGGTTGAGGCTTTCTCGTACTGAAGAGACAATGCTCAAATACATCAATCCAACGTTCATCTCCCTTAGCCAATATCATTAGCATGCTTCAGTCTCATGGGATGATCAAATAGCAATCTCATCCTGGCGAAAATAATTGTCAATAAGTTGCCGACAACAAAAATTTCCAAACAACAGCTATAGCAAGATTAGCCAGCTAATAAGGATCCGATTAAGCTGGTTGCAGATAGCCACGTTTCTGTTACAGATGGGCCCCATCCTGACCCGGTGATCGGGTTAAAGTACATGAGAAATGGATCGAAGGTACTGTTCAGGTCCAGTTATAGGGCAAACAGGGGGGGAAGTTCAAGGTAAGGGAATCCGATTGGTGGTTATAGATTGTTAAGCGAGATAAATGAGTTAAGTCGGCATGATAAAGAGAGTGTGTAAACTAGAACAGTTTTTATATGGTGTTCAAGAAATCTCTGATATAGTGGCATAGTCCGTTGTACACTTTCAATAGGTTAATTAAACGCCAGCTTGTTCGCGTCCTTGCTAGTATTTTCTGAATCTGAGACATGATAAGGGAATCGTGTATGCTGACGGTCTGGGGCCCACTCAAGAACCCAAACTTGTAATTATTCAGTAAGCAGCTTGACGACAATCATCTTGACGAGACTCGTAAGAAAGTATCCTATATAAGCTATTCGACCATAACCGAAGCCCAGTGTAGTTCATAGGACCGCTGAGAAATCACTATTCAGCCCTGGAGCCTGCTTTCGCGATCGTAGTGCATCAAAAAACCTTTAGGTCAGGTGTACGTTGAGGATCATTCTCAATCCCGAACACCATGATGATTATATATGTGCCTTCAGGCAGGCAAGTTCTATCGCGGGAAATATACGACTTCTTGAAAAGACACTTCATGCCCAGTAGCGTTATGGGTGTAAATAAGATTGAGAATGAAAGTAGGAGTCGATACCGGAAGATTTCTTGCGACAGGACCTCTCTTAGTGAACCCCTAGTCCTTACTATCGGTTACGTAGTAATAGAGTAATACAACTGGAATGACCTAGTATAGTTTGATTCTTCCATCTTTGTTTGAGCAGTCCGAATCTATACCGGGGCATGAAATAAACACAGCAATTTTTAGGCCTAGGAAGCACCAATCATACCGTGTCCAGACCAGTAGTCATCAACCACTTCGACTTCTGGTTGAGCTAGTTAGAGGATATTAACCAGCATAAGCTCAATAGAATTGCTATCGATAGTGCACCCATCAGGGCTCTCTGAGGTTTAATCGGTTACTGATCTAAGTCTATGGTCACGTCCCCTACCTACTCATTTCTAGTCTTATGTACTGTGCACGTCGAAAGGATCAAGAAATTCAATTCGGTATTAGACGTGCCTCACACATGCTTATAACAACCGGGCTAAATTCTCAAACGATATATAAAGGTCTGGACATGTTATCTCGAACAACCGAAGGGAGTAGGGCTGATATCTGCCCGGGTGCAAAATCTTGCGAAACCAATGAACAGCGCTATTGTTGCATCTGTGTAACTGTTAGTGATGATGGACATAACGCATAGCTAGAGGATGACCTCAGATGGCTTCGGTCAAGTAAAATTGTGTGTCTTCTTTCCTGTAATAAGTTAATAACTCAACGAAGGAGGCACACATGGAAGCTTAGGTCGAGATTCACGAAATCTCAGATTGATCAACGTTGAGAGAATTATTATATTATATCATTATTGTTGAGTGTTATACACCTTCTCATACCAAAGCTTACTCATAGACCAGAATATCAAACCGGGCAGGCGGATTTTCATAACATCCGAAACTTCGTTATCGACAAGATGCTCTGAATGGTTACATTCCCCTTTCCATCTTCGGTAACCTGCCAACCCCTCAATGTATCCACACACTCACAAACAAAAACAGAACATTGTAGGGAACAGATATCGAATTTTGAGATGCGAAGGACTTTCCAAAGGAATCTTCGGTGTTCGTATTCAGATGAGACTTTGCTCCGCGACCCTTCTTCTGCCGTTACAGGTTGGTAGTGTGTGCTGCATTCAACAAACTAAACCCGATAGTAAAACCGGCGCGCGATTCCATCGGACTATTCCTTGCGTGAGTACGTCTCATCGAAGTCAGTTTCGCTTTACTAACGTGAACAGCCCCATGACTTTTCAACGCCAGGAATGAGTACTGGTTGGCCGACCGCGGGCAATTTCATGCTTGCCACTAATGGTGAATTGTGCGACATGCATCTTCTCGGATAGCACGGGAATGAACAGTAGTTAATTAATTAAATATTTCGAAGGCTGGTAGCTTTGTATAAAGGACAGTCGTATAATGTCAAGTTGGAGTGCTAAGTTTTGGCAATTGTATTTCAAAACCGTTCATCTCAATCCGCTTTTATATTCAGAGCTCAGTAAGTATGGTTCCTAAAGCAGCCTTGCTCGTGGTTTTCTGACCGAGATGGAGCTCTCGGACGGGCGTCAGCTGACAAGTGACCAACTGCAACAGCACAGCCCTATAAATATCCCTGGCGTTGCATAGAACCGAGATATTGGACCCAACCGTCGCTTACACGTGCGCGGGTGCTTATGCCGGCCTCAAAATAGTCACCGCTTGTTAATATGAGAGAGCCTTATCGTGCGGGATAATCTATACTGACGTCGCTCTACGAAAAGCGGCTGTGCCGACTTGGGGTCCGTAAAGTTGCGGTCACTGGCCAATCTTCCGAAGTTTAAAGCCTCCAATCAACACATTGTTACCTCGTCTGTGTCCATTTATCAATAATGCCCGTTTGATAGCATAGGCGAATTTCATTTCCCAGTTAAGCTTCAGAGAACGTTGAATCGATCTCACCCCACTTCATATTGCTGAAAGTGACCTGAGGTGCTGGTTCAATCACTTGAATGTTCTTTGGGTTACCCTCTGTCGCGTTGCAAGGACCGGCACCCTGTGACGAGCCATCGAGCCATTGCATGAAACCACCCTCATCCCACCACAGACTGAACGTCAAGACCATACCGCGACTTAATGACTCGCCGAACCCTGACAGGCCTCCTAATCTCATGAAGGCAGTAGCGCCAGTTGCTTCGCAGTACTCATCGGTCTCGTAATCGACAGCCGGGACGCCTTCCTTCTCTATCACATTGGCCTTGATGATCTTACCGTCCTGCAAGTATAGGCGACGGATTCCGGTCAGAGTGCCGTTGGCGTCTGCCGGGAACTGAGTCACAACGGTGAATGGTTTCGTAGTATCAACGTCGAACTCTGACCCCTCCCCGTAATATTCGGGTTGGTTTAGCCGATATGTGTTCCAACCACAACCATTCTTGTCGCATACGCCCTGTGCTGCGCATTGGTCTCCTGAGCAAAGGTAGGGGCCGGTTTGGTTGCAGGGGTGAGGAGCAATTTGAGTTGCTCGAGCATTGGCCTCCCAGATGTCCATCTCGTTGCAACAAGCACCCTTCGCACCAACGTTTCCCTATCAATCCGTCATTAGTCGCACGCGATTGAGATCTAGGAGTATAATGGGATTACTTACGACACCATTGATGAACGGAGTGACGTAACACTGCGCGTCACAGTAGCCAGTTCCCCAGGTTGCACCGCCGGGGTTGAGCTCACTCTTTCCACCATCTTCCAACATCTCACCCATGTAGAGGGCGCTGTTCATACCACACGGGAGGTGTGTGGCGTCAATATCGAAAGAGATCTCTTGTCCAGTGAGCTTCAGCATCTCATATTTGTCCTTGGCTTCGTTAAGCAAGTATATCCTCGGAGACACAACTCTGCCGCCAACGATCTGCTCCATGAGTAGCTCATCGTCTTTAGTCGTGACACCGATGGTGCTGTAGTCCTGGACGCTCTCCATTACACAGTTCTTCGCGCAGTCTTCCTCAGTCGGGCAAGCTGTGGGATCTGGGCCATTTCCCCAGTCGCCGCAGCCAGCCCCGCTGTCAGCTTGATAGACTCCGTGCGAAGACGAGTCCAACACAAGGTAGTTGGTCGCCTCTTTGCATCCGTCCGCCTTCGTGCATCTGTATGTTGTGATCTTCGGATGGTTATCGGGCCCACCAACGGGCTTTTGTGCTACGGAGAGGCCCAAGAGGGCGAAACTGAGCAAGATAGTCTTGCCGGTCATTGTGACTAGATATTATGTTGTATATAATGAGAAAAGTCTTAATCGGCGAGATAGAATGGCGCAATAGTCCATGTTCATGCTTAACTTATATAGAGAATTGTTTACGGTGTTCGCCTGTCTCTTCACGGTCCATTTTGCGCTCCGCTTTCCTAACTTTGACTCGTTCCGTAAGCCAAGATACCACATTCATTTATCAATGACGACCAGTTCCATTCTTGGTGTTGCTAAAGGGTAACCCTGTTTTCATGAGTGGAATGGTGCTCTCCGACGGGTGGACGTGGGAAAATGGCCCGCCATTCCGGCATGGCAAGGCGCATACTATTGGTATGTATTCCAAGCCTTTCAATAGAGTTGGGTTGGATCTTGCCGCGTCTCCAATATCTGGGTTTCATCTTGAGTGGTGAGATGGGCCGCTGGAGCCTTTGCCAAGGAGGTAAGCTGCCCCGTGCGCATCTGAGCTGGCGAAATCACTTAAATGAATCGAGAGCTATCAGACGAAAAATGAGCGCGATACAATGACTGAAAAGATATCGATGAATACCAGAAGTTTAAAGCCATTGTGTGTTGCAGGTGGGTAAGTGCCCAGTTCTTGGCGGCGAACTCCTTCGATTCGTTGCGCGTTGGGTATCTATAAATAAATGAGTTAACGGCAACTATTAATTTCGAATATGCAGGTGGTACCGATTTTCCTGCGCCTAATGTGATGCACGATTCAAATATATGTATACAGTTTAAGCTATCATTTACGCGTGGAGTTCGCAATGATAAGACGCGATTTGCAGCAGGCTTTTTGGTCCGTGCTTGTGGTTCGAGGCGCGCGAAATCGTGCCCGATCACCGAATAAGTCAAGTCCTATAAGAAAAAGCTCCCTAAAAATTCCTAAAAATGAGAATCTAAATCTGCCCTGTGACAATACGCGAAGTGGCATTTGTTGAACAGTACTACCTAACTAATATTTATCTAAAATGTGTCAGCAACTCTACTAGGCATGTAGGTACCTATTGGACGATTGAGGGACACTTGCCCCCAAGAGATATCTGCGGGATGATGTTTTCCCCTTACCCCAGCCGGCATTGATGACAGCTCCCCACACTCGTGTAATGGGATCGACATGGAGAAAGTGCAAATGCTGCGTTACGAGAAGAGCGGTCACTATGTAACATAACAACAATTTTATTACTGTTTCTCTCGACGTAGTTGCGGAAGTAGCTTGAATATCATGTAGAAGATCGCATGTTAGTTTTATTTTAGGCCTGTCTGGCGTTTGCACGGTCGCAAGTATGTAAATATTGGTTGTAATAATTTCTTTCCGTTTTGCTCAGCATTCGATCATTCGCGCGGGGAAGCAGAACCGACCCCCGGTCTTCTCCGCATCTGATATTTGTCGTCTTTCCTGTTCAACTTCAGATAAACCATTATCACGCCCCGCCTTGATTTGTCTATGAGGAAGGGACAATGAACTCACCTTCTATGCTGCAACTTTACCTAGACTCAAGATCTAGTGACGCGGCGTGAACACCATCAGCAACATGACAAAACCCGATGATATTGAACCTGCCTCAGTGGCCCATCATGAACGTACGAGCGTCTCGCCACCACCGAAAGGTGCCACTTTGCGGGATGTAGACGTTGCAATGGCATTATTCGACTCACCGGAACAAATTCATGAGCCTATTGATCCAGCTGAAGAACGAAAGCTCGTGCGCAAGGTAAATTGGGGCGGATAATGCTACAGTTATGCACTGGTGTAACTAACTCTTGAGCACTTAAGATTGACTTTATGATTCTTCCATACCTTGCTGTTTGTTACGCTTTCTTTTATATCGATAAAACGACTTTATCTTACGCAGGTACGCTTGGCTTCCCCTTCTTAGTTAGCCACCGGTGTCTTTAACATGACGCAGCAATTTTTGGAATCCGGAAAGACCTTAACCTGACTGGTGCTGATTATAACTGGTTGAGCTCTGTTTTCTACTTCGGCTTCTTATTCTGGGCCTTTCCTACGAATTTCTTGATGCAGCGTCTGCCAATCGGTATTTCCACCCGAGCCCCTTATTGAGAAGAGAAACTGGCTCTGACAAGAAGCAGGGAGATATCTGGGTATCAATATCTTTTTCTGGGGTATGTAGCCTGCACAGTTTATGTTCTAACTTTGCTTACTCTCTCAAGGGTTTTTCCTTATGTTACAAGCGGCAGCGAAGAGTTTTGGACAACTGCTGGCTCTTCGATTCCTAGCCGGCGCAGCAGAAGCCTGTTCTGACCCCAGCTTTATGCTGATCACCTCCATGTGGTATACGAGAAAGCAACAGCCAGTCCGCATCGGCTTATGGTACACAGCAAATGGATTTGGCATCGCTCTGGGTGGGTTTCTTGGCTATGGTCAGCACTCCATCCTCCCGTCTCCAGGGCTAGGCACTGGCTAATCGGAAAACTTAGCAATCGGCAGTATCAGAGGCGCTCTACCATCCTGGAAATACGAGTTTTTGATCATTGGGGCCCTGTGTTCCTCTTGGGGCATTGTTATGTGCATCTTCCTACCCGACTCTCCGGTGACAGCAAAGGGGCTCTCAAGAACCGAAAAGCGTATGGCAGTACAGCGATTGAGAGAAAATCAGACCGGAATTGAGAACAAGCACCTCAAAGGGTATCAAGTCAAAGAAGCGTTTCTTGACGTTAAACTTTATCTCTTCTTCGTTCTCGGCATTGTTGGCAATGTTCCTAATGGTGGGATATCTAACTTCGGCACTTTGATCATTCAAGGGTTCGGATTCAGCCAGCTGGGAACAACTCTTCTACAGATTCCCTACGGAGTTCTGATCGCGATCAGTATTCTGATATGCGTATACCTCAACGATCATTTCGTTAATCGACGTTGCATGTTTATCATAATATTTTTGCTACCTAACATAGCTGGCGCTTTTGGCCTTCGCTTCATCAGCCCAGAGAACCAAGCTGGTCGACTAATCTCCTATTACTTGACTGGCCCATATAACGCTGCATTCGTTATGGTCCTCTCCCTTCAGACCGCAAATACTTCGGGACACACTAAAAAGGTTGTCACTAATGCTGTCTTGTTCCTTGGATATTGCACGGGTAATGGTAACTGACCCCTGTCTTTATGTATGGCTTAGAGACTGTGCTAATTACGTGATAGTATGCAAAAACATCAGATCTCTTTCAATCGTTGTTGTGAACACTTCGTCATGAATAGTATATCATGCTAACAAGCGTGACTAGATTATTGGGCCGTTTTTCTACTTAACCAGCCAGGCACCCTACTATGAGCTTGGAATCTGGTCAATGATTGTCTCTCATCTCCTCGAAGTTCTAGTCATCGCCACGTTCTGGTTCCTTCTTAGGAGAGAGAATCGCCGCAGGGATGAGATACAAGTTGCTACGGAAGGTGGACTTGAAGGTCGAGACTTGGATACTACTGCATTTGCCGATATGACGGACAGGGAGAATCTGAACTTTAGATACATTTATTAGATCATAAGCAAATTAGAAGCGAAGAATCACAATTGTGAAGATATGCCAAGTAATATCGGCAAGAATGGTAGAGTTATTTAGTGACCATACGTATCACAGAATATGCACTATTGTGTAGATGAGTTCAAACATACCTTAGTCATTATCAGGGCATCGTCGCCAGTAATAACACGCGATCACAGAGCTATTGCCCAAACTGGTAGCCTATAACTAACTACAGTAAGTGGGCTATCCGGTAAGTTAGTCCGCCTAGAAGCCAAGCAACAGCGCTTACTGTGTGTAGTATAGTTCCGGCCAACGAGAAACAGTACTCTAACGAGCCTTCATATGAAGCAAAACCAACTAATTAGGAAAAGACATTTATAGTAATGATTCAAGAAGTGGCGGTCATGGCTAGACTGACATGCTTGACTTTCCAATTGTCGCTTCCTCAGTACTCAGGTGAATTCCTGGCCGTTCGTCAGGGACGCTATCTTAGTAAGCTGACAACAAAATGGCCCCATCAACTGATAGAGCTAGGATATCATCGCATGGTTTCGTTTGTGCTGTTCCTTGGCAGATGCTGGATTGCGTGTCGCTCGAAATGATAAGAATGCAGTTCAGATGTTGGGCCCTAGAGTAGAAACTCTACTTTTGTAACTAGCCGCAGGCCGATTGTTACAATATTACATCATGACGTGCATCGAGACAGATGTACTGATCGTTGGAGCTGGACCTGCAGGGGCCAGCTTGGGATGCTTCCTAACTCAATACGGTGGGCATTGCCTCAGGTCATCCATGCTCGTGGGCGCAGACTCTGATTAGAGACCACTAGGTGTGACTGGACTCATTATCAGCAAGGCTTCTTCAACAGCAAGAACACCACGAGCTCACTATACTAACAATGCCACGTTTGGTATGCCTGTGAACCGACTGTTCGGAATGCACATGTTCTGACATTTTCTAACATCTGTAATGTAGAATGTCTGCGAGATGCTGGGCTGGAGCGAGAATGTCGGAGTGTTGCCACTTCAAAAGAGCTCATCAAATTTTACCGATTCTGTCATACGATAGCAGGAGAGGAAATTTCAAGATCATACTATGCTGGAAACGATCCTAACAGAGAGGTTAGCCAATAATTCTCACCAACTCCAGATCACCACTCACTGATGACTGTAGGGAGAGTACAAAAAGTCAACACCTTGCGAGCAAGCAGACCTTCCGCAATCTATTCTAGAGCCAATTTTGCTCCGAGTTGCTACGCAGAATGGCTTCAAGCTTCGTTGGGACTATGAATTCCTCACATGCCGCGAAGACACAGCGACAAGCAAAGTTCATTCCACTATCAAAGACTTGCTATCCGGCCAGGAGCTGACAGTAATATCGAACTATCTCTGCGGAGCAGATGGCGCACGAAGTGTGGTTGCACGAGAGGTACAACTCCCATTTCATGATACGCCAGGCGGAGGGTTTGCGGTGAATGTTTGGTTTGAAGCAGACTTGGTATGTTCGACCACAGGAACCCCTAATACAAGGAGGTGGGCTGACCAACGTCAAATCCAGAGCCATTTAATGGCACACTCCCCCGGATTAATACATATGTTGATCAAGCCTGATAAACCGCAGCCAGACTACTGCGCTATCGCAATAACCCGCCAAGTAACGCCCTTCTCCGAGTGGGTGATCAGCATGCTGGCCAAACCAGGTATCGACGAAGTCACTGCTACTCAGGACGAGATCATTGATCACGTTAGAGATCTCATTGGAGATGCTGGCGTCCAAATCAAAGTAAAGGGGTTTTCCACTTGGTCAATCAGAGACTGCTACGCTGAGCAATACAGTCGCGGAAGGGTGTTCTGTCTTGGGGATGCCGTGCACAGGCACCCACCTTTCAATGGTAATCAGCTATTTCCCCTCAATGTTCTTTGGCTATGTAACTAAAGATGTTCTTATAGGTTTAGGTTCCAACACATGTATTCAAGATGCGTACAATCTTGCGTGGAAGATTGGATATATCCAAAAAGGGCTGGCCTCACCCTCATTACTGGAGTCATTCAACGCGGAGAGGCAGCCTGTCGGCAGAGCTGTCGTCAGACGTACGAATGAAACAGGGAAGATTCATGCACAACTCTTCTCTTTGATGGGAGTTTTTGAGCCGGATTTGACCAAGAAGCGCAAGATTCTCGACCGGCTTGAGGAAGATACGGAAGAGGGCGCAGAAGTGAGAGCTTCATTTCAGCAGATCATCGAGAAACTGGACGCCGAGAGGCATGGCTTCGGGGTTGAGATGAATCAGCTGTACAGATCCGACGCTGTGTGGGCTGACGACGAACCGAATCCGCCTCCCTCCTTCTCTAACCCCGAAGATTCGGATCTCCATTATCTAGAAAGTACTTATCCTGGATTTCGTCTACCTCACGCTTGGCTGCGTGCATCAAAAGCAACTCCAAACGACCCGATGATTTCAACTCATGATCTGGCAGGCAAAGGCCACTTCACGATCTTTACAGGGATCGGCGGGAAGGCAAAGTGGGCTCACGCAGCGGAAAAAGTACGCAAAGAACTATCAGTGGATATCCCAGTGTATAGCATCGGAGGGGAAGACTATCGCGATGTCTTTTACAGTTGGTCCAAGAAGAAAGGCATCAGTGAAAAGGGGGCCGTTCTAGTTAGACCAGACCGTTTTGTTGCTTGGCGGCACAATGGTGATGAGTTAGATACTAAAAGCTGCGGCGAAAGACTCGTAAAGATTATATCGCGTATCTTGGGCCGATAAAAATCTCTAGTATATGATATTAGCAGCTTCGTCTCTAAGAAATCTATTATTACAGAAGAACAAAATCGTCGAGGTCCTTGGCGAAACCTGTCGGTTGTGTAATATTAATCTTTTTTATGTCCCTCATGTAAGCTATTATCGTACTCCTTCCAATTTACGAGAATTTTGGAACTGTAATGACAGCCAATTGCAATTCAAGTCACTATACCGTTTGATCGTTCCGGTTATTGTAACATCGATTTAAACATATGAACGCTGATTTGTAAGAGCTACATGTCAATTTGAATCAAGTTACGTGTTACTGCTATAACTGGCAAAGGCTTCGTAGATTGGGCATCGTATGCCTCTT
The DNA here is from genome assembly GCA_007182795.1 of Xylaria flabelliformis. Lineage (NCBI taxonomy): Eukaryota > Fungi > Ascomycota > Sordariomycetes > Xylariales > Xylariaceae > Xylaria > Xylaria flabelliformis. The sequence goes on from VFLP01000039.1 coordinate 294,646, forward strand.
GTAGTATCTTTCTGTTATTGGAGCCAACAACTCCACCAATAAGACATGGCCACTTTTAAAGGGCCATGAACCCGAGGCCAAGGTTCACAATTGTTGCTGCCAATTCCTTAGGTTTGCTGACGAATGGCATATGACCGGTGTTGAAGTCAACCACGTCCCAATGTACCTCGGATTTCTCGAGCCACGAATCTTGCAGCCACGAAGGGTTACAGCAGTCCTCGAGCGTCCGTACGTACGCTCTCACTCCGTCGAAACCTTTGTCTGCCCAGGCCGGTGCTGTGGCAGCGGTAGAAAAGGCTAAGAGTGAATGGGGATTCATCTGCTTTGCCAATTCCGGCTCGAGTGCTGGGTCGCAGTCATTGTACAGTACACTCATTGCTGGTTCAATAACCGCAACGCCCTCGGCTGGCTGAAATATTGAAATGTGCATTAGAAGACTTGTGCTCTATAATTTTGCCAGTGATTGACCTTACCTTATTTTCCTTGATGAATGGTGGGTAGGCGCCGCCAACCGCCTGTAGAAGTGATTCGCCCTCTAGCGTGATATTGCCAACAACATATATCAGTCCGACGATGCTACTAACATGGCCCCGCGCCTCCCGGGTTGTTTTATCAAGATTTTTTGCTGCGCCTCCAGCTACTATACCCCCGTAAGAATGAGCGAGGATAATCACGTCTTTGTGCTGCTCTAAGAGAGGAAGAAGCACGTTATTGCGAAGAAAGGTGATATCGTTTTCGCAAGTTGCCACGTGTGGATTTGCTGGATTGCAACTCGGGTATGCTCCTGGATAGGTTGCAAAACCGGCTTCATGTAGGTAGGGTAGGATCGAATCGAAGCCATCAGGCTTGCCAAATGCACCAGGAACCAGGAGGATGGTCGGTAGGTTTTTAGGCATTTTCATAGTTCTGGAAGATTTTAGAGCTGCAATGCCCCGGTTTGGATTTTCGACGGTGGGAGGTAGGGACTGTTAGCTTTCGGTAGTTGTATAAATATGAAGGCAACTTTGATCGCAGAGGATTTTCTTGCGCAAGTAGCGGTGACGACAGTGGGTCGGATGTGGGATATTCTATCAATTGCCGTTTTTATACGTTCAAAACTCTAGAAACTGCCTAGAACGTCAAGGTTGACCTGTATTCATGGGCAAAAGTTTGGATAACCCTCTCACTTGTGCGAGAGGAATACTTAATAGGAATAGGAATACCAGCCGTATATGTCTTCACGCAATGCATCATGAGGTGAAATGTACCCTACTAACAAGTATGGCTCGGATGCTCGGTAGCCTCCAACTGCATATATGAGGATAATTAAACTGCGGTTAGCATCTCTAGGGAGACTAACAACGGTCAGGTCAGATTTAAATCCACGAAACGCTAACTAATCCCTTTAGCGATATACTATCTTTATAATCTTCGATTATTTTATGTGATGACGTACCTGAGTATTGTCTCACCAGTTTCATGAGACTGGGAAGGTAATTAGGAACTATAACTGTATTATAATATTCCCCTGAGCTTTTATAGACATTTCAATCGCAACTACCCAGGTACATATGTCTATTTTGTAGCTTCCTTTCTGTCACTATAATTTCGAGTTCACTTCGGCGTCGTCGGATCACTATGGTAATACCTCACATACGAAATTAACCACAAGAAGTAATAAAGCGCCACAGCGTATTAACTGGGCCGAAACAATCTGAATAATATTGTTACAGCTATATTGATCGATTCTATATGGGCTAAGGTGCTTAACTCACGGCAGCCCTAAAAGATCCTATTATCTAAACAACACGCTGGTCCGTTTCACGATATATCCTCACGTTCTACGGGCCTCCAGTCATAGTCATTCTCGATCTCCTCAATTAGATCAGGCGACGCCTTCCACTGACTTGCGATGAAATTCGCATCGGACCCCAGGTCGATCCATCGGCGCTCATCCCACATAACGTAACCCCATTGTCTTACTGATACTGGCACGTACTCTCCGTATATATTGGAGTATTTCTCACCCCACAAAACAACCCACGCGAATGGCGGTCCATCAGGGGGTACGATATCTCCAGAGAAGCGCATCGGATCCCGCCTCTGTTCAGCCTCGTCCCGAGCGTTAGGGAACTTAGTTGACATCTCACGTCGGTCATTTTGTGCCACCATCCCAAGCACCTGCCTCATAGGGGCATCTAACTCATTAAAGTGAGTAAGGCATCGTTGCATCTTAGAAACGAGCTTCTCGTGGTCGTTGATTACTAATAGCCGTGCTGTCATCTTCAAGCCGCGGGAAATAGTGCCATCCATATAGTCTATTCATCACCCAATTAGTATTTTTTATTCACATCTTGCACGTACAGCGCCCGTTATGCATGAAAGGGCAGTCATGTGTGCTCACCATCATATTCCATTACTAAGTCATGAGAGCCTTCGGGGTTATAAACTCCATTGTCCTGTCGGAACCTGGCGTTTCTCGGATGTAAATCTGTCTTGACCTGATTGAAGATGTCTTCGTACTTAAACCTGACGAAGGTTTCGACGCATCCGACGGCCTCAGCCTCCCAAGGATCGAAAAGGCAGAAGAATATGTCATGGATTTCGTGATGACGAAATCCGCCCAGGCGTCGGCCCTGATTCCGGCCAAAAAGGTGATGGTAAGTCTCATATCGATAAAGAGCCCGAAAAAAGCGTATCTCTTCGCTTCTACTTAGTTCTGTATCTCGATCATCTTGTACAGCTGCATCATCTTCTATCTCTTTTTCCGCTACCTCATTTACCTCTGTCTCTGCTGTTCCTTGCCGACTTGTTGACGCCAAGATTGCCTTTTTGAGGTTTGCGAGAGCCCAGTTGCTGTAGAAGCGAGCTAGGGGTCGAGCGACGGATATGTGGAAGGCTACCATCCAATGAATACGACCGGGACTGATTGATTTCATACTCGGAAGGGGGGCCGAGCTTGAGAGCCATGTCTGATAGGTATCAAGATAGTCGGCAATAGTCTCGTCAGTCCTAGGACCAAGCTCACGCACCCGAGACATGGCATGGGCATAAGCGTCGACGAAGAAACCATCCAACTCGCGGCTGAGGCATGCGCGAAGAACACTATTGCGACTGTAGCGGTACTGGGCGTGCAGGACGGGAGAGGCGTGGACCAACGCGCGTAGCGACGGTAGGTCTGGCATGCTCGAGAGAAGCAGCAATCCCAGCTCGACGGGCAGATTCTCTAGACGAGATGATGAAGGACTTCCAATATCCTCGAGCCTGTGCTTGCTGTTCTCATCTGTCGCGTTGTCCCGGTCTGAACCATTGCACTGATTTTGGCCGTCATTTTGGCTGTCAGATATCATGTTGACGACCTTTTCTGAATGAGGATAAAACGTAATAAAAGGAAGGAATCATGGACCAGAAAGCCCGAAATAATTGATGAAAGGACGAGCTCGGAGGTGCACTATGAGATTCGAGAGGGTTCTGTGAACATTGCAGCTGGCGCTCTTCAAAGTATTGATGAGCGAAGATAGAGTAGGTTGCGGAGCTTTTTAGCCGCTGCACTTAAGCAACGTAGAGTTAGTTATACATCAATCGCTGTGAAGAGTGGATCGCGGCGCAGGCAGTTAGTTCCATCCCATCTCACAGCGTTGAGACTATAAAAACAAACACTGATACAGTCTCCACGGGTGGTAGAATGGGGACTATATTAATATTTGTTTCCACCGCTTCGAGTGTAACGCCAGGGCTCACTAGCCCGCTGCTAAAATGCAACTAGTTATGCAAACACCAACCAACAAGGCCAGTATCTACGAAAGGGCAAGAGAGCATGAACCGCGCCCATTTATTTGAAACCAACAGCCAGCCTGGTTGCAGCAGGTCCGAAGCTACGGAAAGCATATAAATGCACTGCCATCACCAATAGCGTCTGAATGCAACCTCTTGTTAGAAGAAAATGAAAAAAGGCATCATAGAGGATTCAAGTCACATAATGAAGGACTATCTAACCCTGTTGAACCGATGGTCATCATGGCCCCAATAGAACGGCCACGGCCAGTTTGTCAAAAGGCACACAATAGATGCTCAAGATCACACTCCATGTTGAAGAGGAATTAAAGAATATAAATACGATTACTATCCGCTGATTCAATTACTACACATCGTCTCCTTTAATAGTTTCCAGTTTGAATACCCTCATCGTTACTCCCTTTTAGTTATTCTCCTTGAAGAATACCTTATTTTAACATTTCCACAATATCCATTTGTTAGCTTATAACTCGATAACCACATCATGTTTCGACGCAGTTCTTCTAGTTCTATTTCGTCCATTGAGTCATATACTTCTGTTCTCTCGGACAATTCCTACCTGAAGACTCTTAAGCCTACCGATAACCAGTTTCAGGAGATATTGAGTTATGTGAGAATTATTGAGAGTCATAGAACGGTTCTCAGAGAGCGCAAGATTCAATCCCACGAAGCGAAAAAGCGCGATCCGAATGATACCGACCAGCGAAAATGGACCGACCAGATGGACGCAGATTATGCATCTTACAAGGCCAAAGTCGACGTCCTCAGTGCAGCTAAGCATGTACAGGAGGCGTTAGAGACGGTCGCCAAGCAGAGCAAGAAAGCAGATATTTCGATCCAAGAGAAGGCCCGTAAAATCGCCCTGGAGGACGGTAAGAAATGGCTTGACGCTGCTATTGCGTAAGTACAAATATTTTCTAGTTCTAGCCAGGTCGGGGCTTTAGTCTCTGTCTGACGGATCCTTATTCTGCACACACCTGTAAGGGCTTAGCTACAGAGGCCTCTGTCACATGATACACATAAAGTAATACACTGTTCCATCCGCGAAGATTCTACTACTTCAAGATCACGGCCCTTTACCCTACCTGTCACTGTCTCCCCTCTAGATTCTCTTCTGCAACCTTGTCTTCAAACGAGTTACTTGGGTAACACTATACTGATCTCTGGCGTGAATCAGGGCTTCAACTGCGCGACTGGGCTTTATGACTAGGTACCCTAACGCCTTAAATACCCCGTCTACCAAGAGTCACATTAAGGCAATAGAAGATAATCTCAACTCGGCAAAGAGGGCCGTTAGAGAAATAGAGACTCAAAAGCAGAGTAAGCCAAGAACTCCGCCTATTTTAATAAAAATGTCCTTTGATGGATACGAGATATTTTATTACTGACGCTGAAATTCAAATGTAGAAATTTCGGAAGCTAGAGAAATGGCAATCAGGCAATCTGCTAGTTCTAGCAGACATAAATAGCTGGGTGCCACAAAGACTAGCCCCTAAGTGTTGGGATTACAACCATCCCAGCGATATCATCTAAATATCCTGCAAGGAGGCCATCCGTATATACAGCTCCTGTATGCTTTTTCGCTCATTGTCGTCTTCACCCAATCTCGATAATAGCGATACAGACCTGGCGAAGCCTTTGTATATTTAAAAGGAGATCGCCGCCACGGCTGGAATGAGGGACTGCATTGTATAGCCTCCTAAACGCCCTTGTGGATTATTGTAATATAGAATACATTTTCAAGTCCTAGATACATAGCCCTTGTTACACTAGATGTTGGAAGCAAACCCAGAAATGCTACATACGACTCTGTCCCCGACTTCGGCCGAAGACTATGTGTAGTGGAGTCCTCTGTAGTGACTGCTTAGTTAGGTTTACCTACATAGCGACTGAAATGTATCTAGGTAGCGTTCTTTTAAGAAATCCTAGTTTGGGATTTAAAGTTTCTAGATACGTTCCTATTGATGATATCTAAAGAATGCGCTACTTTATTTCCGAAAACTAGTCTCTCCTTCTCACCTATGTGAGACTCCTTGACTCCTTAGAACCTTGAACTGCCCGCTGACACATATGCTCAGCATCTTCAAGACCGTCACACGGACCGGCCCTAGGTAGGGTAATGCAACTACCTGTAAGCCAGGGTCTGGTCGGCGATATCTTGTACTCAATCTGCAGAGCGGTGTTTGGTATATTTAGCTACCCGTACCTATTATTGGATTTCGTGTTTGCTATTGTCATAAGCTCAAGAAAACACGATAATTGCAATATGGACTTGAATGACCAGGGCGACTTTGGCCCGCAAAGGCGAAGCCATTCATGTATAAAAATCGAGATTCGCTGGGCTCGAGAGAGGAACCTAGACCTATATGCCTCCTTGATGCCCAAGAAGATTATTGCAATATTGAATACCCTTCCAAGCCCTAGTACTCTAGCCCTTGTGACAATGGGGCGAACCTGAATGAAACGTCCCGATTCGAGCGCTTACGGCCTTTGCACTAGGTTGTATTTCTGAAGACAGTGTAGTAAAATCGGGTTCGATAGTATCATGTTGTTTCGGTTAAAGGAGTGGAGGCTCATTGGGAGCTACATCTCTCACACTTAGATATGATATATGTGCAAAGCTTTCTCGAATGACTTCGCTCGAACTCTGAAAGAGGTCTAGGCAAAAATGCAGACGAGGGTTAAACGGATAATATCTTCTTAATTGGCGCAGCAGCTATGATTCAGCAAATCGAGACGTCAGTAAATGTCATTGAAAGATCTGGACCTTCCGCTTTCGTTATCTATGAAATAGGAGCGTCGCGCTCTAGAAATACTCCACGCCTTACAATGTGCCTCGGCCGTCATTAGGGAGTTGTGCTCAGCTTACTCACAGGGGCTGTGCAGACGGCGATAATCTGTAGCGTCCGTCTCTCCCCCACATTTTTTCCAACCCGCCTCATGGATGCACCATTTGATGATAATTGCCGCTGGCCTAGGAGACTTCTCCACGTGCCCACCATGACGTCTCATCGGTGGGCACCAGGAAATCGATACGGTCAGCATGAAGGCCCCTTATATGTTGCGCTGTCCTATACCTGGGGCAGATGGCGCCTAGGGGACGATGAAGCCCCTGAGGTGCCAATGTTGCCCGTCAACGGTATCGATTGGTCCATACCGCGGGTGTCGCCCGAGGCTTTCCAGACTGGGGAGATGGCGACGGTTCTACGATCTATTTGCGACCTAGCAAGTCGACTAACATCAGTTGAACATGTCTGGCTCGACGTAGCATGCATTGATCAGAGAACGAACTCGCCTGAAATGGCGGCTGAAATTGGGCGGCAAGCTAAGATATTTAAGGACGCATACCAAGCCTTTATCTGGCTCTTCAAACACGACTCAGCGACTGTCGATTCAATGCACCGCGAGAAAACTGAGCAAGAGGGCAATTGGCCATTCGAGTACGATCGCGATTTAGGAGTTACGTTGGTCACGGAAGATTACGTCGATTTTCTCTGGTCAGATCCATGGTTCTCCTCGCTGTGGACTCTGCAGGAGGCCCACCTGCGGCCGGATGCTAAACTTCTGACGCGAGAGGGTAAGGTATGGGCTTATGATGGTGTACGTGGAGATGGGGAAGTATCAATTCCACTCGATTCAATTCTTGTAAGTATACAGGCTACATACGACGTAGTTGCTACCGGCATCGATGGCCTCGCCTCACAACACGACAGACTGCATTACGACAAGCTCTTAGCGGCTCTCGAGAACTCTGGTTTGCTATCCATGAATTTCCACTGTCCGACCTCACTGCTTGCGATGTCAGCTTTTCGCCAGGTTAGCAGGACAGAGGACCGTGTCTACGGTATCATGCAGGTTTTTGACCTACGGGTCGGCAAATCCCGGCCTGGCGCGGATGTCCAGCGAGAGTATCGTCTGGAGGAACTCGAAGACGAGCTAGGCGCGGAGCTTAATGCTGTAGACCCCATGCTCGGCCAGATGCACGTATACGCATCACGACCCATCCCAGGCAAAGGATGGCGCATCGGGCCAGAGTCTCGGGCGGCCACATCGATTCACCTGAGTTACAACTCTAGGACTTCGAAAGCAACAACAGTGCCTCTTGCACGGATGTCAACAACTATTCTGAAGGACGCTGGCGTGACATGGGGTGTCTTCGAAGGAGTGCGAGTGCCACTCGCGCTACTGTACAAGATCTGGCTGGCGATGGCAGACGGACATGATTGGCCTCAGTACTTTCATCCATTCGCCATTGCGGTCGACTGCGTACAGAATTATGATGGTTTGTCTGCTACGTCTCAGAGCAAAAATGACGAATGGGATGTGATATGTAAGGTAGTCAAGGCACATTCTGATGCTGATATCCTGTTGCTCGGACATCACATTGACATCCCAAAGAAATCTGGTTTTCTCATGGATACTATCTCCATCGAAGATGACGTCTTCAGCGATGCAGTTGGTTTGATAGTAGTCCCATATCCCTTAGGAGACTACTCTCAGGGTCCAGTCTATCGTAGGATTGCCGTGTGCAGCTGGAAATTGCATCCTGAGCATTCGATGTTGGCTTTTACGGATGATTTGAAGATGTTGCTACGGGGAGAAGGAGAGCATTGGGCGCCATCAAAAATAGTATTTGGTTAATCAACTAATGCCGACCATGGGCAAATTAGCTTCACCATTGATCGCCTTGCGGACATAGATTATGTTTTGCAGCATGCTGGGTTAACCAACTTCGCTATGTGTACTGAAGACCATTATTATCACGAAACAGAACTGCAGCACTATACCACAATACTATCAAAAGATAGAACGTTGTCAAGTCGGAGACTTGACCGCCTGCAGTTACTTATATAGTTGGAGCCGTAACAATTATAAGCCAGTGTATGATATTCATAACATAACATCATACAACTCTACGTCTGATCCCCGGTTCGTCAGCTTTAGTATTTCTGGCAATTGTCTCTATGCTCATTCTCAGATGGTACGGTGCAGTCTCAGCTAGATATGGCCCGGTTACGGTCTGCTTAGGTCATTATCTGGCGTACGCATTTGGTCTTTCTGTCGCTGTAGATTTCTTTACTACATAATAGCATTGAGAGGCTCGACTATTGAGACTGAAATTATGATAGGCGGACCTTTTCGAGAGCTTTAATGAGCAATGGTGACCCTACTAGTCCCACTCTAGTTCTCGGTGTTAGGCATGTTTCTAAGAGCATACTTACCTAGGTAGGTAAGGGACTGAACACTCGATATAGGCATACCTCCACCACGACACAGTTTTTATGGCCCAGACATGGGCATGCCATAGTCGCCACATTGTAATGAACATCGGGCATCGTATATCTACATTGGCGTAGCTAGACGTCAGGTCAGATAGGAAATCTCAACAGTTGACTAGCTTGCGAGAGCCTCGCTACTCTCAGAATCGACTGGGCTATCAGAATTGATATATCCATTTGACACGACTAAGCCCCTTTTCAGCTTGTAACAGCGAATTAGCATGTGTAAAACGTCGGCTGAAAACGAAGACAATGCAAATGAGTCCTAAACACTCATTGCAGAAATCTTCCATGAATCGGAGTCGTCAGGCTCAACCTCTGCAGTTAGATCTACCGTCTGGTTGATAAAATACTTGGAAATCTCTAGCGCACGACCCTGGCACGTCACCAGAAGCTTGAACACGATTTGATCGTGTCCTGCCACTAATCGTGTTAATCTTCTGATGATAGTATCCGTGTCGTCCATGAAAGGCTCAATTTCGTATTGTGCGATGTCGTCAATGATGCAAAGAACCACACTTCTAGGAGGGAGTTGATCCCCAAGCTCTCGGAATATTTTGCACAGTAGCTTGAGGTTTGGTTTTTCTACCTTCTGCCAGTCGCGTTTGGTCAACATCGAAAGGTTAACATCAAGCCCTTTCTCTATCATTTGGGCGAGTAGTTGGGCGACAAGGCTGACCATCATGGTTACTGGAGGTGGTATGCCAGAATCATCAAAGAACGGCGGATGTTGATTGCAGAAGTACTTGACGACGTACGGCGAGCCCAGCGGTGACTCCATTGTTTCAGATATTCTCGCCAGTTTGGCTGTCACATAACTAAGCGAGGATATGCCATCCGTAGAAGACATGTCTTCTCTGCCGTTGATTAAGAGAGACGAGGACGCCAAATACTTGGCCATGAACTCTTCAAATCTTGGGTTCGTGATAATTGCTGCCGCTCGAGCCTTTTTCCCCTCATCGAATGCTTCACCCAATCTCAAACAGTTGTCAACATCGCTACATGTTATGTTTGGGTCATAACGCAACGATCTGAGTAATTTGCGTGCTTCTTGTGCTAGCTCTCCGGAGGAAGCTCTCCTGCTACTTCCCTCTCCGGTTCTGAGTTGATCAAGGGCTCTGCCCTTCGGTTCAATGGTTTGGTCTGATAAAGAGTCCATCATAGTCGCAGCAGTTTGATAAGCGGGGATGTGTTGTTGAGCGTTACCATCTACACTGTATGCTATTTAATTGCTTAGCTCCTGCATTAACATCATCGAGCTTGATAGTAACTCACCGTTGGTATTCGTACCCATGATCGGGCTTGCAAGAAGCAGTTGGTAAATAGATTGAAGTAAGTTCAATCCTTGATCAGACTTTTGATCAGTTTGCTGTAGCATGCGATCCTGCCTGTACAACCGCCATGCAAGACACTGGTTCGCCTCCTCCTGAAGCTTTTTCGAACACTTTGTCACGTCTTCCAGGCTAGCGGTGAGCTCTTCTTTGTACGATCCTTGTTTCAAGATAGACTCGGAAATTTTCCCTGTGTCAGTTAACGCGCCACTCTCGCCCAGATAACGTATCTAAAAGCTGCTTCCGGAATAAAGGCGCTAACCAACGCGGAAGGACTATTACTTGTATAGTGACGGGGAGATTGAAGGAAAATTCCTAAGACATGATAACGAAGATGGACTCGGGGAGAGATAGGTATAGGAGGCGATATAAGTCAGCGACCTGACAGGAACGGGCTACCGATGAGAAAGGGAGCCATATGAGGCAGAGAGGTATGAGAGCGAGAGATGCTCAGCCAAAGGATATCCCTAGTTGCAATATCTCCGCGCCCTTCGTATAACGCCTACTTGGATCGATCCCTATCCGATTCTCGAGCAGGTGATACTACCTCGCAATACGGTCACACGTTGGTAGAGAGGGAAGAAGGCGATAAGTATCACTTGATGTAACAAATTACACCATGCATGACAAAGGGAAAGAGAAACGGCTTGGCGTTAGATATAAGGCGCAAAGTCCACTATACTTACGGAGTGCGCTGTCATTGAAAAATCTCATGATGTGTGAGAGAGTCCTCAGTATACTTCTAAATAAATCGAACGTTCTCTTTTCCAAAAAATGGTCTCTCAGATCGGCGTAAATCTTGATGTATCGTCGCGAGTGCTCGAGGATCTCCGGTATCTCTGAGAGGGCCTGAAATATTTCATCTTCGACCTTCTTATATCGACCAGCCGCCTACGTAGCAGTAGAAAATCAGTAAAGAATTTTCCTAATGTCATCGAACATCTTATCATATAAATGACTGTTGTATGCCGCTCTCCTTCATCTGTGTAGCATAGTCTTACCCCAATGACAAGAGTGAAGACGCCGGCAATGCTGTCAGCCAATTAGCCGTGCACTTTGTCTGAGAAGTCAGAGTTCACCTTGCGCCGTAATCCCCAGCTGGTAACAGTTCGAGCCAGCTTTGGAATGCTTCAGAATTCGAGCCTAACTTATCGATATAATGCATTGCCCGTGACGTTCGTCGAGGGGAGCTCTTCCATCGATTACTCGTCTCCTGTACTTGCGCCATCACCTGATCCCATTTGCATCGTCGTAACTCCTTGCCACTCAATATGTTACTCCCTTTATCTTCAAATTTGTTCTGTACTTGCTCTATCAAATGGAATAGCTCCTCTTTCTCAGCGTCGGCTTGTTTCCACATGTCGGTGCTGTTTCAGTAAGAGATATGACACGGTGCATTTGGCGTTGCTTAGAAGGCGACATTTACTGACCTGATCTGTTCTTCTCTCTTCCCCTGCTGAACTGTGACAAAATTGCCACCCCTCTCGCTATACACCGCATCACTCTGGCCCGATGTCACAAGTCTTGTCTCCACGAACCGGGCGGCCGCATCAATTGGCACACGAGGCCGTGAAATCAGATATTGACATCTTTCTGATGTGTCCATTCTCGGGTTTCTGGCCACGCCCAATGTGTATACAACTGGAGGAAAACTAACGTTTGATAGTCGTTCCGCGATCTACGGTACTATGTAATCAGCACCGTGCCGACAGCGCGTGAGATATATTGCTACGTGATAAGCTGCGGTTTCTTTTAGGCACCATTGGGGGCGGAAAACTGCTATCATGTTTGATTGGTCGTCGTTCTGGCAGTTTTCTCTCACGAGCACGTTATCTTGTTTTGAAAACTTTTTCTCAGCTGCATATTTTCATCTCACAAAACAGGGCCGCTACCGTTATTGTCAGACTTACTAGGGTACAGAGATGCCGCCAACCAACATGAACACCTCCTCTGCCCAGGAAATCACAGAAATCGTTAGCAATGTAAGTAGGGACGAAACAGATTCAGGAGTGACTGCAGTACCAATAGGCGATAAGGTGGATACGAACGCATCACTAAGGACAGCTTCTTGCGAAGACTATAAGGAGCCTCAAACCAACGAAAATGTGGTTGCGTCCGATTCCTTGAATATGGAAGCCATAAACAATGAGAATGAAACCTTAGATGCTGTTATTCGCTTTGCACAAAGGGTTCAGCACCCAGTAATGGCTCGGAAGCTTCTCGACGAAGAGAAGAAGCGGGGTACAGTCGCAAAACGCTCAGTACAGGCTACCATTCACAATGCATTTACAGAGCAGAGGATCAAAGATCTCGAAGACCAATTAAGGCAAATCCAGATCGATCTGTACAAATTACCTGCGAACTTCAATGCTCCTATCAAAGAAGAAGCAAAGCACCCAATTTTCCACCATGCACTCCAACGTTCAACTCCCGATCGGTTTGAAATGGGGAAGGAATTGTCGAAGATTCCGTTTAAAGACCGTCCAGCTTTGGAGGCCTTGGTTGTCGAACAGTTGACGGATTTGGAAACACAGTCCGGAACTACAGGCTTATCAAACACGGTCCCTAAGAGTCTTCGAATTAGACCACGACCATTGATCGCACATCTCCGACAAGTCACGCGAACGCGCATATCAGATAATCTTTTACCGCCCGAAGAGGCTGAGCTTGAGCAAGATAGTATTGTGTTTTTACAGCCTTTCAAACTGTTCGTGACGCACGAGGCTGCGATAAGACAGAGTTTGCGAGATCTAGAAGAGAAAGACCATTATCTGTCATGGCAACAGGGAGCACCACCACAATCGAATGATAACCGCATTGGTTATAATGATAAAGATCTGCTCTTGGATCTTCAACTTCTTGTTAAGTTCATGGATGAAGATATGCGTCAAACCTTCGACCTCAGACAGAGTATCAAGGAGGGAATCGCAATCGAAATCGAATATCAAGACCTCTGGCATCTGTTTGCATATGGAGATGCCGTTGTCGTACAGTCAGATAGATCGCATGCTTACCGAGTCTTGAGTTTCACAGGTGGTCGCGACATCCTAATCGATCGACTCGGTCCAAGGGAAGCAACAGAACCAGCAACAGTAGGGTTCATGATCGATTGTCTTTCTATCAAATTCGATGGACTCAATTATATACCGCAGCTTGACACATTTTCCATTCGCCCTTTCATTGGACGCCAGTCTATCAGATCACTCTCTGTTTACCCACTCAAGTTTGATAAAGACTCGGAAAATTTGAAACGGGACATGATTGAGCAGGGAAGACGTTATTTGGATGTGACGATACCATCACAATCACACAGGCATTTATTGGGAAGGACGCTGGACGAACCTTCTCATGAAATTGATGCCCAAGTAATCATTGATATGAGCATGGCGTTAAATAGTGTCCCAGAGTGGAGGCTAAAGGAGCGCAATATAAACAAAGATCAATTTACGAAGGCCGATCGTCGTGAGACCTTTATCCCATCAAATTGTCTCCACAACGATAAATACGATGAAGGTTGTTGTGGGGGCGATATTGCCTTTAAAGATCTCGACATGGACGATCAGAATGTCAATCAGTTTTTCCAGAATAATCAACGAATGTTGAACGGTCGAAGAGCTAAAGAATTGGATGACGAAGATTTAATGTTGCTCCCTTGCGACATACACGGCTTTTTACTCCGTAACAGACAATGGATAACATTACGTGTTGCTGATCTATCAGAAGTGAGGTTTGAAAACTCCTTCGATGAGCTCATGTTACCTGAAAAACACAAGTCTGCAATTCAAGCCTTGGTCAATGTTCACGAGAATGCAGCAACCAAAACAGAGAAAGGCTCTTCTGTCAGCAGGAACGGTATTGATCTGGTTAAGGGTAAAGGTGCAGGATTGATTCTCTTGCTGCACGGCGAACCAGGTCAGTCAATTTATCGTCTCTTCAGATAACCGCTAATGAAAACAGGAGTCGGGAAAACCTCAACAGCTGAGTGCGTAGCAGACCACGCGAAACGACCCCTTTTCCCCATCACTTGTGGCGATATCGGTGAGACAGCGACTGAGGTAGAAAAAAATCTGCATTACAATTTTCGCTTGGCTCATAAATGGGGCTGCGTCCTTCTGCTCGATGAGGCGGATGTGTTCTTGGCCAAACGCAACAAGACAGATCTGAGACGAAATGCTGTGACGAGCGTCTTCTTACGCAGCCTGGAGTATTATGCCGGAATCTTGTTCCTAACTACTAATCGGGTTGGTAGCATAGATCCCGCTTTCAAATCACGTATTCATATCAGTTTGTTTTACCCTAAATTCGACCTCGATGCCACACTCAAACTATACTCTACGTATATCAAGCGTACCAGATTGGAACAAGAGCGGCTGCAATCAACCAACTTCAAGATCAAAGAGAAGGAGATCATGAAATTTGCCAGGCGACATTTTCGCCAAGCCGAAAAGGAAGGCCTCGGGACGTGGAATGGAAGGTATTATTCAACTACCAACCATATATTGTTCCTATTACTGACAGCTCTCTATAAGGCAAATACGTAATGCTTTTCAGGCTGCTATTGCTTTGGTCGAATATGATAGTCAGCAGACGAAGGACGGATCCCCACGTCCAACTCTCGGCGAGGCGCAGTTCAATATAGTGGCAGAGAGCTCTAGAGAGTTCGATAGATATCTAGTATCAACTCTTGGAGCGGCCGATTCAGACATCGCACGCCGGGAAGAATGGAGATTTGATCGATTCAGAAACCAGGGCCCGAAACAACCAATAAGCTCACAAAGCTATGATCTTAGGAAACCTGGATTCTACGGCAAGAAATACGATGAGACCGAGGACGATGATGACGATGATGATGACACGAGCAGCGATGAAGACAGAGATAACGACGATGGTGACGGTGACGAAAGCGTTACACAAAGACACTCCGACAAAAGAACTGGAGTGAAAGGTAAGAATGTTGACATGAGTCGGGATGAAGCCGAGCAATACCAAGAGTATCTTGAATGGAAGCGTGCTCGAAAGAGCGGCAAAGGGCACCGCTAACAAGAACTTAACCTGATACCTCGCCTATTCTTGTTTCACCCCAGCGGCCTTCGTCTGCAGGTCATTCTGTTTACTCTATCTACAAATGTATCCGCCTTACACTCATTAGACTTGCTTTGCTATTCAATTCGTACGATTATTCCTGAATTTAACTACTTTCGCTCAAAACCTATTATGCTCCCAAAACCATGCATAATGTGAATCCGAAGTACTTGGCCAATTACGTATTTGTCTTCAACTTCCCCTCGCATCGGAAACCTTTTGACGTCAGTAATGTGCGTCTTATCATCATGCATAATTGTTCCAACTACCCACGTTATAAAACCTCTCAACTAGTTTCCCGAATAACAAATGATCAATCAATAGTGCTTCTGGATGCTACTACTATGGTCATTTCCAGCCAGCCACAGTAGCCCCGTGGGGTAGGTCTGCGCAAGCCATGTCCCCTCTAGGATTAAACTGACATCCTCTCAAACATATTCGTCTTTACGTAAACCGTGGGGCCCGATTTGCTTTTTCCCCCGATAATGATTTTAATATACAAGACACCTGCATTGACCCTATACAATTTCCTGGCCGGAATATGCTGTATTCCGGTGCCATTCGGGGCTTTACAATGAGGGGTTGGGAACTTCTACGATCTATCTTCCGTAGAGCAGCATCGCGGATGATGGCAATGCGGTACTACCAAGCCATCCGTGTTGGCTAAGTGGATTCATCGTAGATCGGATCCAGAGAATACTGTTGTTTGGACATCGAAGCGCCAATCCTGAATGCACTGTGAGGCCTTGTCTCTCCTTGACTCGACTGAGACAAAAGCTCAACCTTAGCATGCAGCAAGGGACTTGTTAGTATCGGAGAGCTACTATTATAAATATACTCCTAACGAACCTGTGGTTTTCTTGTATTTCCTTTACCTACAATCACCAGCAAGTAATATCAGCCCAGTACACGTCAATATGGGTAACCTTTCACGAGCTTCTCTCCTAGTATCCTTCGCTGTAGGAGCAATTCGATGATGATTCGAAGAAGTTCCTGCTGCTAACATTACTCTAGGCTAATTTAGCCTCGGCTGACACGACATGCATCAAGGCCGTCTCATGGGGTGACCCCCGTGTTGACCTCTATGGCCATGCTCCTGACCAGTCGATCTGGCACAAGTTCTACACTGGATATGACTGGCAGCCCAATCAATTTGAGCGCATTCCATCTGAATCGAACAGTTGTCCGTCTGCGTCTTCCTGGGGCTATGGCCGTCTTGACCTTGTATGGGTTAACAGTTCTAATGGAAACGTGCTGCACAAGTACTTTGATGGTGGAAATTGGGGTCCTTCATGGGAAGATGCCAATAACCTCGGCAGCAGCGGCGAGATTGACTCAGTCGATACATATTCTTGGGGCAAAGGTCGCCTCGACATCATAGGCACTGCCTTCAATGGCACTGTTTTGCACAAGGCGTGGACTGGCACTGACTACTACCCTACTGGTCAAGACTGGGAAGATCTAGGCGGAAATTTCTCTGATTTCCTCAGCATTGGCTCGTGGGGCAAGGACCGTCTTGATGTGGTAGGCATATCAGCAGAAACGGGCTCACTATTGCACAAGTTCTGGGAGGGTACGGAATGGAGCGACTGGGAAGACCTAGGAGGGGGACCATTCATTGGAAAACCCGTCATCTCATCGTGGGGCCCAGAGAGGCTCGACTTATGGGCTCTGGATGAGGACTCCAGCGTGCACCACAAGTTCTGGGATGGCTTCCAATGGGTTGGGTGGGAGAAGTTGGGCGGCAAGTTCTCACAGACTCCCCAGGTCGTTCACTGGTCTGCAGGGAAAATCGACATCGTGGGTAAGAATGTCGACGATAACAAGTACTACCTCAAGAGTTATGATGGAACCAGATGGAATCCTTCTGTCAAGGATTATTACGACCTTTCCGGACCTTACCACTCAGAGCCGCGACTACTCACTAAAGCCAACGGACAGAGTAAGAAGAATCCTTCAAAGCGCTTGTCTGAACTTTGCTAACTTGTTCCAGACTTTCTCTACCTCTTCGGAGTTGACACGGACAGTAGGCTGCGAATGCAGATTTGGAGCGGATATGAGTGGCAGCCCAGTGACAAAGAGACTTGGCCACTGGGAAATGTGTCAAAGCCATATCCGGATGAGAAAACCGATGATTTCATTTTCCAAGAGCTTTAATCAAGGATTGACTATAGTGTTTAAGGTTAGGTTCTTAGCTAAGATATGGCTGCTGAGCCAGCACACAGCACATTCACTAAGTCTCATCATGTATTGAACAATTCCAATATGATGCCACTCTTTGATTCTTCTCTTCGTGAAAGCTATCAGCTCAGCCCTGGATAGGCACTAAGCTCAGTATACCATAGCCGCTGACACTGTAGAGCCCGTCCTGCATTAGCGGTCGATCTAGTACACCGCTTGCCGAACCTATTGAATTTCGGGTCAGACAATTGACAGCGAGTGTTGCAGGCACGCCATACTGTAAATTACCTATAATTATTGCTTTTGCTGTGTCAAGACTGTCGAGAGTTGGTTATTTGACCTGATCGGCCAATAATTCCCTCCCTTGCGGCCTTAGAGTGACCAATGGGAGACGTATCTATCCTCACCGGTCGGTATATTAAACTCAGAGATCTGCAATTACTCAATGGATGAATAGAAGCTCTATACGCTTCCAACCATAAGTTACGAGGATACACTCGCAGTTTTCGTCATTAACGCTATTTAATAATTAGGTGCAGGACAATATAACCATTCCGATAGTGATGCCAGAGCAGATGCTAGATGGCGGTAAGTGTCTTGACGCCACTAAGTAATTCGCTTCTGTTATAAACGAATCCGGAATCCAGACCGCCACATTAGCTAACAGGCCGGCATACGCAGCGAAGCACCTAGCCGCACCGGCTCAGTAACCTACCTATCTCCATCTACGAATACCACTAATCCGACATCGTGACCCGCGTAGTCATGCATGGACAGTTATGAGGCGCCGTAACACAGAGTTGTGAGAGAGCAAGTGACTAATGCTGCAGAGTTCGCCACGCATGATATTGGCAACTTGCATAATTTACAGGTTTCCCTCCAGGTGGTGGCAACCATTCGCCCGCATTGCCGACCACAGAGTCAGATTGGATGTAAACCCCCGCGATATTCTCTAACTGTTCATTTTGTTACGTCATTCTCTTGCCATTGAGTAACGGTTATGTGTTTCACTATGTATCTTCCCGTAGCCACATTTGTTGTGGTGTTGCGTCGCTGTTACAGCGCCACCACATCTTCGTCAACCGCTTCTATAGACCCTGAGTTACATGATAATTACATTGCCGAATTACTAGTTCGTGCTCTTCTGTGCAAGACGTCCGTCAAATGATGCCGAACTGCCGGAACTAGGAATATCGCAGTGGAAAAGCGAGAGAAGGGAAACCCCATTACCATCTCTTCTCCAAGAAGCGGCGTGGCGGTCGGATGTGCATTGTTACGTCGTATGAACTCCCCGACGCGGAGCAGCAAAATAGAAGGTACATGGGCGATCACTTAGAGAGACACAAAAAGTCACAGTTTTGATTTTCAGCTGTGCCAAAGACGGCTCGATCTTTCACAGAAAGCACTTATACCTGCTGCACACTTGCAGGAAATAGCATCGATATAGGGTCTGTGAATACCCAATGAAACAACACACCCCGATTTCGTCGCGAAAAGTGAAGTCGGGGAGGTGCCGCCTCTAGTGAGGGTTTGCTGGCTAAGGATTATGCAATCAGATGCCACGGCCAGATGCCACGACCAGGACAAATGATGGTTTAAATGGGCGATGTTATATGTAATATAGACAATAGAATAAACAACGAAGCATATACATGAAACAAGCTGATAGTGACAAGGTCTTATCATAGGCACTGATGGTAGTAATCATTCAGAGCGCTGCAGGTGCTTCCAGCAGTGCAAGCCGTGCACCCTGTCCAGTTAATACCTCCACATTGCCTATCCAAGACTTAAGTCAGTGGCTCGTAAAGTAAAGATAGATTGAATACTAAAGATATGGACCACTTACGCATATTTTGGAGACGTGCAGCTTGACGTGGTCGTTGTGGCCGGTGCCGATGTCGTGGTTGTCGAAGATACTTTCGTAGTAGACGTTGACAGAGTCGTACTCGTACTGGCCTTAGTTGTACTGGTGCTAACTCTTGTTGTGCTACTTGGAGAACCGCCGCCTGAGGAGCCTAAAAATAAGTCAGCAATCCGTTCCCGAGGTCGGCGAATCATGCTTGCTTATTACCAGGCCCAGCTACAGAGGTTGTCAAACTGCCGCTTTCGATGTAAACACCAGAGAAGTATAGATCCTCGTTCGAGTCAGGATAGCCGTCGCGCGGCAGCTCTAGCACACCCAAGTGCCAATCCGCGCCGTTGCTAGATGCGGATACGGAAACAGCGCTCACAGTGAGCTTCAGGTCGTCGGATCCAGTGGAGTGCCAGAAGGCAACAGTGTTGGCGCTGAAGTCGATCTCATAGGCCACATTATGCCACACGCCGGCAGTGAACTCAGTTTGCCATTGCGTCTGACTGTTCGCCATCCATCGGAGATTGGGGTCAGACGTGCCGCTGGCGCCGCTCAACCAACCGATTTTCATCTCTGTGAAGTGGCTCTCGAAGAAGTTGACCTGATGCTCACGGGTTGTGGCGGGCGCGTTTGTGTCGCTTCGCTTCATGCTGAAATGGTACCAAACCTTACCCGAGTTGATGGCGGCCGTGGTCTGCGGGATGAGTTCTGTGCGTCGCATCGTCTGGCCATTCCAATACGCCGTCGAGTCTAGAGTAATCTTGACACCCTGCTTCGAGCCAGTGTCGGCGGGATTCTTGTAGTCGGATGAGAGATTCACGTATTCGGTAACCTCGCCGGACCCGTGGATATAGTACTGATACGGACCGACCTGGTTCGCCCAGGACCATTTGTTCAAGTCGGTGGACGAGGACATGTCATTGAAGCGGCCATCCCAGAGCACGGTTCCGCAAGCTGCGATTTGGCTGCTGGCCAACGCAAGGAGCCATGAGTACTTCATCTTGTATTGTGATAAAAGATACTCTGACTAAGGCCACTGTGAGGAAGTGAGGCTACAATGCGATGACCAAAACCTGAAGACAACGTTCCTGCTGCGAACATGTCTTCAACGGGGATAGCCGCCGTTAAATATAGGGAGAACCCTGGATCCGATTGAAACATCAGTCGAACCATTACGACTACGGTCGTTCGGAAAAGCGCTACTGAATGCCATGGAGCGAGCGAGGTTTCATGGCAATGATTGGGAAAGCTGTGCACGCAATGCTCCGTGCTCCGTGTCCAAATCAGAGGTTTCAGAGCCTCACGGTCCTTGCCCTTGCCCATCGATATATATAGAGCGTCTCCACTGCAGTCGCGGAGTGCTGACGCTATGCGCGGAGGCCCAAAAATCGCACCAATAGAGCCCTCGCCGTCTAGACCATTCTACAACACTACGGCAAGACGGGATCTGCAACCGATGCCAGCAAACTCCGGGATAAACAAAGAACGGAGGCGAGATGATTCTGCCTTCATTCCCGTTTCTCCCGTTGTATTCGTCGTCCGATACTATGTAAGGAGTCAAGTGAGTCCAGGACAGGAACTTACACGCTGATGGCCATAGGTCTTGGCAACCTGCTACTAAGCATGATACAGACCACGGCAGAGGACGCACGAAGATATTCGACGTGTTTATAGCCAGCGCGTTAGCAATGTTATTCTACAGCCTATGATATTGTATAAAAGATTGAGTTGTGCAGCGCCGCCTTGAGGCAGACATCATACCCTTCGCTAACTTACTTACTTCCATTTGGGGAGACAACCTCGTGTTGTCAGGTTTTCATTGTACCGACCGACGGTTTGCCTTCAGACAATAAGTTACCAGATTGATTTATTAATATGTTTGACACGATGCAGCATCCTTACCTTGTAGGCTGATATTTCATTACCTCTTACCTACTCCATGCTCACTCGACTTTGGATGGTAAGAAGCTGCTTCAGTCTCTGACCAAATAAAGCAGCCCCGTTATTTATTCCCGTATCTGAAATGCACTTAAAGAGGCTATTCAACTGCCTAGGGACTTCTTTGAGCCAAACATTGGAAGTTACCCCACGATGACGTATAGACTGCGTTTGTGTGTTACCTGCCCTCTTAGAAGAGAGGTAGGTACCTTAGAAACTATGTGCAAACAGAAAGGTCTCAGTAGGTGCTATTAGTACAGCTAGAGAGTGAGCTCCTTCAACTTCCATCCAACAACAACTCATCTTCCACTTCAATTTCCCACACTCTCGTCTCATCCCCTTTGAGAGCCACCCACCGCAGTCACTTAGACGCTACCCAATCGAGAGAGCAGCAGCTCAACAACAACAATAACCACAACAAGCCAACGCCCATCATGTCGATCCCAACCTCAACTTCCGTTGTTGAGTCCGCCGTCATCAAGGCGCCCTTGAGCCATGTGTGGCACCACATCAAGCGTAAGTCAACCCATTTTCCATTATACATGATCCCTGCCGAATGAGTCTGACTATAATGTATCGTCTCCAGTCCAGAACTTCAGCAACTTCTGGTCCGCCCTCAAGTCGAGCGAGTTCGTCAAGGGTGCCAGTGATGAGGCTGATGTTGTCCACTGGACCTTCAATGATGGTACAGAGCTTGACATAAAGCAGGAGGAGCATAGCGTATGCCATATCCGTCCCATTCCATCAAGTCTATTCGAGGGCATCTGAATAGTTAACCAATTTCCAGACCATCAACCATTATATCACCTACAGCGTCATTACGGCTAAGCCCGAGCTCTCCTACACCTCAGTCCTCTCTACCATCCGCTGCTATTCAGTCACTTCTGGTGAGCTTGAGGGTTCCACCTACATCGAGTGGTCTGGCCATTTCTCTAGCGATGCTGACGCTGGTACGTAATCATCTTGTTCAATCGCCGCTCGAACCTTCACCGCTGTGTGAATTCTTCGATTGTGAGATGTCCGTTTTGCTAACGCAAGTGCAGGAGTCATCGAGGATGCCAAGTTCAAACGTCGTGACGCGCTGGCCGACCTGGCCAAGACTGCGTTGAAGAAGTGAAGAGTAAAAAATAATGAGTCTAATTGTTTCAAATCTTGGGTTGGGGTAATGGGAGATACGCCGAAAGCACCAAATCGCCCTAAGAATGTCATCAGGCGTCTATGTAACATTAGTGAATGAGTTTTGTACGCGAGATCAGCTCTCATACTCAATCGACCAATCGTCTATGATCAATTTTCTCTTGATGATTGATCCACTGCATTCAACTAATGAGTGAAGAGTTTGTGGTGGTTCGTAGCTCCAGACATCAATCAATCCATCCCTAGGGCCCTGGATTTAATGTACTCACAGGAATTACTTGAAGTCTCACGTACAATGGGCGCCGGCTCATGAACTTTAAGACGTACGTAGAGTGTAATCAACCTCAAATATGGCTAGCTAAATATTAATCATACCGCTCACTCCTCTTTTGATCTGAGGCTTACGCATTGCTTTGCGAAAAGACCAGCTCGTCTGAAGAAATTCATTCAACATATCTCCCCATTTGTCCATTTCCTCCGTAACCACCCATTAGACAGGGCTTATCCACAGCCATGAAGTTCACGCAGCAGGCGCAAATTTCATAGCAATGATACACTCGCAGCACTGATGAAAGTCGATGTGTCTGATTGTAGCATCCCAGCTGCAAAACGACGTCCGTCCGCCACATACAGTTCCTTTGATGCCCAAAGCTTTTTCTGAACCCTCATTGTCGCATTTAGTTCCCGAAGGCTTTTCCAGGGGTTGTTCTGTGACTAGTTGTTCCAGTGGGTTAACAGGACTTTCATTCATGATAGTTAATGATGATCAATGATGATTGTTTCGTCTTACGTGGGATACAAGAAATTCTGTCCTCAGGACTCAGTCTAGCAGCTATTTCTCCCGAAATGAGCCGACCGCGGTATTTGTAAAAGTAAATCTTCTTATCTTGGCCTGAAGCGCTCGAGGGATTCTGTTCCTTGTTGGCAGCGGCGTCGCCGGACGAAGTCTGAGTATTATTCTCCTCCGAGCCGCCTGACAAACTCTGGCTAGTATCGGGAACTTCCTCGCGGTAGAGATGGTAAATTGCAAGAGGATCCATGATGGTCGGTAATATTTCTAAGGTTCTGAAAAATGGTTGATAGATGGAACGTATGGTGCGATGGAGGATGAGAATTACTCTGCAAGATACGCGTACTTAAGTATAATCTGAATGCGACAAACTCTCGAGGGGCATAATTACTTGTAATTGCAGATAGAAGGAGGATGCAAGGTAGAAAGGGATAGTGTGACTACGCATCACTACATCAGGCAAACCGCAGCTGTTTGTTCCTTGACGTAGCTACAAACACCAACGCCACCGAGAACAACAAATCACGTTGTTTATATTTCCCTCCGTCACAAAGTTTACGGAAAACAAGAGGGTATTGACGTGTCTGCACCTGACAACCTGGAAAGGCAGGCTTCTGGTAGCTTGCATTGATGCTGCGAAAGCCTTTGGTATGATTGTTATAGACTGACTGTGAATGTTTGTGCAGTCTAACACGTCGTTAAAGACTCTTTTGGAGACAAATCGGGCGAAAGCAATTCGCCATTCTTGGCTGTTATCTTTCAGACTTTGTGGCTCCGGAGTGAGAACAGAAAGCTAGGGCTCAATAGAGTGTGATCAATTGATATCAAGGGGTCAATCACTTATACACAATCTATTAGTTCTACACCACAGAGGACAGGTAGAATACTCCCCTGACATCATCTAAGTTCGGACTTTAGTGAGTTTGAGTATGTTGAAAATGAGCGTAAGCTCGCCTTATTATTCAATCAATTTTCTTCACGAACTTCTGGTCATTATCGGTAATAATTAATATACTGCTAATCGTTTCGATGTATTCATTCAAACTCTTATTCTTCAATGTCTTTTACTTTATTCTATCTCATTACTGTGATTACTTTCCATAAGTTCTGCCGCCGGGTGACCCATAAAAATAAAACCGCAGCCCTTCCCGATGTACTGTTGGCCCTTCTTGTCTATGGTATCAATAACCGGCGACGATTTGTCGTGCTTGTATCTAGCGAATAGCTGTTCCTTTTGCTCCTCAGTCTTAGAACAATGAAGGGATGTCGTGCAACCTTCGACTCTGGTTATTGACCATCGGAGACCTTGGGAGTTCCATAATTGTGATCAAAGACTAGTTACGCCCTAAAGTTAAGGTTAAAGTTGTCTCAGAGGCTTCAGAACTTAAGTCGAGCCAACAGCCGTATCCAAGATGATATGGAAGACGAGAACCGATAGTTTGACAGGGCTTTGCTCTATTGGAATTTCTCATAGTTAAGCTTGCTGGGCACACAACAAAGGAATACTGGAACCATGTCTAGTCTGATGTCTCACCGCGTTGCCTGCCTTCTCGCTAATTTAAAAAAATTTTAGGATATATTTCGTAGCTTAGGGAGAATTGTTGTAAAACAACATTGAAAAGACAGAAGTGCCTTGTGTACTTAGCTGAGCGCACAGTGTTCGGTTAGTGTGTAAGACAGTGGCGTCAGCCTTAGGTATCGCGGAAAGGGTGGATACTAACCACCCAGAATAGAACCCTCACCCCAAATTTCCCCACCACACCAGAATTTAGAGTTCAATTAAGCACAAGCATCACCTGGACAACGAGAGCTACGTCGCAGCGCAGGTAAACATCCATCACTCTAAAAGTTCACTTCCCGTACTTGTTGCATTGTCCTACTAATTGAAGTTTGATACAACACAATCTATGTTCCCGACCGTGCCATCACAGTCGTACGCTGGCACACGCAATTGATTTCCCGGCGAATTTCCTCAGGCCGAGTTGATCTTGAGCCCTTAATGACATTTACGACACCGCAACCAACAAACCAAGATACACACCTATCTAGTCGCAAGTGGTTGCTAGATCGGACATCGAGATCGACAAACATCGCTTCCCGTGTCCGCCTTCAATCAGCTCAACACCACCACTGATAGAACCGGTATTGTTATTGTGCTTGCCTCGTGATATAGACAGGCAGAATGCCTTCTGCCACAGAGGGCCCGACAGTAACACTGTCGTGTACGCAGCTTTCCGTCCCCTTCTCTTCTTCGGGCAGTGCTAATTCGTCCTCGTCGTTGCACAGTCGCCAACAACTTCTGGGGCAAAGATGACGCCGGAGTTGGGCCATTGCTCGATCGCATGGCATCGGCCAAGCAAACCAACGATGAACTCAGATCTTTTTATAGCGGTGAGTGTCTGTGCTCAAACTACCCTATGCCTATTCGTCACGTGTACTATTGCTGACTCGTATTTACTACCAGCGCGCGCTTCCATCGAAGACGACTACGCCCGCAAACTCCTATCCCTTTCCAAGAAGTCCCTGGGCTCGCACGAGATGGGGTCGTTGAAGGGGTCGCTCGATACCGTCCGGGGTGAGGTTGAGGCCATGGCGAAACAACATGCCAACACCGCTGCGCAGATGAAGTCGGAGCTCGAAGAGCCGCTGGCCGCCTTTGCTGGCGGTATGAAGGAACGTCGCAAAATCATACAGAACACGGTAGAAAAGCTGCTCAAGGTTAAGATACAACAGACAAATACCGTCAACAAGGTGCGCACGTCCTGATTGGGTATGGCTCCTATCGGGTTGGGATACTGACAAGAGGACTCCACAGACACGCGACCGATACGAACAGGACTGCCTCAGGATAAAGGGCTACTTGGCCCAGGGGCACATGGTCATGGGCCAGGAGGAGCGCAAGAACAAGGCCAAGTTGGAGAAGACCCAGATCAGCCTCGCCAGCTCGAATGCCGAGTACGAGGCCGCAGTGAAGGCCCTGGAGGACACGACGGCTCGATGGAACCGCGAGTGGAAGGCTGCCGCCGACAAGTTCCAGGACCTCGAGGAGGAGCGGCTCGACTTTTCGAAGAGCAGTCTGTGGACTTTTGCCAACCTCGCGTCTACTGTCTGCGTCAGCGACGACACGTCCTGCGAGAAGATCCGCCTTTCGCTCGAGAAGATGGACGTCGAGAACGACATTGTTCATTTCATCAGTGAAAAGGGCACGGGTCAGGAGATCCCCGATCCGCCCAAGTATATTAACTTCTGCCGGGGCGATGTAGATGATCATAGGTCAGACGTGTCTGAGGAGGACAACTACTCCGTCGCCCAGTTTCCGCGCAGCATTAATCCGGCCTTCCGGACATCGTCACCGCAGCCATCGACTTATGAATCCCACCACGACCCCAACTCCGCCCTGGCACGGGATCTGGCACACCGCGAGCCCGCGTCACCGTTGCACCCAGAGCATAATATTAATATCCCCTCGCCAAATAGTCATTCTCCCTCAGGACCACCTCCGCAAAATATCCAGCCGCCGATTATGCCATCACAAAACGGCCATCCTACAGCTCTGTCTCATCACAACAGTCGTCCTGCGGGCATGCCTCGTCAAAACAGCTATCCTAATGCCATTCCCCCGCAAGCTACCCATCCTCCCGCTATGACGCATCAAAATACCTATCCCTCTGCCACGACACATCATAACAGCTATCCGTCTTCTATGATGCACCAGAACAACCATTCCTCTGCTATTACACATCAGAACAACTACCCTTCTTCCGTAGCCCACCAAAACAATTACCCCTCTGCTATGACACATCAGAGCAATCATCCCTCTTCCATGGCACATGAGAACAACCATCCTCCTGCCATAGCCCCTCAGGATCCATATCCCCAAGACCGGCGGGCAGCGCATTCGACGCAGCAGTATGATACTTCTCAGTTCTCAGCGGTGCCCCACGACCCATACCCCATGGACGGCATGACGATGCTCTGCCGGACGGATGGCGCAAATTCGGTGGTCAGCCATAGACAATCGTCACGTTACGGTGGTACAAAGCCTTCAGCTAGCACTTCCAATGTGTCATCGCGGATTGAGGCCCTGAATTCGGCCAAGAATGAGGATGCGCCTGCGCGTTATGAAGTCATGAATCTGGTGGCAAAGCCAAACCGTTCATCCATGTTTGATGTAGTGAAGCCGCCTGTCTCAACCTCGAATATACCACAGCGCATCGACGGATTGAATACTGCCACGAGCTCTAGTGTATCAGCGCCTTACGACGGCATGAATTCAGCCACCAGCTCAAATATTTCTGCGCCAGATGATAACAGTGATTATTCGAACCCGACTTCGTTCTCTAGTCAAGAACCTCCTAGTGGGAAGGTATCTCCAATCAAGCCAGAGCCCGCTGTCGCGGAGTCTGTTGTTTCAGATTCCGTTGCTGCAGAGCCTATCGTGCAGCCTATTGCGAAGTTTGTCGCGAAGCCTGTCATGAAGCCTGTCACAAAGCCTGTCGCGAAGCCTATCGCGACCGAGGTAGAAAAACCTGTCGCGGCTGAGCCGGAAAAGCCTGTTGCAGCCGAGCCAGAAAATCGTATAGTGAAGAAGAAGAGTGGCTTCTTCCAGAACCATAGCCCGTTCCGCAGGAAGAGTACCAAAGACATATCTAAGGATATCCGGGTGTCTAATAGGAGCACGTGGAGCCCAGTGACATCGACGGGTACATCGACAAGTAAATTTACGAGTACATCTACGGGCGCATCTGCAAGTCCGTCTTCAGGTCTGCCTACTGGTTCGTCTATGGGTTCGTCTATGGGTACGCCTGCGGGTATGTCTACGGGTACGGGTACGTCTACGGGTACGGGTACGTCTACAGGTACAGGTACGCTCCGGCGTCCTCAGACATATCAACTCGAGAAGAAGAACATGATCACGGACAGGGCCGCAAGCCCCGCCCCCGACCCGATTGATGCCAACGCGACTTTGGCCTTAAACGTAGGGCAGAACGTCTTCCCAGTTGCTAACACGGACAAGCGCCACCAATCCACCGACCAGGGAGCACAGCCTGCCGATGAGCAAGACCCCATTGCACTCGCACTGGCCGAATTAAAGGGAGCAGCGGACAACAAGCAGTCAGCAAATCGGATTTCTGCGGACCGTTACCACGGCATCTCTACACCAGTGCCTGACCGAACACATGAACGAACGCAAAGCCAACCACAGGAGCCAGTAAGAGAGCGACCTGTAGAGCGACCAGTCGAGAGGCCTATTGAGAGACCTGTAGAGCGAACCCAGGAACGGGCCCAGGAGCGTACACCACTCTTCACTCGTCCGGTTCCAGCGCCCAGAGCTGGCAGCGAAGCAGGTGCTGGGTCCAGAGGCACACCTCCACCCTCATACGATACACCGGTGCAGAGACTTGGCGTACCCCCACCGGCGGTCACATCTAAGGCTATGCAGGAGGCATCTAGAAAGTACACTGGGCAAACGAGACAGATGCTGACTTCGAGTCGGCCCCCGTCCGTCTACAATAGTACCTCGTCTCGCCCAGCCACGAGACAGGCAGACGTGCCCCGAGCCGCTTCGCCAGCAGCACCCCGAAGCGTCTCCCCTCGGCCTGGAACGCGCGCAGAAACACGGCCGGGGACGCGACAAGAAACAAGGCCTATGACACGACAGGAAACACGGCAAGAAACAAGACCTGGGACACGGCAGGAAACACGACAGGAGACGCGGCAAGAGACACGACCAGGGACACGACAGGAGGTGCGCCCGGATACACGACAAGGGCAGCGCTCGGCGTCGCCTAACCCGCCATACGCAAGCAGTCAGTACAGAAGCTCGCCGCAACCGAACATGACGCCTCGGCGTGGCTCGGAGCAAGGGTACTTCCAGCCAAGCTCTCCGGCTGGCATCAATTCCAGGACCGCGTCGCCGTCCCCGTACCGTGCCGACTATGACCGCCCCGTTAGTAGAAATAGCGCCATGGCAGTGCAGCTTGCGCCGGTCGGCGGCGGCGAAGGGTCCATATATGGGTCTGTGCGCAGCAGAGGAAGTGGTGGACGCCCGGGCACCAGCTCCAGCTACCGCCCCATGAGCGTCTACGGCGACCACGACGCCGGCACGCAAGATAGCAGACAGCGCAGCAGGAGCGTGGCTGATCCGTCTCGGCAGTATACCCCCGAGGGGCGTGCTATTCTTCATTATGGTGAGTTTGAATCCCCTAACTTAGCACAGCCCTTAACACGTTCATCTTATTTCAGCAAGCTGACTTTAGTCTTATAGCACGCGCATTGTACATGTACCAGGCCGCAATCCCCGAAGAGCTTGGATTCGCAAAGGGCGATATCTTGGCTGTTCTTCGGCATCAAGACGACGGCTGGTGGGAGGCGGAAATCCACTCCGGGAACGGGGTCGGACAAGGGGGCCTCGTGCCCAGCAATTACCTACAGCCTTGCTAAACAGTTCTCTCCGAAAGAAAGATCCGTTGGCTGGCGATCAAAATATTTCATTGTACCTTACATTTTGGTTTGAGGATGAGGAGATGAAGATACGAGGAGATGAGGAACGCAGCGCGAATGTGGATATGAGCTTGGTTGCATATATGACGATGAGATGGAGAGATGGGAAAGAAGGTTGTTTTCTTGCTTTTGCTTACGAGATTATTTTCACGATCTCGTTGTATAAGGAACGAGCCAGGATGAGACGTTTTTTGACAGACGTGTCACATTTTTGATGGCGATAAAGAGGAACGAGTAAGGATACGTTGTTGTACATAAGATTGATTGCATCCATGACATAAAATTTCCTAGTACGTAAAGAATGAATCCGATGACTTCTGAAAAGGGACCTAAATAATTATGATATACGTGAGAAGTTGAAAAAAATTGAATGATATGATGGTCCTCAGTCAATGAGGGGCAAGCACGTAACGCTGGAATTATTTGGTGGTGTAGATAGTGACGTATTTTTAGCGTAGCAGCAGCTGCCAAGCCGGACTGCCGACTGACCACATGCCAAACCACGTCAACAACCAGAATTCCAATAACAGCTGAATGAATACCCAAAGACGAAAGATGGCAGTTCCATCATCTCTTCAATAATAATTAATCTCACTTTCTTATCCCCGCTAGCCGAGGTGTCCTCTTCTGCTACAGCGCCGAAAGGCGCATCTGCCTCACTATCGACTCAGGAAACATGGTATGTAAAATGCAAGCATTCACTCACTCATCCGTCATAATGCCAACCTGTGATTGACATTGACCCTCCCTTAGGACTATGTAAAGGCACCCTACCGCGTCGCGACATCGTCGACGGCGAAGAGAACGTATATAAGGACTGTGCTATTCGTGTCTGCGTCGGTAGTGTTGCTTGGGATTGCCGCTATCGCTTACCCGGTCTTTTACTATAATTATGTCCCCAAGAAACTCATCACCGTTCCCATACATCTCCAGTATAAGTGAGTAAACCCACCATTCGTTTCTCATCATTTCTATCTATATACGTATACAAATACATCTGCATCGAACACCATGAATAAATAAATACGTTGAATGCATCCCTCCTCCAGCGTGCCCATTACCCGAAGCTAACAACAATCCAGTGCCGGCCTCAACCCATACGGCATTCTTACCCTATCCCCAGACCTGATGCAAGAGCAAGCCTACGACGTAACCGTAGACCTAACACTCCCACGATCACCCACGAATCTCGAGCGCGGGAACTTCATGGTCGCGCTGTACGCGCTCAAGTCAGCGCCCATCAACCCAGCCCTCATCTCCCTCTCTAACTCTAACCCCGATGGGGGACCCGGAGGAGGAGATCCATACCAGTATGTGGTGACGACAGCAGACAACGTGGTATTCGCCTCGCGACGGCCAGTGCTAATACCATACGCCGACCCGCTGGTCACGACGGCCTCGCGCGTGCTGTTCTTGCTGTATTACCTTATGTGGCCGCATGCGGCGGAGACGATGACGCTGACTGTGCCGATGGGGGAGCTCGTCGAGTTCCCCCCGCGCGGAAAGCTCCCGCTCTCTTTATTAGTGGATGTCCAGACGGGGACGGGGGGCCAGACGCCGCCGCTGCAGGTTTATTCGAGTCAGGTCACCCTCGTGGCGAGATTATCGGGTATGCGATGGTTCATGTATAATCACCGCATTCTGGCTTTTGCGGTCTGTACTACCGCGTTCTGGATCGCGGAGATGGTGGCTATGGGGGTCGCGTGGGGGATGTTGCGGTTGTGGTTCCCTGGTCAGGAGGAGAAAAAGGTTAAGACTGAGGAGATAGAAGGCCCTCGTGGTGGTGGGATGTACGAGAGGATGAGACGGGGGAATACGGATGGGAACAACGACGACGATGACGACGACGACGACGACTCGCTCAAGCTGAAAGCGGAGAAAAATGATGATGATGATGATGACGATGTCAAGATCAAGGATGAGTCGCCCGACCCGGACTCAGAGCCCGAGATGGTGAGCAGTCGGCGGTATCGACATGCCGGTGGCGATGCGGACGACGAGGGGGGTTCTGAGGAGGACGCTGGCGTTGGAACGAGTTTTCATGATGGGACTGAGGGCGGACAGGTGAGGAGACGGATGTCGCGGGGCGGGAACGCGTGATTTCTTTGCTGTTTCATGGTTGATTCCACGGATGGTGGTGTATAACAGACAGACATGGAATGGAGTAGAATGGAATGCGAGATACCCTTTTAAATCAGGATGTCGTTGGAAACCGTGAAAATGGCCAACCCTCTGCGGCTGGACTATAACCTTGGGCACTTACCTGCGAAGATATTAAGTGCACAATGATTAATATTCCTCCTATGCGTTCAAGGCACACAAGATGAATACTTTCTAGAAATCCACATATTTACATTCTAGCTATCTAACAACCTCTTAATCAATTACAGCAGCGCATTCCATCCAAGAAAAAAAAACGGGCAATAAGTTGAATAGTTAAATTGCCTCGTTAAAATAAAATCTCATCTATAAGTTACACATCACTGTATACTGCAGGGCTATAAACGAATCAACAAAATATATAAGAATAAGCAATTCTTCAAATTATTCATAGAGTTGTATTTCAAGTGTATGGTGTGATAATGTGCGTAAATTTATTATCACACTGTATTCACAATCATCCCAGTGAACTGGCTTGCTAGGTACCTAGGTACCTGCCTTTTGTTGGGCTTAGCTTGCAATGTTGTTGTTTTATGTTTCATGTGTTCCCCCGGCAAACATGTTTCGGCTTCGTTCAGTTGGCCCCTCCCGATTCGGGACTAGCCAATCCGAGGCGGGGCCTTGGCAAAGCTTCCCCGCCATTTCGTTTTGGCACCGGGAGCAGTGCTGTATTTACGTACTCTAGCTGGTGTATAGCGTTTGTATGGCTGTTTATAAGTACAAGTACGTCAATCTGCTACAGCCTCACTCACTCACCGTCCCTTGCCTCGACAATCCGTCTGGGTCAAGTATATGCAGGCAAAAAAAAAAAAGTTTCGGTAGGACACGCACATGTGACTAGGGTCCTATTAACTTATGGTGTACTATACCTATTACGCCTAATCTGGGTCTACAGACGCTGCCAACAACTTATCAGCTAGAGCTTAGCGTATCGACTTGCCAGCACAATAAAGCAAAGCGCCTAGCAAACACCTACCTAAGGTACCTGTTAGTGCTGGATCTACAGCGCGGCAGCACAGTACTTTGCAGCAGCTAGCTAGGGACCTGCACAGTCTGGAGGAACCCGGCGTTTACTTCCTTTGTAGTGCCATTTTCAGCCCGCCGGCCAACGCAGCAAACCCCCACCGCTCTTGTGAATTTCCCACGACGACTGCTCAACATTGTCGACTTCAACCGATCACCGCCAGATCACCGCCAGACGGTAGAGGGACACAGTTAGACCAACTGCCGCCTTGTTCGCGACACTCCCTTCGACCTCGAGTCTCAATCTCAGTTTTGTCTCAACTCGAGTCCTGGGCCAGATCAGCTACATACTCAGCTGTGAGCTGTGTCTGAGCTCTATATTACGACGCTGTTGTGTGTACTGAGGTATTCATCCTCCTGTTCTCGGCGACCGCTGCTGCTTTGTATTCTACTGCTGAACTTGACAACGCCTCGACATCGAAGCCGTGCAACATTGCTCTTGTCGTGGCTGTTGCTGCTGCTATTGTTGCTGCGACCCTTGTGTGTTCTCGCTTCATTGTCTCGCCAGCCAAGTCGAGTCGAGTCAACTCCGGCCGTTCAGTATCAAGCTCCCGCCTGGTAGCTGTCTAGATCTTCTACAAACAAACAGACAAACAGCCAGACATACTCGACTGCCAGAGAACGCTGCATTGATTGCACACGGAGCTCTTCTGGCAGCTACTTTACAAGCTTGTTTGTAGTCTACAGTCTGCAATCTGCAATCGCCGGCCTGTCCCTGCCGTCCTCGCTTTCAACTCAACAAGACCGTCTTCGACCTTGGTGCCGCCTTTGAACACAGACCTTGCTGCGAACCACGCTACCAGCTATCTCGCTACGTCGTCCCGCTCATTGTCTTCCTCGTTATCGTTAACCCCACCGCCTACGCTACGACCAGCAAGATGCCCTGCTTCAAGGGCATCGCCGTCAGTATCCATGCCAACTCGGCCCCTATAAGCGAGTATGGCATGCAGAAACAGTCCCGTCTTTCGCGCATCAGCACCTACATACCCGTGCCACAACCCAAGCTAAACCGCGAAACCTCCAAACATGAGCCTGCCAAGTTTGCCATATCCATTACGCTGCTCACTCCTGGCCACCCAGTCCCCTATACTTGCCCAGCGGTCACCCCCGAGAACCCGAATCCCAAGCCTCTCTACGTCGGCCCCTTGCCGTCTACGACCTCTGACGCCCCCAAACATGCCAGCACCGTCGTCACTCCTTACATACCTACGACCCATTCTGAGAATGAAACCATTGCTGCCTACATCTACTTCGACGGGCGAGCCAAGGAGGAGGTGGCCACGCTGCTACGCCCCGGCGAGGAAACCTGGGTTAACTCCCGCTGGGTTCAGGTCCCGGAGAGCGAAGGTGGCGGTCTTGCCGAGAGAGAATTCTTGTTTCGCGAAGTCGGTCTGGAGAGATGGCTCAACGGCCTCGATTTACAGGGCCATGACGCCGCTGAGAAGGTAGAGAAGCGAAGGCAGAAGTTTGAGCGCCGCCATCGCCGCCAGAGGTCGAACGCCCAGACCGGCGACGACGCCGACAAGGCTCACAGCTCTGGAGATACGTTGACCTACCGCTCGGATGATGATGTTCCACTGAATTTTGTTGACGACTCCCTATCGGATGACGCCGACGACGACGATGAGCCGCCCGAGGCTACTGGGCAGATCAAAGTCGCCATGTTTAGGGTCATCGCCTCTGGCGAGATTAAGAAGGGAGAGTACTCTCCGCAGTTCGATGCTCACGATGACGACGACAATAGCGATGAAGGCAACAAGGATGGGAGCAATGGGGCCATCGACGCCGATGTTGAGCACACGACAAGTTTTGCCAAGCCCAAGACGCTCGATCCCAAGACTATTAGTACACAGACAGTAACGGGCATCGACGGCCCCGACAAACCTTATGCCGTCTTCACCTTCTTCTATCGCGGCAAGCGTAGGCATTCCTTCGCCCTTCTAAGTCACAGATTCTCGATACTAATTAATCTACAGGGCAACTTCAAAAGATGGGTATAGTACCGGCACCTAAAGAATCCCAGAAAGCACCGAGTACCAAACGACGATCAACTTTGGACTTTTCAGGGCTCGGCCCATTGAAGTCGACGGGTACCGTGGGGTTTTCAGCGTTCCGAGACCAAAAGACAGAGGCTGCTCAACGCCGCAAGGCGCGAAGAAAAAGTAACGGTAACGCGGTTGGTGGCATGGATGCGGATAGTGATGATGAGGATGACGACGACGAAAACCCACTCACCAAGATGGAGGATGTTGATGACAAGGTCATCAAATCTCACCTTGGACCTGAGGATGCTAAAGTGACCGGGGAATTACAGGCAGGAATCGACAGAATCCGGGTGAGCTCTCTTTCCCCTTGCTGCCTACCAGATCATTATCTATACTGACTGCCAACCTGCAGCTCAAGCGTCAGCATTCTGCAGAACCCGAAACTGCCGAATCGAACAGTCAAAAATCACCCAGTGCCGGCCCCCTGGCAGGAGATTCAACCCCTCCGGAAGCGACTCAGTCTAGTCGGTCAGGGCCCGAAACAGTGTCCAGCCTGCTATCTCAAGCATTCACAGCCGAGTCTACTATCGGCAGTCCGATGAAGAAGCAACGGGCTAACGGAGACGGCACTACGGATCGATCCGTCAATTTCCCCTCGGCCCTAGGTGACGTGCTGGGCAGGGCTACAAGTGACCAACAAAAGAAGGAATCAATTCCAACAGTGCAAATCACCGAAGACGAAGAATTGTGAGGTATATATATGAAGACCAGCGGTAGACAGCACTAAGAGTCTCATACGACGACTCTCGAGGGTTAGTTTCTTATCAGTGTTGCATTAACTTGAGTAACGGCTTAAAGCGCGGTTTATAAGACAGGAGGGCCCACTCAGCCTACTGGTCATGGCAGCGTCTAGGGCCCAATTGGACGGTCCACTGAAAGCCACAACGATACACTCCAAAGGGACAGTACTCAAGCTATTGGGGGTACCATACTGGGCTTATAATACATAGAGGATCACATTAGGGCGTTTTGCAGGCGGATTGCGCCCCGTTTCGAAATCAGTACAACGTGGCAAGCGGCTTCCACGTGGAAAGGGGAATCGGTCCGTCGACTGAACGGAGACCGTGCTCGCGGGCTTGTGATTAGAAAAGGGAAATTAGATATGAAAGGCGGGCTTGGACACAGAAAAGTGAGGATGTCATGGCATTCGTATGATCACATGTTCACATGTCGATACTCTACCTTTTTTTTGTGGTTTTTTTTTTCTTGCGGACGTTCCATTGGGCGAATATAGCAAGCAACAGGGAGTCGAGAGACACAATAACAGGGTTCGTTGACGCAGACTCTTACATGCCCTTGAAACCCACTATACGCTTGATATAGATGCATCCCCTAGAGAAATAATAAGTACTATCTATGTAGGATAATATATAGAATGACGAATGGATGTCACCGCAATACTAAAGCCAATAGATTCTCGTGCTTGCAGCATGTCTAGGGATCTGTTGCAGACGATGATATTATCGACATGAGACTGATCGAGTCAGTTGGAGAAACAGTTTACGAGGTCGGAATGGCGAATGGCACGTTGGATGAAATCACAGTGTTCTAGAAATATGCATATTTTATCGCTAGTACCTATATAAGCTGTCCTACTCAAATAGCACAACTGGGCAAACCATTCATCTCATTTTATGATGATTACCCTCGTCGTTCCACTCACTTCACTTAACCACGGGCAACAACCAGCCGATTCATCTGGAACCTAGATGACAAGAATTATCAGTCCTGAGACACAGCATATAGCATAAAGCAAGCGTGAGATGAAGGAAGAAAAATGATCAGACTGTTGAGCTTGATGATTGATGAGAATCAACATTGTATATTCAGTTGGCTGTTCTTAGAAGTAGGAAGTCATCATTCGAGGAGGTTGTTGTTGGTTGCTTTGTGGGAACACTGCAAGAAAAATAGATTAGGAAAACTCACACTTGTTACAGAGGGTTGGTTGAATTGGTATGATAATAGATGGCCTCAAGAGAAGACAAAGTGATCCGGTTTGGGCGTGATACGCCGCCTTGACTTTCATAAAAGTAGAATGAGAGGAACAAAAGACTTTGCTGAAAAAATCGAGTGTGAAAAGAGAAGTTAAAATGGGCACCAAGAAAGTCACGTGCATGAGCTAAGCGACTAAGCGGACTAGCGCAGTAATGAGGTAAGCGGGGAAGAGGTAGACGAGGTAGCGAGGAAGCTAGGACCAGTTGCGGCAACAAGTCGCTCAAACTCACCGAACGAACTAGCTTAACCTACGAGTTAACCCGACCCGACTCCATTCAACGCCTCTCTCTCTGTCACAAGTCACACCCTCAAATCAAACACCTCCTCAGCTCCTCATCGACCAACAGCCGAACTGAGTATTCGTCAATTGGGGGAAGTCTGAGATACGACAACAGCTCTTCCCGTCACCCGAGAAATCTCCACTCTTTCCGAGACGAACACACATACTCCTCCCTCGAGCAAGACACTTCGATCTCAATCTCGCCATATCAAAAGCCCATTTCGCCGCCACCGTCCATTAACCTTCAGATAATCGACGGCCCTCGATCAATCCCCATAACAAACCCGACGACTAGAGTACAACACAGCACACCATTGTTATCCCCTATCGAAAGAAGCGAAAAAGAAAGAAAAGAGAAGAAAAGAAAGATGCCCGCTGTCCGCGCCACTACCACCACCGCCGTCCGAGCGACGCGCGCCTTGGCCTTGCAACAACAGTCCACCACCACACGGCCCTTCACAGCGAGCGCCCGCACGTCAGCCTCGCATGGCCCGCAATACGATCCCCCGACCGGCTGGTTGTTTGGCGTGAAGCCCGGAGAGAAGTATCAGAAGGAAGGATGGGAGACGCCCTTTTTCTACGGATTCTGCGGATCGCTTGTTTTGGCTGGTGTTGCTTATGGGTTTAAGCCCGATACTTCGTGCGTTTTATCCCCCCCTCGATCTTTTTCGCCACTTCTGTTGTTGAGGAAGAAGGATGAAGAAAGAAGAAGAAGAAGAAGAAGAAGACAGTTTGACTGAATGGTGGATGGATGTTGTACTAACGATATATACAGGATACAAACTTGGGCTCTTGAGGAGGCTCGTCGGAGGTTAGAGGCTGAGGGGATCCTTGAGGATCCCTCGAAGAAGTAAAGAAAGTTGAATGGAAAAATCGTGGCATATAGGAATGGATCGGTTTCTTGGTGGTTGTAGTTGTGGTGTGGATATGTTGTCCCTTGCAACACACATCATCCCCTCAGCGACTCGGTCGTTCTTGGACATGAAATTCGTCGTCATTTCCTCGAAGTTTCATTGCGGGGCCAGACAGATGCTATCTGAGTGCGGCCCTGGCCATTAAATAAATGGGCGCTCGTTTCCGATATCGCACTCTTCCACGGACACCACGATCTCAGGGTAGATGGATGGATGAATGGGTTAGATGATGGTATGGCATGGTATGGTTGTTTTTTTTACCGGTTTTTGTCTGTCTGTCTGTCTGTCTGTTTAGAG
This sequence comes from Xylaria flabelliformis, assembly GCA_007182795.1. Taxonomy (NCBI): domain Eukaryota; kingdom Fungi; phylum Ascomycota; class Sordariomycetes; order Xylariales; family Xylariaceae; genus Xylaria; species Xylaria flabelliformis. Next base: position 333,228 of record VFLP01000039.1, read on the forward strand.
AATCACATATCATTCATGTGCGCATTACATACATACAAACTCATACATAGAACGGATTCACCTCCAAATGGGTGGAGGTTGGCTTTCTTTTTTTTTTCTCTATCTTGTCCTCGTTTGCATTCATCGCTACTTGGTTGACTTTCAGAGTACACTATTTCCTCCTTATGTGATGGCTGTCCGTGATTGATGACTAGAGTAGTTTATGCTCAACGTAATGTGGATGTGATTGGTGACATTTTACTCAAACTTTGACTTATACGTAAAATGGTTTAAGATGAACATCAATCAATCATATCTACGGGCGGGTATGTATGTATCAATATATACATCAGAAGAACCATCTGTCTGGATGCCCTATCTGCCCGTCTGCCTGTCTATCCCTCATAATACCAACAAAGATCATGAAGGATGATTGTGGTGGTATAAATGCAATGCTATGCTATGCTATGCCATGCCAACATTTTCCTACTCGGTAAGAAGAGGCCGAGCATGTCTACTTTTTTTTTACGCAGATCTTCGCTTTGGAATGATTCCTTTCCTCTCTCCTCTCCCTCTATTCAACCAACCAACCAACCATCCATCTGCCCTGCCCGCTTTACCCCCCCATACTACCTACCAGTCTAGCAAGCATAGCTCCACTCATGCTCCTCATCACCGTACTGTCTAGCCTCGATCCAGGCCTTCATGCGAAGCGCAATCTCGCCCGACTCCTCGTGCTCCGAGAGCCCGCAGTCGACGGGCTGTCCCTTCCAGCTAATAGTACGCACGGGACTAACGATGGCCGCGGTTCCCGCGCCGAAGACTTCTAGTAATCTCCCCTCGGCAGAGGCCTCGGCGAGTGCGGCCATAGTCAACTTGCGCTCGGACACGCGCCACCCTTCGGGCGCCAGCTTCTCCCGCGCTAAGGAGAGGATCGAGTCTCGCGTGACGCCTTCCAGGATGGTCCCGTCCAGCGGGTGGGTCAGGAGTTCCTTTTGACCCGTCTCCTTGTCCCGCAGAGCGATGAAGAGGTTCATCGTCCCTGCTTCCGTCGCGTATTCCTCTTCGCCGAAGAGCCACAGGTTCTGCTGGTGCCCGCGCGACGCGGCCTCAAGCTGTGGTAATACGCACGGCGCGTAGTTGGCGCCTAGCTTCTTGTCACCCACGCCACCGGGCCATGCGCGGACGGCGTAGTCTGTCGCTTCGAGCGATACTGCCTTGAATCCTGTGGGGTAGTACGGTCCCACGGGGGAGGCGATGACGAAGAGCAGGGCCGAACCCGGAGGGCCGACGCCGAGCGTGCGCTGTGTCCCGATTAGCGTGGGACGTAGGTACAAACTGTACCCACGCTGCTCGGGGATGAAGCGCTGCTCCAGCTTGACGAAGCGCGCGAGCAGGTCTGTCAGTGCCGTTGGCGAGAAGGTGGGCAGCGCGATGCGCGCGGCCGACTTGTTGAAGCGCGCCATGTTCTTGTCGGGTCGGAACAGTCGCACAGAGCCCTTGCTGTCGCGGTACGCCTTCATCCCCTCGAAGCACTCGAATCCGTAGTGGAAGACGCATGTTGCTGGGTCCAGAGATAGGTTCTGGTAGGGCTGGATTGTGGGCGTGCGCCAGCCGTCCGTTTGTGTCCATTCGATGGTTAACATGTGGTCTGTAAGTCTGACATTAGTACATGAACTATTTATTGCCGGTTTGTTGTTGCCTGTAGTTTGCAAGGAAAGGTATACCTGTGAAATTGCGGCCAAATATCAAGGTGCTGGGATCACTCAGGGCCTTGGGCTCCTTGGTCTCGTGGATAACGAGCTTCGAGGGGTCGATGTCCTGTGGCTTGGCGGTGGACGCCGCCTCGGGTTGTATGCTGTACCATCTCGACCTCGCTGCTGCTGCTGCTGCTGCGGGGAGGATGTGCAAGGGACGCGCGGCGGCAGAGGCAGATGCTCTCATTAGAGCCCTCCCACACCGGGGGAGAAGGGGTCGAAGCATTGTTCGTTGTCTGGTGGTGTGTAGAGTGTGTGTGCTATTCCAGATAAATTGGGTTTAGGATCATTGACAAGGTAATATTCAAAGATTCAAAGAAGACGATAATAGTAAAATACAGATCAAATCACTTATAAATATGACCTCCAATTAATCAATTGGGTTCACAAAATCGGGGTTATACCAAATATGCTGTGTAAGCAAGCTAGAAAATGTCCAGATGGAATAAATCAGTCGGCAACGACGCTCGTCCTGGTCGTTCGTGCGGCAGGGACTGCGGTGTGGTTGCGATCTCGGAGGCGCCTCGACACGGCTAAGAGCGGGTGGGTGACTCGGTTCGTGCTTTGTCGGTAGCCAATCGGCGATGATGAGTTCTGTCAGGTACGGCGCCACCACACCATCCACAAGGAAGGTTCTTGGCGAACCCCTGCTGTGGCTGGTTACCTACCTCTTTGCCTCCGCTGAACATGAGGCTTGGCAAAGTTGTTCTCGATGTAAGTCAAGAGGTCAACTTCAAGTGTTGCTGTATGGTTGGTATTAGAGCTGTTGATAAAGTTCATTTTTAGGCGGACCTAAAATATCAATTTCCAACTGCAAAAAGCTTCAATCAAATATAATAAGTTTTGACTTTGCATCGAGACTGTTGTTTTTAGCTTGTTACTTGTTACTCTTGTTAACTGGTAAAAAGCAAAAGGCGAAAGAATTTCTAAGATTATTAGCATTTTTGTCATAGATTCAGGAGTAGCTAAGTGGTCATAATATAGCTAATGCAGTTTGAAGAACTGAACTAGTTGAGAGGACGATCATTTAAGAGTGTTTGCCGGAGAACCTACGTTACCTCCTCGTAATTGATATGTAACTGCATCAATGGCTTGAGAAGGTATGCATATTCTAACAATTTTTCAGGACGGCAAATAAACAATGAAGTTTGGGCCCTATTTAGCTATATAGTTGATATGCAGAAAATGTGTCTGAATTGCCGCGCTTCCTTCTGTCTATTTCGGGCGGACTTAACCCGATCTCATGCTCGCTGTCTCCGTGTACAGTAAGAAGTTGGTGAATACAAGATAAACCCAAAGCAGAAGCCTTGTACAGACGACGTACGAATTCATAATATCACATTTTTTGTTTGGTGTATAGGAACTACAGGCGGGCAAGACTCCAAACTGGTTAAAGCTTTACTTTTATTAGTGTTTTGGTGTGATCTTGTAGTTCTGGCCCGAGAGATGAATGGAGTCTGCTAATAGATAGAACAGAGCATAATCTTGCTCATTTATAAAAACTGCATTGTATAAATGAACCTCCAAGGGGGTGGAAAGATTCGCTATAGATCAAATAAATATCATCATCCTCTTATTAGCCAGAGGTTTTACTTAGAGCTAAACACTTACCTGACGCGACGCTCCTTGTCGTTTCCGTTTCATTCTGATTCCTCGGACTTATGGTCTGATTCGGTTCTTTTAGAAACTTCGGTCTATTATCTTGGTTGGAGCCTACTGCCTTCTCAACAATGGCCTTAGTGAGCGATGTGATTCACAGACTGAAAAAACTGTGCAACTTATCCTTCAAGATTCATCAGAAGCTATTCTACGATCGCCTAATAATCAAATAATCGCATCAATCAGCAAAATAGGTTACCAATCTCATTACGTACTTGAGCAAATCTTATCTACTTGTAATATTAACTAGTAGAATAGAAAATAACTGATACAGAAATAATTTATTATATCAAGGTGCTTGTAACCTACGAATAATTTCTTGCGAAAGAAAAAAAGGGCCTCAGCATTCAGAATATCTTCTCGAGATCTTTATCTAGATATCTTTTTTAAACGGAATGACCGATAGTTTTAAAATGTTATGGGGCTAGATTGCAATTATCACCGCTGCCATCGTACTACTAGAAACAATGAAATATATAATGCATGAGATTACGATGAGGGGGAATGGGCATGGTCACAGTCGTCAACATCGATTTCAAAAATTGGACTCAATCGACTGTTCCATCTTCAAGCCTCTCAAAACGCCTTCTGCTCAACTCGTGCAACCACTCCTCAGTAGCCTAAAACAGATTAGCATCTGACAAGACTCGAGGCTAGCTAGAATAATTCCCAGACCTCTTCAAAGCAACAGGAGGAGGATGAAGTTAGACCGAAAGATGCACAACTCATCTTTCTTATGAACACGCCTTGCACCAGCCTCTCCGAAGCACTCCAGCACGACAAGCCTAGTCGCAGGCTACTGATGCTGGAAAGTTCCCTGGCGCGAAGAAAGTAGAATTTGGCCGAAACGATGTTGAATAATACAGTTTCATTGATAACCGCATAGTCCTACCTTGAAATCGCCCGAAAAGGACTTTGAAGACCCAGCCATCACTGGCCATTTGTGTGTGTTCAGTTCAGCCGACGATTCCGGTCAGAAGCCAACAACAATGTGTAAGTAGATCTTGGCCCGGCGGCGGTCTTAGCGGCGGCGGCAAGGGCCATAAGCACGTTTAACCGCGCGTCAGCATAGACGAAGATGGGGTCGAATCCGTCAAAGGTTGGCCGCGCACGGACCCAGGAGGGGACTTGAATCCTAACTAGACTCGGACCCCTCCTGATGTTTTGATCATCATATCATATGCTTCGATTGGTTGAGGGGATTGGCTCTTGATAGTCGTAAGCAGGCGTGAGGTGTTTCAACTGAGTACCTAAACTTCTAGGTGCCAGGCTGCGAGAAGTATACTGGAGTTGGAGATCTTCCCGAGACCGGAGTCAGCAGCCATGTTGACATGGCACTCGCGCAATTCCTTCCGAAGCATTCGCAATGGGCAACAATGGCCGAGGTTGATGGTCGTAAAGCGGGCCATGATAAACAAAGCAGGCAGTTCGAGGTTCCGTCGGAGTGAGGATCAACGAAATACAGCTGCACAACAACAATCATGTCTCTTCACGACAAGGACTAGGTAGTTTCTAGATACGTCCGAGACCAACGGACATGCAATGCGAAGCTTACTGTAACTATGGTTAGTTGCGAATAAGACGATCTGATCTGCCTGCCTTTGTCAACAAATGGAAGATAAAGGTTGGGTCAAAATGTCAAAATGTCAAAATGGTTCGAGCTCCCAACCACCTGGCATCTGATGCAGGACTGTACCTGCTTAAGTGGGCTTAGGCTTGGCGTATCACGCGTGGGTGCCAATATTTTAAACTCCCCGTAGTGTCTTTCCTAATACAGCAAGTCAATCCTCTTTCGGCACTGAAGATCCGCACTTAGAAAGCTTAATCCAAATCCCCAACCCCGAAATCTAAAACATGCATTTTCTATAATCAATTCACATGGCGGTTTCTTGCCGCGCATGCGGAATTGACTGGAGTCGAGTTAACCCTTGTCCTCAAACGCGAAGTAGAAGTAGCATGATTGGAGCGATTATCGCACGTGTGCCTCTTTTCGTGCTAGTTATCATTGGTATACTTAGACGAGCTGCCATTCTTATCAAGCTGTTTCTGCTTTTGCTCTATTCGCTGTTAGTATCCAATTCTTAATCCCGATGGATAGCTATCGAGAACCTTAATTCTCGCATGCGGGTATCGTGAATTGCTTGCTATCCTAGGAAGGTCCTTAATACGTAGCCGCGTGTGCACAAACATCGTCTGGGTGTGCTTTGGTAATGGAGGTGTTTGTTCAACATGAGAGGGCCTGGTCACCGTTGGATCCTAATGTTGCAGCGCAGGTGATCCCTACACCCTCTTGCGGGAATAGGGGCCCTGGCTGAGGAGAAGGATGGAGGCATGGCCTCGGACTGCATATATAAGATCAGGCTGGCATCCATTCCTCAACGACGACGAACATCTTCATCTCCCTTGACAAGCCAGCGAGACCATCTTCCCTTCTCCCTCCCTTCCTCTCTCCCTCCCTTCTTCTTAGTCTGTATCCTTTGACTATCTCAAGATGCGTTCCGCCGCCTTCGTCCTGGGCGCAGCCGCCCTCGCCGCCGCCGCTCCGCTGGCGCCCAGACAGACCTGCTATTCGGGTGTGTACATCTTGGCCGCCCGGGGCTCTAACGAGCCCGTTGGTGAGGGAGATATCCAGCAGGTCTCGGATTTGATCACGGCTGCTATACCGAACTCGGCCAGCGTCGCCGTTGACTACCCGGCTACCATCTTCAGCGACGGCACGTACGTGACGTCTGTCACTGACGGCATCAACAACATCATCAGCCTCTACCAGTCTTACGTTGACGCCTGCGGCGCCTCGAGCCGTATCGTCATGCTGGGTTACAGCCAGGGAGGCAATGTCGTGACTGACGCCCTGGCCGGCGGTGTTGACAAGCCCACTCCCTTGTCGACTCACTACACGCAATACCGTAAGTTCCCGAAACTCGTTCTCTCTCATGATAATGATCGGGTGAGAGAAAAAAGAGAATCAAAAAGGCTGACCAACTCTATCCAGTCACCGGTGTCGCCGTCTTCGGCGATCCAACCTTCACCGTCGGACAGAGCTTCGACGTGGGCAACGCCACCAAGAGTGGCATCTTCTCGCGCGGCGGTAACAGCTTGGCTCTTCTATCGACATACGGCCCTAAGATCCAGAGCTATTGCATGGTCCACGACCCCGTGTGCGCTTTCGGCGACAATCTCAACGTCCACTATGCCGAGGTGGGAACGTTTGCGCAGCAGGCTGCCAACTTCATCATCTCCAAGGCTAGATAATTTTCGGATGTTTGGATAAAATAAAAAAAAGTTATGGGTTTGCCAGTCTCCTGGTTTTCCAACATGTGTTATGTGCCTTGTGATCTCGCCGATGCTGTCTTCTCGATGTTGTCTATCATTGTAATGTCTTTCTGCTTATGTATCTCAATCTTCTCGGACAGCATAGTTGCATAATTCAATGGAATAAGGAACACTTGATGAACTCCCTGGGATATTTTGATCATGAGGTCTGTTGGGTGAGGTTTCTGGATGAAAGTGTACTTAGTTAACTAGCGCTAGCTGTCAGGTACCCCGCCAAGTCTGCAGGTACCCCCCAACGGGTTCTGGCCGAGCCTAATTAGGTCCATACAGGTCTGAATTAACTAACTAATGGATCCAAGTTCTGCCCACGAACTGATCGAAGTCATTGAGCCAAGATTGACTAGAATAGTTCTATAGTAGCTAAGAGGCTCTAATAATTGAATATTTGCTCGATTTCACACGATAGTGAAACTGGTTGGAATATCCAGGTCCTTGACATGATACCAAGATTGCATCTATACTTACGTAACGCTAATCCCAATTTGTCCCCAAAGTTTTACAGTATATATACTGTATTTAGACAGTACGGAGTCGAACCTAAACCTTCCTGGTCATTCTAAAAGAGCTTCAAGTGCATGTTATTCAAGGTCGCTGTGAGGAAACCAATTTGCGCCGTCTGGATTCTCACCTATCACCTACTACTATTATACACCAGACCAGCGCTATTCGCTACGTCAATCACCCGTTGAGCCACCCACCGGATTTTATTCCGTCCCGGTCAATAATCACAGCGTACACGCCGGGCTATCTCCATGTCTTAAGTCGTTGCGCATCACGACAACCGCGACGATCACAACAACCACGCAGCCAGCGAGCGTCATGACGGTCGGCGTCATCCACCGCCGAGCATTCACAGCAGCATCCCGTCGCCCAACATGTTCTCCTCGCTGAAGAGCTTTTCTTCCAACATCAACTCCAACTATTCTGTCTCGCAGACCGTGTCCTCCACCGCCGGCGCCTGGAAGATATACGATGCCAAGAAGAAGTCCACCCAGAAGCCCTATTCAGTCTTTGTCTTCGATAGGAAGTCGCTGGACTCGCACGCCAATACACTAAGTCGGTCGAGCGCCTCATCCTTCAAGCGCGCTGCCGAAGAGGTCAGTCAGTCTTGCAAGTGATTGTTATCGCGATGGGGGTCTAAAAGAAAATGGGACGAGATCGGATAGGACGGCTAACCCGTAGTCGAATAGGTCGTCGAACGCTTGAAAAAGGAGGCGTCGTCGCTAGCCCGCCTACGCCATCCAAATGTCCTCGAACTCGTCGAACCTGTCGAGGACACGCGGGGCGGTGGGCTGCAGTTCGTCACTGAGCCCATCACCACATCCCTCGCCAGCTTATTGCAGGAGAAGGACGAGCAAGACAGAGCAGGCGGTATCGGCGGGCGGTCCGGTCGATATGTCACCGAGGATTCCGATGGTGTGAGGCGGAGGCGTGAGCTGGAGATCGACGAGTTGGAAATCCAGAAGGGCTTGCTCCAGGTGAGCAAGGCTCTGGAATTCCTGCACGAGAATGCCGGTCTGGTCCACGGCAACCTCACCCCGGAATCGGTTCTTATCAATGCGAAGGTATGCGTCTGTCTTTTTACCAAACAGGGGTTTTAATACGTCTTCGCTATCTGCCCGTGTTGGCGACTAACGTGGCGCCCAGTCCGATTGGAAGATCAGTGGTCTCGCATTCTGTAGTCCTCCCGAAAATTCATCGAAACCTACCTCTGTTCAGCCCATCAGCCTCGGAGAGGCCCTGAATCTAGACGCCCGCTTGCCGCGATATGTACAAATCAATTTAGACTATACCTCCCCCGACTTCGTTCTCGATAATAACCTAACTACCTCTGCCGACATGTTCTCGCTCGGACTGCTGTGCATCGCTCTATATAATTCACCCCATCGTTCCCCGATTGAAACGAGCGGGAGCATATCGGCTTACAGGCGCATCTTCACCTCTTCGTCAACCGTGCCCTCTACAGGAAATGACTTCTTGTCAAAGCGCCCCTTACCCAAGGATCTCGCAAACCACGTTCTGCCACGCCTGATTACGAGACGGCCGGCACAGCGCATGACGGCCCGCGAGTTCCAAGAAAGTCAATATTTTGACAATATACTTGTTTCGACAATCCGTTTCCTCGACGCATTCCCAGCCAAGACCCCCGGCGAGAAGGCTTCGTTCATGAGAGGGTTGAACAAGGTCCTCCCGTCCTTCCCGAAATCAGTCATGGAGAAGAAGGTGCTCCCTGCTCTACTGGAAGAATTGAAAGATAAGGAGCTACTATCACTTATTCTCCAAAACGTGTTCAAGATTATGAGCCTGTTGCCGTCGTCTCGACGTGCATTTGGGGAAACGATCCGCCCTAGGCTCAAAGAAATCTTCGTCGATAATGCCAAACAAAGTCAGGAGAAGGACACGACGCGAGATGCTGGCTTGATGGTTATCTTGGAGAACGCCAATTTGATTGCCGAGAATAGTTCGGGAAAAGAATTCAAAGATGGTATGTGTTCTACTTTTCTATGAAGTTGTTCGGTGTCGTCGTCGTTCCCACCGTCCTATCTGCCGTGCATGAAGCATTCCACTTGTTTGTATCACTTTAGGGCGTCAGCTAATATGCTCATAGATGTCCTTCCGATACTTCTTACCGCCATCGAATCCTCCACACCATCACTAGTTGATGCGGCATTAAGAGGTCTGCCGAATGTGCTGCCTGTTCTCGATTTCAGTACAATCAAGAATGAGCTATTCCCCGTTATTGCTAGCGTTTTTAGTAAGACGAACAGTCTGGCAATCAAAGTGCGCGGTTGTCGTGCTTTCGTCATCCTGTGCGGTGGTTCTAATGAAACAAGCTCCGGTGATGACGGGTTGGACGGGTTTGCACCCGATAAGAAGAAGAAAACGTCCTCATCGAGTGCTCTCGATAAATATACTATGCAAGAGAAGATTGTACCCCTAATAAAAGCCATAAAGACGAAGGAACCTGCCGTTATGATGGCTGCCCTGGATGTTTTGCGGGTCGTTGGAGACAATGCAGACGCAGAGTTCGTGGCGATGGAGATCTTACCAATTCTCTGGAATATGAGTCTGGGGCCGCTACTGGACCTCAAGCAATTCCAAAACTTCATGGATCTGATCAAGTCGCTATCAAGGAGGGTTGAAGAAGAGCAAACAAAGAAACTACAAGAGCTAGCCGTAACGAATGGGGCGACCACATCCGTAACGGCGACAAATGACGATTTCTTGGGCTTTGGAGGAGTGACAGGCACCACTTTCGATGCGACAAATGGGACGACCCAAGACGATTTCGAGCGCCTAGTCAAAGGCAAAGCATCTCAAGCATCGAACGATTCGATGAACGGTGGCTGGGATGCATCATCAAACCCCCCGGCCGCTACTACGGCAGTGAAATCGCCTACTGCTCAGTTCTCCTGGTCCACTCCACCACCCCCTACTAGTAATACTCAATTCAATCCTCCGAAGGTACAACCCTCATTCCGGACCGTGACACCGGATTTGGCTGCTTTCAGTGCCCTCAGCCCTCAAACTACTCAATTCTCACAACCCCTGCAGCCTACATTGAACTCAGTGCAGAATAGTTCCACGGCGCAACCTGCCTCGACTGGCATCAACTGGCAATCTGCTACTGGAACTACAGGAAATCCTTGGGGGGCATCTTCTACCGCTTCAACTCCCCTCTCACCTGTTAACTCATCGATAAATACCATGGGTTCCAGCATGTCCACTATGAACATAACCCAACAACGACCCTCTTTGTTGAATCAAACCTCATCTTTCTCTCTAGCCCCACCACCCTCAAGTGGAAGCACCACGTCGTCGTCCGGATTCCGTCTACCACCACCACCATCACTTTCCGGGGGCGGCATTCAACGGCAAACTTCCTCCTTCGGCGGCCAAACACCGTCGTCGAGCTTTGGTCTCATGTCTCCTCCGCCATCCGGGAGCATGAATAGCATGATGAATTCGGGGAATAGAAGCATGAATACCATGATAGGGGGTAGCATGAATGCGATAACACCTATGCCTCAGCAGCAGCAGCAGCAACAGAAACAGCAGAGCAGCGGCGGCGGCTTGGATAAGTATGAGAGCTTATTGTAATGATTGATTGATGAATACGATTGGGAAAATTGTATTGCAGGCAGATATGATTGATCCAGTGATAGATATTTGAATGATATAAAGCGTTTGTGATATGATGCATGTGCTAGGCCAGCGTTGCTGCGCTGTCTGCAGGTCTCGTGATTACCCACTTGTTAGTTCTCCTGGCCTAGAACGAGAATATTTTCATATGGAGTGTCGGCGTTACGGTTGTCGGTAGGTCGTTCATTGAAGGCCTGGAACTCGATCTTAAAGGCCCTCGTACAAAACCAATTGTCTACTGCTAGCTAAAAGGAAAGACTAGTAAGATGAGAGCAAAGGGTCCGCTTCGCTTGACACCGCCGCCAAGAAATACCGCCATTAAATGGAGAATTCAGGGATAACTACGAGGCTGTCGGAATGCCATCACTAAAGAGACTGCTGAGATGACGTGGAATATTACTATCAGGATTTCTACGTCACCGGCAAAAGCGATGTTATCTGACAGTGGTTGGTACTGTAGCATGTCCAGGACAGTTCTCGGCATATTCGCGGGACAGGGACTTTTTGGGCAGGTGATGATGGAGATTATCCTGGAACTATAGAGGGTATCTCATCGCTTAATCCAGTTGAAAGGTGTTTGGCAGTATTAATCGGACGGTAGGAACGTATGATCAAAGACGTTTTCGGTCGCAGATGACTTTTCGAAGTGTAGATTTTCTAGTTATCGAAAATGAATGAAGCGACGTCGTGGTCCTTCTAAAGTCCAGGAGATGGGAAAAGAACAGTTTATTTTCTCTACTGACCACATCCAAGTAGCACAACATCGACCGATGGTAGTAGTGTAGGACATGAACCCCTTAATTTCTTGAAAAATTGGGGGCGGTGGGATATTTTGAGGGTTCATCCGAGGCCTAGGTATACCGACGCCACCGAGATCTAGCTACCGATGGCAGTCGCTGACCGGCTCAACATTTCCGTGTTACTGCTGGAAAGCTTATTCCGCCACTTCGGTGCGTTTTTGGACCGTCTTTTGGCACTAACACAAATAAAACTTTTTTTTATCACTCTAGGTTACATGTGTGATCGTTGACTCAATCCACCTCGCATTCAGCTACCAAATGTCACCAGCCTCGATCATTTCGTGCAACTGACTGACAAATACGGAGCTCATTGCTTGAAATACGCGTAGCTCAAGAGTGATTAAAGCCTCACTTCTGAAACAAGTGTATTCTCATTAATGAAACGCCTTGGGGGTTAGTTGCAGCAGGCACCCTGGAGATAATATTGCCGTGGTTGAAAGGCTGCTATTGTTAGATATTGTAACTGTTCCACGAGTCCGATACAAAATAAAGTTTAGATAAGAGCGCTGAGTGATACGAAGCCTAGCTTTTCGTTTTGAATAAGAAGACCTATTGCCTATGCCGAGTATGGCCACTGAGCTTTTTGCTTTCTTCCCAATTGCTCTCGATGCCATAGCAAATTCGGTACAATTGAAGCACTAACTAGTGCATTGGGTCTCAAATCGAAGTTCGGTAGTGCCCTGATGGCGGCAATATACTATCATCAAGTGGGTGATTCGCTGGACTCTGACATCGATACAGAGCAAACAGAATTCATTTCAGAATCAGACGCAACATGCGCCATATCGGAAGAGAGGCGTTCGGAATATGTAATACAACATCAAGATATAACCCCAGACAATTTGGTCACTGCGTCCGAACAGGCTCCTGTACTAGAACACGACCTTATCACAGACAATATACCGTTTCGGGTCAGCGGGTTTGCAAATAAACAAACCTTAGCTGGTTGGTTCCCTCGCATAGATGACGATGGAAGTACATCTTTGCGGTTCCGACTGTCCAAAAGAAACCAAGCTCTTCTTTTACAAGTTGCCCTCATCGCCATCATTTTCGCCACGAACCTTTTCATCCTAACGTACGTTAGGTCGAAGTATCCCAGTAAAGATGGCGTTGGGCTTCTATTTGCCGGAGATTGCAACACGGTGAAGAATGCCAATCGCTGGTTACATCTGCTCATCAACGTATTGAGCACTGGCATGCTTTCTGCTTCGACCTTTTGTATCCAGCTGCAAGCTTCTCCCACACGAGCTGACGTCGACAAGATGCACAAGCGGAATAGATGGCTAGATATTGGAGCACCAAGTCTTAGGAATTTAAGATATATTGGCCGCTGGCGACTGGCTTCCTGCATTGTTTTAGCTTTGAGCTCGTTACCCATCCATTTAATGTAAGGATTATGACCGCACCCCTTATATGCGGCCGAACCAACACTCATCAACAACAAATAGTTTCAACTCGGCGGTTTTTCAATCCCTGGCATCAAACGATTATACTGTAGCAGTTGTGAAAGATTCCTTCACTTCAGGCGCAGATTGGAATCTATCTACAGCTGCGCGCAATCGTCAGGGCGACCCTGGATGGGACACCTCTTTTTGGGCACTATATAAAGATCCCCCAGGTCAAAGCTACCAAAGCATCATAGAGAATATGCAAAGGGATGTTATGGCTGGCTTATATGAATTCAAAAACGTCTCCGACTGCTATGCGTTATACGAAGACTATTGGGCTGCCACTCAAGGAAATGTGGTAGTAGTGGCCAAAAATCAGACGGGAGATAATGACAGTCTATTGTTATACACGTTCGTTGTGCCGAGATACGATAACTTCTCAAAGAACCTATGGGCCGCAGGTAACGGTACTGGCCAATGGGTCTCATTCTCATCAGCACCTCCTCCTGTAACGACTGTATTCCTTGGTCCGCCACGGTATGAGGCGTCTTACTGCCTGGTCCAGTATGCGACCGCTAGCAAGGATAGATGTCGTCTACAGTACTCAACACACATCTTGACGGCCGTTTGCACTCTAAATTTTGTGAAACTACTGGCTTTGCTGTTTGTGTATACAAGCAGGAAAAAAGCCGAGAGACGGCGCAAAGTCAAGAGCGAAGAATGGGGTACGATGATTATTCCCGAAGAACACATTCTGGCTCGGAGAGAAGCCGTTCTATCTACACTTGGCGACGCAATTTCTTCTTTCATCCAAGATCCCGACGAAAGTACGAAGAATATGTGTCTGGCAACGAAATATGACTTCCTTCCGAAAGGGACATTCCTGAAGAAGTGGACAAAGAGAAAGCCAGATCCTGTCGCTCACCCTCGCGAATGGAAGATGTCACGAAAACGCTGGCTTTCGGCAGCTACATGGACCCAATGGACCTCTCTAATTATCTTGTGAGTACTTATTTTCCTACCTCTTCCATCATCAATTCCCAAGTCACTGACGCAAGCTAACATGATTCTTCTCTGCAGATACATAGCCTTTATTACGGGTATATACACAAGCATGGGGCTTCTTGTCACATCCCTTAAAAATCGGCACTTCCATCTTACGCTTCATTTCTTCCGTTCTCTTGGGTTTGGCTCTGTCAATGAGCTCACCTATCTCGATATTGATTTACCGCGCGGCGATCCAATTGGTCTAATCTCAAACGTGCTTATTATTAATTCGCCGCAGCTTCTTTTCTCAATCATGTACTCTGTTGCTGGCGCCATGTTAACAACATTCCTTGTTCAACGCGAGTTCAGTCTCATGTATGCCAAAGCTCACCGAAAAACTCTACGTGTATCAGAGCCTGTTGGTATTCAGCGATCGAGCTACTTCATTTCTCTTCCTTTGCGCTATGGCATCCCCTTCAACTTGTTCTCTGCTGTTTTTCATTGGCTCATCTCCCAAAGCTATTTCATCGCGCGCATTACGGCGCTGCTCCCCAATGGCAATGAGGATTATGGAAATTCATTCACAACCCTTGGGTATAGCCCGTATGCTATGATAATTAGTGAGTCTTCATTCTCTTTCTACTGCTAGATGACTTTCTATTGTCTACCCCACTGTACTAATTTATATTCGGATTTACAGCTGGAGGGACAGCCTTCATTAATCTGATGACTATTGTCCTAATAGGATGTCGTCGATACGACTACACGATGCGCATGATTTCTACTAATAGTATGGCAATAAGCGCAGCGTGCCATGTTCTCGATGAAGACAGAGAATATGGAGATCAGCTTCCTCTTCAGTGGGGTGTTCTTGAAATTGGCGAAGACGGAATCGGGCATTGCTCGTTCACCACTGCGGCCAGTCATGACATCCGAAAAGCTCAAGAAGGTGTCTTGTATCAGTGACGAGAACGACTTAGGGGAGAACCATAGGGGAAATTTGAACTGCCTGCTATATCACGTGCTCCTGTATCAGGGCAATAGACATTTGTTGCTGTACGAGGGTATTTAGGACCGGGTTTCAGGCTTTCCTGGAACGGCATGCCGATTAGTATACTTAAACTTAGATCGCCGCTTGGGTTAGAAGGGAGCAATTAGATTTATATGGCCTCCCTGATGCCCGAGAAGATTATGTCAATATCGAATACCATTCCAAGCCCTAGTACGCTGACACTTGTTACAGCTACCTGACCCAAAATGTCTTTAGTCGTCGGTACCATGTCAGCAGCCACCACGGTCTTTCCGCTAGTCTACGCAGAAGAGGATATCGGCCCACGAACACTATAATTTCATCATGTCAAGAACAATATACTTGAAGTAGGCGATAGACACTTGTCATTGAGCATCATAGCTGGGTTGGAATAATGGAAGACTTTAAGAGTTCCCCGTTTTAGCCTGATAGAGACAAACTGTCGATTCAGAACAGTACGCAAAACAAGCTCAGCGAAAATTGGGCTATTATAACTAGAGGCGATGTTGGCTGGCAACATACGACATAGTCTTGATACTACATGGAACGGTTTCCCTGTTATCTTGCGGAAAAAATCAGTAACTGGTACATTGGAGATGCCCATGTTACGGAGAGGTCGTAGGTACAAAACCGGAGTTGAGGTTTTTCGCGATATTAACTACAATCATGTTGATAACAAAGTGGGATATGGATATCAGCGCACAGTCCCCTCCGTCTTCCAGGAGCTAAGCGGGGATGGTGGGCAAAGGAGGGCCAAGAACGACCCTCTGCTAATATTAAGGAGGCAGAATCGCTGCATCGCCACGATGAGTTAGCAGCTGCTATTGTACGAGTCAGCATCGGCATATTAAAAACTGCACTTTTAAGCACATTTTCAAGGATCAAGGAATAATTTCAGAACAACAAAATACTGCGATGACGCGGCCACGGAACTATTATGTTGCTGCCTGTAGCCGTCTAGTTTTGTGATAATTACTTTTCTCTATAAATTCATTGGTGCACAGAAATTCCGTCTGGAACCACCTTAAACCAACCCCTACTGTCATCCCCTGACTTGGTACGGCGAGTAACGTCGACTAGTTGCAGGTGTGGGTTGAAGCTGAGCCAATCGGCAGCAATAGCGGGACGGCAAGCTCTGTGCAGTTTAGTATCCGCGTATTTTATACACGTATTCCCCCTCCACGTTCTGCCATGATGTCCCATTCAATTAATCACTTCTTACTAACCCCCATCTCGATATAGAGCAGACGAAGGCCGGCACACCGGATTTATCAGCCGATCTGACGCTCCGCGGATTCGTGGCACACCAGTTCTGTTCGGTGCTGCTTATAGCATCCTCATGAATCGTCGCACTCACAAGAAATCTCGTCTGGGGTGCCGAGAATGCAAACATCGTCATATAAAGTGCGATGAAAAGCGACCAGCCTGTGCTCATTGCGTCATTACTCACCGTGAGTGTCATTATGGGAGCGCCTCAGCGACAACTGCTTCCTCCAGGCCCACACCAGAGCCCACTGTCACGACTCCAGGCAGCACAAATCGCTGGGATGAAGCAACTTCAGCACCTCAACATGTAACCATCGCGAGGCCAAATGTCGCTCGATGGATTAGCGAGCATCCCGCTGCAAGCCCGAGTTTTGTTCCAAACGGTTCTGTGAACATACATCACATGGAGTTTCTTCTACACTTCAGGTTCTCAATTTCAATTCCCGAATTAGAAAATGAATTCGACACGGCCGCAACAACCATGGTGAATAGACTGGCGCTAAAGTTCCCTTGGTTACTTCACGCGATTTTGGCCATTTCTTCCCGTCACTTAGCCGTGCTCAGGCCAGAAAACTCTAGTCTCTATCTCGCTGAGGCGTTTCAACTCCAAAGCCAGGCTATCAACATCTTTAACTCCGAACGCCTGCATATCGATGAATCGAACTGTTCAGCTGCACTGCTCTTCTCATCCATCCTCGGACGTCACATGCTGGTAGACACGTTGGCAGGTCTAGAGTCGGATGGGTCCGTGCTCCTTGACAATTACTGCCATTACGTACAAATACATCGTGGCTTGCGGGCCATCGCAAATAATTCATGGCAGTTTCTTCCTGAGTTAGAAATCTGGCCGTTTTGCCTTTTTTCCGGCATTCAACGCTCTAGAAAGGCGCATGGGACTGAGTTAACTGATCTTCGCCGCTGGATCCAAGAATCGCACGATTTGGATGAAGACGCCCTCGAGGTATGTATTGAAGCCGTGAACTTACTGCAGGCTGGGTTAGATGAGATAACGGGGCCGGGGATGGAAAATCGGCGGTACCAGATGGCATTGATCTGGTCGGTCTGCAACAACGCGAAGTTCAATGATTTGGTAAAGCAGCGCTTACCGCAAGCACTGGTGATCCTCGCACACTATACAGCCCTTCTACATCATGCCAAAGCCATATGGCAAATACGTGATGCCGGATACCGTTTCTTACATACGATATGTAGCGTTTTGGGACCAAGTTATGAGAGTCAGCTCTTGTGGGTGAGGAGTCTAGTATTTGGGTCTGAAAATCAAGGAAGAAACAGCATATCATGATATTACGAGAGATATCCGTGTGTTGGTACTACTAGAGAATATAATTAATTTGCTATAATACTTGTATTGGTATTGAAAGTCCTTCTGAGTTAGTTGGCCGTCTTTCCACCCTTTCAAGAAGCATGAACATTTGAAGTCAAACGGGGCTCTCGCAAAATTATCCTTGATTTCCTCAATAAAACCTATACCCTGATAGAATGAAACGTTCTTTTTTCTTCCCTTCTGGTAAACGTGTAAAATTGAACTAATGCGCGTTGCTGGTTGTAGAACTAGAAGTTCGATCGAATGCAGCGATACGCGTATCCAAATCCGCGTACAGGCGGACTTACATTGCACTGCCTTGCTTTTGCCTCGAAGCCCTATACGATACTACCTAGACTCCGGAACTCTCATATAACGAAACCTGCTCCTATATTCTTGGCAAACGGCGGATATCAATGTTTATAAATACGACCAATGTTTTCTCTTCAGCTTTTCTCAACATGTGCTGATCCAAATCTCTCATACGACGCGCAGACATCTACTATCTAATCCTGATATCTTAAAGAATCCGACAACTATGCATTTGCCGCTCCTCGTTCCCGTTTTAACATTTGGTCTGGCATTGGGCCAAGTTCAAGACCATGCCTGGGCCCCGGCCGGCTCGAACGATTGTATGGACAATTACCGTTGTTTACATCCTGCCCTGACGCCACGTTAACTTCTACTAGTCCGCGGGCCGTGTCCAATGATGAACACATTGGCGAATCACGGGTACATCCAACGCGATGGCAGAAATATCACACGAGAAAACGCTGTCAAGGCCTTGGCCGATGGGCTGAATTTCAACCCAATGCTGTCCAATATCATGTTTGACCAAGCCATTATCGCCAACCCAGAGCCAAATGCTACATACTTTACGTTGTATGTTATACTGCTGCTTCTCTCTGTGACAGCTAATTGCATATATTTGATGCTTTAGCGCGGCGAGCGTTTAAATGTTGAACAAGTAACTAACGCAAATATTCTTAGAGATCAACTGAATAAGCATAACCTTCTTGAACATGACGCCAGTCTCAGGTGAGTTGTAATCATTTGTCTAAATAGACCATCCGCAAACCATACCAGCTCCTTCCTCTTCTCTTAATTCGTGAAACTAATATTTTGTAGCCGTACCGACGCGTATTTTGGGAACAACCACGTTTTCAATGAGACGGTATTTAACGAGACAATGCAATATTGGATTGGCCCTGTCATCGACGCGAACATGATCGCCAATTCCAAGGTTGCGCGCCAGCTGAGTTCAAAGGCGTTCAATCCTACGTATAGGTTCACCTCGCTCACGGAAGAGTTCAGTCTCGGCGAGGTAGTGGCGCCCGTCATCGCTTTCGGCGACATTGAAGCTGTGACGGTAAATAAGACCTTGGTGGAGTACTTCTTCAGTAAGTGATCGGACATTATCTCCCGACCTGGCGGAGTCAGTGGGATCTTATCATTCATTGCACGCCTCTAATATCTTTTGCGTCTAGAAAACGAACGTCTCCCAACCGAGTTAGGGTGGAAGAAGCGGGAAGAGATCATTTCTCTGGACACTATTTTCAAAGCCACCGACACCATTAGGAATGCCACGAGCCTCATTACTAGCTCGGACAACGGTACATCAAAGCGCAGGCTGGCTCGCAATTTGCATTTCGGTTACTAAATGGAGAAATCTTGATGTGGATAGCTCGTGACGCCTTTTCTACAACTTTGAGTTGGCTATTTGGTAGCTACTAATCGCCAAATGGAGACGTCTTGTCTAGCGCTTCTTGTGTTATATGTTGGTTTCTTACTTCTGTCTGGTGATGCGTTAGCGACCTTTTATGAAGTGTCGTCAGAATGCGTGGAGGGACACCTTAAAATTCTTTCTCTCTTAGGCTATTAGTACGGTTAAGCGATGAAATGTAATGGATATGTAAACAGACCATTATTACGGATCTAGATCCTATCGTATCGCAAATACAGAGCATTACTTTTCGGATGTCCTGTATACATATCGGTTTGTTCAATCCCTCTGTCGTCAACAACGTGACTAGTGAAATTGGAGTAGATTGCCGCGATAGTGAGCTTCATCTCTGCCGTACAAGATCTTAGTCATACAATTGTACCATCTTTTGTAGGATGTGGGATACAAACCGTGCGTGGCAAAGTTAGAGCCGAGACACATTCTACCTCCACTTGAAAACCCCCAGAACTGCTTGCCAGCAGCCTCTCGGCCGGGGCTACCCACCTTGTCTGTTAGCCATCGTGTATGGTCCCACTGCTCGGGGTTTTGGTACGTCTGTTCGTCTCGATGGAGGTTGTAGGCGGATGCGGATACGCGAGTGCCGCCGGGAACTTCATAAGGCCCTATGCGACGCGATGGATATGGAACCACTCTCGGCTCCGGGCCACCGGCGGGCGCATACCGTCTGACGGTCTCTAATACCATTCCATGGAGCTTTGGTAAGTTATGTAATTGTTTGGGGTCCGGCATTTCTATCCTACCACCCTTCAGTACCATGTTAGGGCGTAGGGACAGAAGCTCATTTCGTAATTCTTTCTGCAAATCAAGAGACTGCGAAAGATGGTAAGAGAGGTAGGTTAGAGCGACTCCTGTAGTCTCTTGTCCAGCTAACACATGGTCGAAAACCTCGGATGCAATAGATAACTCTGGATTTAGTATAGTAGTCGAATGGATGGGAGAATCTGTGCCGTGCATCTTCTTTTCTTTGTCATACCCTGCAAGTAGTGTGCGCACGACAACAGGACTGTCGGCCGAGTCTGGCTCTGGCTCTGGTCCCCGAAGGTCTTGGATGGTAGCATCGCTCAACTCCTTACACCATGCCTCGAGCTCTCGGTTCGCCGCATCGACCCACCGGGGGGTCAGGCAAATACCTACGTACGTAAGGATCTTCGAAACGCTATGGAGTTCCTGGGCAAAGAAACCGTGCCCCTTACGGGTCATGTAAATCTTCAACCAATGATCACGATAAGCTTTATCTTTAATGAAGTTGGAACTGCGGCGAATGCCAAAGCAGTATGCAGAGATGAAGTCCATAGCCACAGCGCAGAAGAGAGAATGAACGTCAATGCCGTGAGGGGTACGGCTTTCCGACATAGACGCCTCTAATGTCGGCATCAACCTCGTGTTCAAGATTACGTCGGACTGAGCGGCTTGAGCGATCGAAGCATTGATATAGGACTTCGAGTAGACATTTGAAACCATACGCTTCCTGATCGAATGATGCCTCGAGTGTAGCGATGAAAACGTGCAGGGAAATCTGACGAGATTCAGCGATACTCGCTTTGAAAGAGCGAGGCTAATTTACCCGAAGTTATCGAACACCGAGTACCAGGAGTGCTTATCAAAACCACCTTGGTAGATGGTCTTGACGGCTTCTACACTATTGACACTCAATTCACGAGGGCCAACTCGGACGATCGGGCCACATTTCTTGTGAGCAGCTTGTAGTATTCTGTTCTCCCGGCCGCGAAATCGGGCATAAAGGATCCACGCATCCGAGATAGAGCATGTCCAATGCGGGGTGGGGATCTGGGCCAAAGGCGAGAAAAATAATGGGTAGAGTAGGTAACGATATGAAACCAAAGAGGCTACGATGATAACAGCAAGATAATAGATGTCAATAGCAGTCATTATGGGGAGCCTGAGTAGAAGTTGTTAGAGCTAGTAGAGATGAAAGGGGAAGGGGGTTAAATCACACGGCAACATAAGAGTTTATGTTCAAAATTACCCAATGATAATGCCCTATACTACTCCTAGGTAGTTATACGAAAGATAGAGTTGCGTAGCCAGTCACATTAGAAGCTACAAGAAAGATAGCGCACCATCTGGGCAACGAGATAAGCACAAAACTGCATTTAAGATATACATAGCAGACAACATTTGGGGTGTTTTGAGGATTGGGAAGAACCACGTTAGATACCTTAGGCACCAACGTATGTAGCTAGGTACTTTATGTAAATAAGGGATATTCTCAGTGGTTTAGTTACATATATATGCTTCTATATCCTTGAAAGTACAATGAGTCGGGGTCTTGCGTGCTTGGCCTGCTATGACGCAAATGTCCAAAGGCCCGAACATGGGTGAAAATCCTAAGCTGTTCTAGGCATTTAATCAATAACATCCAAACTCGTCCCCAAACTCTTGATTTATATCTATGCCCAACTATGCTATGTGGCTCTACGACGACTTTTCATAACACCAGATCAGGCCGATTAAGGCTTTGAGGAAGTTTGAAAGGCGTGGCGCGCGTCTTCGTCTCAGCGATGATGTCGTCATCCCAAGCTTTAGACATTTCGAGGCTTGATACGCTACCTACCGATATCCTACTTATCATATTAGGATACCTAGACACGGCTCGAAGTGTAGCCCATCTTGCCGCCGCCTCTAAGGGCTTACACCAACTTATCTCAGCTGAAGGGTGGCGCATATTCGTGAAAAGCTGCTTCAGTAGTCTCACGCTGCCGACGAGCAAGTCTGATGAAAATTGGGCGGCCCTCGCGCGTGTGCTGACGTCACAGTCGCGAGACTGGGACAGACGAGCTTTCGTTTTCCACTCACTCTCACCACCCGAGACGCGGCGACCTAATGCGCGAAGAAGCAATGCCGCTCAATCCATTCCTGGCAATATTATCGTGGATGCTCATCTATGGAGGCAGGGGCGCTTCGATGAAGAATTGGTGGTTTGGGGTTCTGGCGAAGATGTCGTTGCCCGCATCAGAACAAACGACCGAACGAGAGTGGTGTCTGAGAGTTGGCATTTCTATAAGGGGTCAGAATCCTCTTTTGTCGCAGGAAAAGACGATACTACAGCGATATCCATTATGAAATCAGATTTTCTTGGAGGAAAGGAAGATATGGGCGTCGTAGTAGGAAGGGCGAACGGTGATTTGCGTCTACTCTCCATTGGCGAGTCTAAGTCTGGCCAAACATTGATGCAATTCCGTCCGCCACCTTCTTCATCTATACATCAGCATGAAATACGGGCGGTTGACATCCACAGCGACGCCGGTATTATGGCTGCTAGCACTAGGGAAAGTGTCTGGCTCTATTCTCTTAAGGACCATAGCCCAACACATTGGAATGATGTTACGGAGCCTTCG
The DNA here is from genome assembly GCA_007182795.1 of Xylaria flabelliformis. NCBI lineage: Eukaryota > Fungi > Ascomycota > Sordariomycetes > Xylariales > Xylariaceae > Xylaria > Xylaria flabelliformis. The sequence goes on from VFLP01000039.1 coordinate 355,997, forward strand.
AATACTGATCCGACCGTTGCTATTTCCCTCAGAGATTCACAGCAATATTCTTCCTTTGATTTCATTCGATCTATGAGAATGTTGGATAAACAGACCATCGCTGTAGCCTTGAATGGAAGTTTTGATCCTATTCGGGTTTTAGACGTTACTCCGACTGGCGTAGAAGTATCTACGGCAACCAGAATCCCAAATGAGCGTCCCTACATAGGGTTTAATCCTCGAACCGTGAGGGCACTCCTCCCCGTGGATGTGAGATCCATCGCTGGCGGAGGTGGGAACGTTTTGCTCAGCTCCTGGGATGACGGCACCATCCGCCTTCAAGATCTCCGGTCGCCTTCGTCAGTGGATCGGGTCTATCAAGATAACTTCGAAATCAGTACTCCCATCAATGCGCTAATCTCCCACGGCCTCGAAAGATTCGTCGCGGGGAGCGCTTACTCGCAGATGTTGAAGGTTTTCGACTTCCGTTGGGCCAGAGGATATTATCATACTGATTCATTGCCGTGTACGAGCATGAGCCCCTATCCTACTCCTAGGCCACCTACAATGGTCAACGAACCCGAGTATCATGATAATCGGTCTCTGTGTGACCATGTTCTTGGCCGTCTCTGTCGATGGCATGCGCTGTCGCGTCACGGCTTTTACCGCCCCAACTGCAATATATACCTACCATTCCGATACTACGCGAGCTCACCTATATATGCCTTGGCAAAGCCTTCGGACGTCTCTCCTACTATATATGCAGGTCTTTCCGGCCTACTCGTGGAATTTACCTTAAAAAGCGGCATACATAGTTCTTATGTGCCCGACGCAGACGCTTTATATACACAACAAAGAGGCAAAGTGGCGATCTTAGAGACAGGAGACGGCTCAGCCATTTCAGATGTTACTAAGTGCGTGCGCGTACCGGAGATTCGCCGGCAATCGTTCAGCGACGCCGAGTATAACAATATCTGGGCGAGAAGGCAGCATCGGCTTGATGAAGCTCTACAGGATCCTCACGAATGGCAGTAATCCAAGGCTCCTATCTAATATAAGGCTTATAGCAATGTGTTCTGCCCTTCTTATAAATGGCGCGCAACATATAGAACATCTTATACTTTTCATATAGATGCAAGAAACTAAGATAGACTTTAAGGGTAGACGGGTCGAACTATTCGTTATCGGCCGCCTGGAGACAGGCTCTCTTATTCCAGAAGGTTCAAACCTTTCCACTACTCATACTACTAATTTAATCTACGGTTGACATGCAATGATACAACTTAGGAACATGAAATTCAATCAAGCATGTGTTATGAATTACCAAGTAACGAGTGAGTGACTAGTTCAGGCTTAATTTAATTGACATCATTCCTTCGTCCCATACCGCTATGCTCATTGACCCATCACCATTGCTCAGGACGCAGAGCGTCTACTTCAGAGTTTTGCTAGACCAGATTGGGGTACCCTTATAGACAACAACATTGCCGTCATTCTGGACAGAGACGATGCAGGTGCTGTCACCGGTAGGGTTGGCAGTGTTGGTGTGCCAGATGGGTTTGTCGGAGTTGTCGCTACGCGGGATAACTGTCGTCAGCCAGGAAGTGGTGTTTCGAGCCCAATCAAAGTGAAGGGTGCAGCCAAGAAACGAACATGAAATACTACGTACTACATGCAAAGATTGCCATCGCTTTGCATCCTGATGCCTTTAACGTTGGACTTCTGGTCGGGCGTGTTCTGCCACTGGCATTTACCACCCCAGTAGATAGCGATCTTGCCGTCACCCTGCATCTTGAATTCGACGGAGCCATCTTGGCTGAAGAGGCTGTTTCCGGTGAGCAGCCACTCGCCGTTTCCAAGGGTGTTGTGAGACATATTGACAAGATTAAAGAGCTGGTTGAAAACGATTCGGTTGAGAAGTGTGATATTGCTTGAGTGCTGAGGAATAGAGAGAACAACGCCGTTCGAGTTGGGGAGACGGGCCCCTTTATATACTTCGAATTACGCTGTGTAGTGCGCCGTCTTTGTCACGTATTATCTTCATTTCGTCATGTGTCTCCTGCAACGTAACTTCGATGACTTCCACCTTTCACGCTATTTCCTTCGCTTCAGTCGGACATTGCTTTTCGAACCTCCTCTTCAGCGGCATACCACAGGCCATCGTTGCCATAATAGTTCAAGATCCATTCTCTCTCTCCTATTAAAGCCAGCTGAGACGCACATCGATGCGCCTCAGGAGGCGAATATTGCATTTTCGTACAGTTTTATTGGCCTCCTCACAAGAAAGCTTCTCGGTACGATCATGCTGCTGCATTAGACAAACAACGTAGAGTTACGTGCCAATATAACAGGTCGCAAGTTTCTCGGCTGTCGCTGTAAGAGCGCCGAAGCATTGCCACGACGACGCACAGCGTGAGGGCCGAGACACCTCAGGTATGCAGCCACAAAATCAGACCCACAGACCGGTGAATTAGATTTACTCCACATGAACAGAGGTAGCATACTTGAACAGAGGCAACAGATCTCTCGATCGCCGTTGCTCTGCTAAATTTATGCCTCCCGATGTTCGTTCCATTCGAAGTCTCGGGCGGGCCCCGGCAAGATGCAAAGGGGAAACCGCTGATGAATTTGTGCATCGGGACGCGCAGGCTGCAGGGAGCCATTGAACAGATCTAGCTGCATCTGGTTCCTTCAGCTCATCCACTCAAGCCACTTGTCTATGTGCACACAAATCTAGCACGACAGTTTTAACTTCGTTTCAGTTAGGGTGGCGGCTATAGGATAATTATACGACGAACAATTACTTGTAGGCGCCAACTGCTTTTTGATATTACTTATTCAGGTCCATTTACGAAGCCGCTCTAGCAAAAGCAGCCGAGGCATGACTTAATTCCGAAGGTCTTTCTCTGGATTTCTAGGCCACACGTGCAACATAATTGCGCAGCATCGACTCGGACGATTACGACACCATCAATTCTTCATCCATCCGAAGACGCATACCATAAATTAAACTGTGTAACACAGACGGTAACACAGAAGTATTGGATCTGAGCGATGTTCCCTCCAATAATTCTCTCTGGCCATCGGTGCTAGTCAGAACACTATCCGCCGAGCATCATATACGTTTAATGTTGTGGTCCCACATTGTACCAAGCTGCACAACGGAATATTAAATGCAGGATCTATTGTATCCGTACTAGTGTATGTAGAGAGGAGCGCCATACATAGAGTGGTACTCATGACTTGGTCGGCGTAAAAATACAGAAACTTGCTAACGTGGCAACGCATCCCCTTAGATTCGATCGGCCGATCAAAATGAAGTTCTTGCCTAGTTGTTAAACAATACATTGGTCGATTAAAGCCCTTTTCCCGAACCTGGCACTCTTTTCTGAAAGCTGATTATATTTGTTCGGCAAAATGTTGCTGTAGTATTGTATAAGTGGTTCTATAGGCCTACGGGGACTTACCTCACAACTCATTATGTATGTTAAATTCAAGCAAGCTAGAAATTTTGTCTTCTAGATTGAAAATTCATCATCAATTGAGCTAAATCATGAAGCTTGCTGAACTAGTTGCAGAAAACATAGTTCTAATACTTTTGTAAACAAAATGAATTATATAGCGTATATTCTTAGAGTTCTTTAATAACGTTAGCTAGACTATTTAATCATTTACCACGGCTCTAGTTTTGCGACGTCGATTAATCCATATACACATGACATAGTGGCAGCGCCCTTCAATGTACTAAGTTCCAGAGAGGATGGCCACCCCGTCTCCGACATTCACATCGGATACTTCGTTGCCAATTCCCCGAATGGTTCCGCATTCACAACCCAGGCCGTTGTTATGTGGGATGACGCCATCAACTAACTAGATTGCGCAATTGAAAATAAGAGAATTGAAGAAAGTGAAGATATCGGAGGAGAATCTATCGCAGAGAGCGTACATGCATATGTGCCATTAGCGGATCTTTCAAGGAGCCCGCTGATTTTTCGATAACTCAGGCAAAACTTCCTCGGGTAAGTAAGCTACAAAGGCCCAGGGTCACCGATCCTTACATAACTAATCTTAGTCTTCACTGAATTTCCCAACACTTGTTCCATCATCTACTTTACCCGTGTCCAATGTCCCTCACAACATAGATCTGCCTAAACAAATCTGTGACATTAATAAAGAACTCCTGTCCGTTACTCATGGTATCGCGATTTTTAGTTGGCAATTGCTCGCTCAGAACTGCGAGTGCAATGTCAAGACCACGGCGCTCATGTTCCACTACCCACGTAAGCTCAGATTTGGCGACATGCCAGTCTTCACTACTCGTTCCGCTCTTAAGGACAGACTAGAACTCAGGAAAATTTACCGAATTGAAGATTCCCTCTCTTGCTCGCGCTGGAGGCAACCGTAGTCGTTGTACATACGACATAAACTTGATAAGTGGCGACATAATTCTTCAGCAACATAGGCCGTCCGGATAGTTTCGAAAGGATTAGTCTCTATAAGAATCTATACTTTAGAACTGGTAGTTTGTGTTAATCATCCGGTCCGGGATTAGTGGTGGCATATAAATGTGCCAGACAAAGCGAAAGGGCTTGAACGAGGAAATATGTACTGCATAACGGCGTCGTCAAATACAGGAGGGAATTGAAAAAAAAAAAACCGAATGAGAACGGGCAGGATGTGTGGTCGGCCGATGTACTGCGGACCCAATTGTAAAATGTTCTCTTTAGGTTAGTATACTGCGGTAGCCCTTGCGTTCTAGAATCACTGATGGTGTCCTCGACCAGGTTTTCGCCCTCACTGCCATAGACTTGTTAGGTGGCAAACATATGGTTGTCTTCAGTTTGAGTAACACGGGCCGAGAGGGACGTCTTGAGCTCAGCTGCCAGCCGAACTTGATAACGCTTTGGACTGTCAAGTACTGCATGGTGCTGCAACACAAACTTAACATAGGTAGCTAATAAGAATATCGGTGACCTTTTTCAGTGTCTTGGTTTGTCCCATAGAGAGCCCATTGGTCTCATAGTCTCCCTCATTCAGTGATGCGTCAGATAGTTTGTTGATCCTCTTAGGTATTTATGTCATAGCAGGTATTTGGTGCTATGAGAACAATAAAATCGTTAGTTTCTTTCACAGGAGATAATTGGCACGAGTGTTTACTACTCTTGTGAGATCTTTCTCGCTTTTTGTCAGCTTAGAGATTGCCTAATGCAACGGCCTCCTTGTTCCCGGCACGGATCTCTGCCTCTACGGTGATGAGCTGTTTCAAAGAGTAAGATATCGACCAAATTGTACACATTGATATCTACTTGCAGATAAAATCGGAAGTTCTTATGATAAATATCAAGCTAAAGTTGCACTTACAGATGATGCAACAAAACATGAAGAGGGCTAGGTGCATGGTATACTGATGTTTAAATATTCCTGACTTTTTCTCAACAAGTCATCAAACATGTATTTGAAGCTTCATTCCATGATGGTGAACGAATCAGGCTGAGAGCCACCGCGAGGGGAGAATCTTTCATTGAGCCTTTACGGCCTCTGAAGCGGGACATCGAATCCGCATCGGAGTGAGAGACTTGCATGAGATCATCGAACCTTTGGCTTTCCAATATAAGACCGTTGTTTTCCAGGAGCTCCAAAAGCTGTCTAATTGAGAGGCCGAATCTTACTTGATCAAACGCCCCCATATCTTGAACATCCAGCATAGTGGCGAGGGCAACTTGGGCCTTGATACTCCTTTGAATCCCATTCTTGGTTCTCTGGAAAAGCCCTCACGTGCTTTTGCGAAGCCAACAGTGCTGCAGCAGTATTTAAGATACTATCGAGGGGGGCCACACATGGTCACCAAGCACCGGACGGTAGTTGCTGCTTCAATACTAAATAAAAATATTGAGGGAACAACCAACGACCGTCTCCGAGCCAGGGTGACCTTCACCAGAGCATTTACTTGCAACCCTCGAAAGGAAAGACTGGGCCTGATCGCGGATAGAATGACCTATTTACGACTAGGCACCCGAAGAGTGGAAAATCAATGTCAAAGTACTAGTCTAGGTTGCTCTTCCGCCCGGCCCTTTTTAACAGGCACTTTCCTAGAATTTATTCTGAAATTGCCGGAATACAAATACAGGCAATCAAAAAGTGACTACCTGCATCTTAGCTCACCCAGTCTACCTACTTAGCTTACCAAAAATTCTTGCCGAGCCTCAAGTCACATAAAAGACAGGCCGTATTAGACTTTCATGGAGCAGTTTTGTTTGTTTGGTGTTTGCTTGGCATGGACAGTAGCAGCATAGGCCATGTAATTAAGTCCTGAGAAATCCTGGGAAATTAGGTAAAGTATAACCAACTGGGGAGGAAGTCCATACCAACTATGAGCAATGCTACCTAAGGCTCAGTCAACTGCGTAGCTTTCTTCCAATAAGAAGGCTGACTATGAGCCTGTAACAAGCCTCTCCGGCATCGTATGAGGTATATGTACTAATTACTGTTAAAGCTGCGGGTGAGCGGGATTCCGCTCTTTGGAGCTACCCCTCTCCAGAGATCCATGATGGACGTGGCACATGCATCATCTTCGGTGGGTATGTATCGCAGTAATCCAATACATTTACTAAATCCATAGGTCCATAATATACCTCTAGAAACTGTCTACTGTGGAAACCCGAGGCAACTATAAGTGCTCTGCTCGCAATCCCGTAAACGCTTTTCTTCACTCACCATAAGGACTTTCAACGCTTTCATCCTCCATTCTTGTCAACGAACTCTAGATCTTCTCAGCCTTTGTCTCTAATTTCGCATCACCATGAAGCCCATCCGAGTTTGGCTAATCCGTAAGTTAAATCGTAGATAATACCCCGCCTCGACTCCCCCTGCTAACCACTTTCACGGCGTTCCAGCGCCGGGACCCAACCCTTGGAAGGTATGTATCAGTCATCGCAGTTGGATATCTCGCCACCGCACCCCGTGACTTCTAAGAATCTAACTTGTGCTATATAAATAACAGGTTGTGCTAATCCTAGAAGAACTGGGCGTACCCTATGAGATCGTTACCATTAGGTTTGACGACGTCAAGAAGAAACCTTACACTGATATCAACCCCAACGGCCGATGCCCAGGTAACTAACATATACACATAAGCACATACATAAGTGCAAATGTCTTATGAAATGTCTTGAAGCAGTGCTAACCATTATCGCAGCTATACAGGACCCGAACAGGGATATAACCCTCTGGGAGTCGGGCGCCATCATTCAATATATCATCGAGGAGTACGACACAGACATGAAGCTCACGTACGACAAGTTCCCTGAGAAACATCACCTCAATCAATGGCTCCAATTCCAAATGAGTGGCCAGGGACCCTACTATGGTGCCGCTGCCTGGTGAGTAATTTCGTAGTCGCCTCTGCCCTGCACTAATTTACGCTGCCCTCGACACCTCGCTTCTCATTTTATTTGCAAGCGGCATAACTCTAATCAGCTTTCCATTTTACCATATCCCCTTAAAGTCCTCTCGCTAACCAAAAGGCTCATCTGCCATATATGTACTTAGGTTCAATGTGCTCCACGAAGAGAAGCTCCCGACGGCTATCGAGCGCTACAACGCGCAGCTAAAGCGCGTGCTCAGCGTCTTAGATGGGTGGCTCGCAGACCGCCAGTGGCTCGTGGGGGATAAAGTGACGTACGCTGATCTGGCGTTTGTGCCGTGGAATGAACGAATCGACAGCATCATTCTTTGCGCGCCCGAGGAAAAGTTCGCTGGCTTCCCCAATGTCCAGGCCTGGCACGAGCGCATGGTCTCCCGGCCGGCGTGGAAGCGCATCATGGAGATACGCGCCGCGCTCATGGAGGAGTCCGGCCTCGAGAACGCCACGGGGCGTCCAGCGAGATTCAAGTCGCATCAGGAGTACGAGGAAGCGATCGCGAGGGGCGAAAACACGGATCCGTAGAGTCGGGGTGTTCTTCTTTTGGAAATTCTATTGTCCATACAAGGTAGTCATATTAAGAGCCAAGTAGCATTTCTTTGTAGGAATGAGGTGTTGCACCATAATATCCTTAGGGTCTTTGCTCCAGTCTATCTTCGTTTAAAGTATGACACTGTCATCTATTATACGTATGCAAAAGATTGTATCACGGTCAAAATATGGAAGATACTATGTAGGCAATGATGCTTTGGTGCTTGCTTGATGGCTAGATAGTATTGCACGCTAAGGGCATCATCTATTGGACTAATCTAGGCTCATGTCAGGTATGCATACTCTTTCGGACATCTAATTCCACGACATGCTGAGCTACATAGGCGTGGTCTAGTTGAGGTTAGATGGGCCAGAAGCATGGAGAATATGATCGTCTAAGTTATGCACCAAGAGGGGGTTGGCTGAACATATAATACATTGGGGGAGTATTCTTCGAAGCCCAGGTGGCGGTGCTAATCGAACGAAAGAAAGGCAGAGAGATGCAAATGGCCAACTTCGATTAAGAAATAAATAAATAAGTACCCATAAAGGCTCCCACATCCCTACCTTCAGTCCTATGGCACTGCTGAAGGACGGTGGGTGGGATAAATAACTTCTCCGACCACCCCCGTCGTGGGAGATGACGGAAGGAAAAGTCCTTGTGCGGCCAATCGGCAAACAAGCCCCTTGTCAAAGAGATAGCCACCCGCACCTTTCCTATGAGAAAACGAAACCTTCCATCTTAACAGAGTGATCATACAACTCGATTAAAACTTCCAATCTCTGCGTGGTCGAATTCTTCTCTAGCTTCTGGTCTTCTACCCTTGATGAAGGTGGGCGGTTCTTCTTCGTCGAAGTCCACCTGCAAAAGGCTACCGAAATGAAGAAGAGGCATTCCATAGGTGTAGTAATGTCCGGTTCGAGGACAAGTGTACATCCAGGAGACCAGTCTAGTTAGACCAATGCTATGTGAGCGAACAACCTCAACGGGAAAGATTCTGCAGCGAATGCAGCAACACAGGCACAGAAGGCAACGGAACATTATTCAAACTTATTCTAGTTTCTATCTACTTCTGATACCTAATCGTACCCTGCTTCGGTAGTTCATATTGTCTCATTGCTGACAATAAATTGATCATGGTCATTAGACCTTCAAATACCCAATGCTAGTCTATACTCTAAAATGTGTACGCTAAATGCTTCAATAGCTTGATGTGGGGTGTCCTCAACCTCTATTAAATAATACTATGTTTTCAATCGATGTTCGTTTGTTTCGCTTCGTAGGTCATCCTTCAGATAGACACTTAACGTCTGTTCCAGTTCAAGAAGCGCGTCTAGAGAGAGTCAGTATATTGGGCCCTTCAAGAGGACCAGGGATGTGGACTTACAGCCGCGAATAGAATAATGGTGTTGCTGGCTACGAACGCAATGAAAATTCCTAGGTCCCGCCATCGAGTGTTGAATGTGTACTGGAATTGGTTATAGAATTGGTCGCCAACTGAATAAGCACAATACTCGCAGTTGCTAGTATCGTTGTTGACCAAGTAACCGGAGCCACCAGCAGCGAAGAAGTTTTCCATATAAGACCCGCAAGTCTGCCCGGGCGGCGCGACGAAAGCGTTCAACTCCGAAGACGTACATTTCACTGCGAGGCCGTGGAGAGCAGTAGTGATCGTTCCGCTAATAAGACGCGTAAAGGGGTCCAGCTGGTACAGCCACGCCTTCCAGAAATAAGGCATCTGCGGGTAGGGAATGGTGACACCACAGAAAAGGGCGAACGTGATGACGATGAAAGGATCGTATTGGCTGGATACAAAAGCGGAAGGCGAGATAGCGGCAAGGACTTGACCAAGAGAGACAGCGAAGAGCTCGGTAATGAGGACCATGAAGTATTGATATCCGGCACGGGAGGCCTCTGACTGGAAACCAGGAATAAAGTAGAGAGGTAGGAAGAACAGCACGGAGCATAGGATAGAATAAGGAAGCTCAGCGACGATCATGCTCAGGGTGAAGGTGAATGTGCTGTACATTTTACTCAGTTGTTCTCGGAAGAAGATAGCGCGCTTAATGACGAACATAAGCTCAACCTGGGGTAACAGCAAGGCGGGAAGGACGGTGACCTGGAACATGACAAAAACCTTGTACTGTAATGAAGACCGGGAGTCATCTAACTGGAGGTATGTCAAACCTGTTAATAGAGCGATGACAATGTGGTTGAAAACGCGGGTAAACAGATAATTGGGTGATCGCCAATATGAGACATTGGTCCGCTTGACAACGGTCTTAACTTGGTGCCAGAGAGGCGAGGCGTACTCCTTTTGTAGACTTAGATCAACTTCCGCAGCAGCCTTTCTGCCAGACTCTTTGAACTGAGAGATTTTGTCCTTAGTGTTGGCCAGTTCAGGGCTCTCCTCCCAAATATCAGCCCAGTCCCGATTGCCGACCCGTGCGCTGCTACCAGCGCCGATCGCCTCCAGCATGTACTCGGCAATGTTGTCAGACGGCCCAGCAACGGCGCCGTGACGCGCGAGGTAATCCCTGAGAACGTGAGCGTCCTTGCCAATATCCCCGAAATAGACGCAGCGACCACCTCGCTGCAAAAGGAGGAGCCTGTCGAAGTTCTCGAAGAGGGCAGCGTTAGGCTGGTGAATGGTGCAGAGAATGGCTTGGCCTGCAGCAGCAAGTTTCTTCAAGAATCGAACAATATTGAATGCGCTTTGGCTGTCAAGACCGGAGGTCGGCTCATCAAGGAAAAGAAGCAACTGAGGCTTGGCTGCTAATTCAACGCCAATGGTAACACGCTTGCGCTGCTCGACAGTAAGGCCGGCTTCGGGAGTGCCAATGATGCAGTCTGCAATGTGCTCCATTTCGAGCAACGCGATAATTTCTTCAACATAGGAATACTTCTCGGACTGAGGGGTTTCGAAAGGTTGTCGTAGGTCGGCCGAGAATCGTAGAGCTTCACGCACAGTTTGGGTAGGATCGTGCATGTCAAGTTGTTCGGCATACGAGGTCGATCGTTGAAATTCCTTACCAGGCTTCGATCCGTCTACGAGAATATCACCATGGATTACACCAATGTTCTTTCTCGCAGCCAACACATCTAGAAGTGTGGTTTTTCCAGCTCCAGAGGCACCCATGAGGGCAGTGAGTTCACCAGGCTTGCAGTAACCGAACACCTTATTGAGAAGCCGTCTGGTGCCACCAGGAACCGGTACATCGTAGTTCAGATCTTCCCATGTCAAGACGCTGGTCGACTCGATTTTGAGGGCGGACCCTTCATCCTCAGTCTTGGACTTCTGGCGTTGGAGCTTCTTATTGTTGAGTGCCTCGTTGAGTGCCGTCCTTTCTGCATTCGGTCGAGCGAAAACCTTAGCTTGATTACCACCCATTCCGTATCTGACGAATTCACCCAAAACCACATTCATGATCAGGAAGAAAACGATGATAGCAATGATGATGCCGAAGTTCCGCCAAAGATCCTGAGGTGCATATGTAAAGCCCTGGGTGATGTAATCAGCACCTTTAATAGCGAGGGATCCGGGTTTAGACCCAGCCAAGGTGCAGACTTGGTATTGAATGTCATCGTAGCCAGGTCCTGACGGAATGAGTGATTCAGCTGAACAAGTGAGTTCTGAATGGCCAAATTCATTCGCCATCAAGCTTGAGAATGATAATCCGAGGGCGTTGATATAGAATATCCAACGAAGCCAATGTTGTTGCGACTGATACTGAATCAAATATCCTGATGTCAAAATGAACAATGTGACGGTCACGACGGCAAACTTGATGGCGTAGTCGAAGTCAGGGCTTAGGCAACCAATGATACGGAAATAAAGAGTCATGGCAATGTTTCCGACCAAAATCAAGAGGTAGAAAATGAAGAAATTGCCAGCTGTTCGCGTAAGATTGGTCAAGAAGTACACGATGATAGAGAAAACCAGAATCTGCACTGCAGAAAACGCCGTATCTACAAAGATTTGCGCAATCCACAGTGCTGAGGGTCGATGAAACGCATAGGCTTTGTGTTTGTTGACAATCGGTCGACCAGTCATTGTGGACCCTAGTTCCGAGAAAGCCTGGAAAGCGTTAAACAGGAGAGAGATGAACAGAAGACCACCTTTGCTGAAAGCGCTGGCAGATGTTTGTCCAAGTTTGAGAAATAGAGTGCCGAGCACGATACCAATGATGATACTGCGGAGCCAAGAGAGAGACAGTCCAAGCTTATCTTGAAGCTTGAGGACAAACTGACGTTTCATTAACGCCCACACCTGTTGATGGAATCCAACACTGTACACGGATCGCTTTGCACCGCGACGCTTGCTCTCTAGAACGGCTGTACGGAAGTCATCATGTTTTGCGGTCTCAGTGTCCAATCGAGTTTTGTAATCAGCCATCTCATTTTCCAGTTGCTGGGCATACTTAGATTTTTCGAAAGCTTCGCGAAGGGTGTCCGGGCTATGCGGGGCATTCTGAGGTGAATATCCGTCTGAATACTCACGCTCGAATTCATCGGTACAGCCAGTGACGTAGTCTGGGGTCGTTTGTCGAGGACGCGGAAGGAAGCCTAGACCTTCGAAATAACTTCTTGCCTCTGTTGTCGGTCCAAAGTAAACTTGTTTTCCAGAGTCGATAACTAAAACTTTGTCAAAAAGCTTGTAGATGTTCTCCGAAGCCTGGTATAACGATACGAAAGTCGAGGTCTTATATAAGTTAGTTTGAATCCTCAGGGACTTGACGAAATCGAGCGCTGTACTCGCGTCGAGACCACGAGTACTGTTATCCCACGACAAGACGCAAGCATTCGTGATCATCATCTCGGCGATGGATACACGCTTCCGTTCACCACCCGACACACCACGTATCAGAGCATCACCCACGACGGTGTGCCTAGTATGCTCGATATTAAACATCTTCAGCAGAGTGGTGATGACATCGTTCTTGAATTTTGCCTTGTTCGTACCTGCGGGTAGTTTATTAGGAACCTTGGTATCAATAGCAAACCCCAACGTTTGTTCCACATTCAAAGTAGCAAGGTGAATATCGTCCTCTTGATTATAGACAGCCTCGCCTCGATAGTGCTTGAACTCTTTGTGCGTAAACGGTCCGTAAAGCACTTCTCCTGTGACACTGGTGTAACCATAACGTTGATTTGCAATGGACTTGAGAAATGTTGTGCATCCGGACCCCGGACGACCCAGCACCAGAACCATTTCGCCAGGATTGACGATGCCCTTGAAGTTATCCAGCAAAGTAGCCTCGGTGCCTACATGGCCCTTGCCGAGTATATTCATCAAAGGCGTCCAATAGTCCACGAAGTTGACAAAGGCATCCGGGAATGTTTGCACGTAGTTCGTCATGCCACCCATACCCTTAACGGTCAATCCATCCCAATAGACGCCGATATGTTTGGGCTTAATACCCGCTTCCCTCTCAGCATCGAGGCCACCGCGAAGGACCTCTTCCAAATCGAATTCTTCCTCGGAGGTTTCTGATCCCGTGCTTTCGCCCTTCATGGCCTTCTCCGGATCGTCAGCCCGATGGCTGTTCACTCGGCTGGCTCGAGACAAGCCGGATATTTCCCTTTGAAGCTCTGCGAAGTCGGCTTGGGCCTGCTCAACTGAAATGCCGGATTGCACGCGCGAAAATCCATTAGGATTGCTCTGCCTCGCATTTTCGCGTTGCTCTTCGGATATATCTGAGAAGGTTGGAACCGAAGTTGCTGAGGATGGGCGTGTACTTTTAGATGACGGTGTCGTGTTGTTATTCAACCCGTGCGTTGATCCGGGGACGCCTAGTCCGGTTTTCTCCGGGTCTCGGTCTGTCATTATCACGGCGTGGCGTACCAGCCCGGGGACGCGGATGAATTGAGCGGCAATCAATCAACGAACAACGGTGCCGAGCGCTAATGAGACTTAGCAGCCTCCAGCAAGTGAGACACCGTAACAGAACCAATGGACGCAAAACGAATTAGTTTTGGAATAGTAGCAGAACGTCGTGTTTGACAACTTGTATTGCCCAGTCAAAGTGCATAAATGTTCGACTATCTAAGAATGACGTTTGTATTGTAATCACATTGATCGGCGCAGTGCAGTCCAGAAGCTAGCCGAGTCGGTGAGTGTAGGAAGAGAGGATGAAAAGGGAAAAGGGACGCAATATTAAGCCGGGCTGCAACGGCAATTGAAGTCAGGAAGACGAGGTTAATAAAGTACCAGGGTGATAATCAAGGAGTTGGGCTGTCCAGTGAGATATAAGAAAAGAATCGGTAAGTCGGTCCAGCCGGCGGACCTAAAATCCCCACTCAACTAATGTCACGGAGATAAAGTCCTAGTCTGAATCTTCGTCTTATTTCTTCTCCTTCTTTTCGTTCTTGCTAACTAATGCCCCCGCTCCTGCGCATCTTTCCTTCAAAGTCACGAATGGATTCTTTCCTCATTAGGGATCCCCGTATAGACGGTGGCAAGCTAAAGCACATCTTTGCTGTTACCCATATTGGACTAGACCATCTGTTAGTAGAGGAGCTAATACGTGGCTCTTTTGGTAATACATTTTTTAATCTGTTCAATTGAGTCCGCAGGTTAGATTATCAATCAGCGGGCGCTAGAACCGCCAAGGTCACATTTGGAATCGGCCCCAGAAACCCTGCACATCCTTTCATTTGTTCGCTTCCACTCGTCTGGAATGACTCCAGTAAGTACGCGTATGAGCTTAACTACAGTACAGTATCATCCATCATGCTGTGCTCCCACCATAGTCATAATGAGCAACACTTGGTCATGTCGTGATACTACCCCAGATACTGGTATCGAGCTAGTAAAAACACCTCAAGCCCATTTCATGGAGGAATTTTCTATCTGGTCTGGGCACCTTTACGGTAGGCTAGTGTTGAAGTAAAAAAAAAAAAAAGTGCTACTAAGCACTTGGTTGTTTGAACACTGGTACACTAACCAACCAGTGCGTAGTTTGTTACTACAGGCTGTTGACCCCAAATTAGCACGTTAGGTCAGGCCGTTATTGTTGTGTATGAATCATCATGAGTTTATGAAAGTCACTTGGGCGCGCGCCTCCTTATTCGCTGGGCCAAGGCAATAGGTATATGATTAGTCTTGTAGGGCATGGGCTAACACGCCTTGGCGTTATGTTCCGTGAGGAGTCAGGCCGTATCACTAATGGCGCAATCCAGTCGGCACTGCGTTTAATGTACCTACATATCATTATAGTGAGCCGACCCGCCGATCTGCTTCCAGTCCGGATTTCCGGGCTTAAGGCGTTATGCGAAAATGAATACGGGAAGAGATTCCGCAACTGCACGAGACGGGTTGTCGGATATTTACAAGACGCCGGTATTATTAATCCACATCTGCACATCTTTGCTAACTACAGCAATATGCTACTGTCCGATCACTGCTGTAACACGTGCATCAAAGACATACGGAGCTGCTCCGTTTTTAAGTTTACTATGTACACAACTGCTGCACACACTCAATTACTCCGCAAACACAAGTGCATGCAGGTACCTAGTTACTTCAAGTTGTTTATTATACGACTGCACTTCCACTCGGTGTTTGTGTACGGAGTTCCTTTAGCGATCACGAACGAGATCTACTACCTGAGTACTATTCATCACTTTAAAGACGTAGAATACAATAGCATCCATATATATGCCCTAAGTTCCGCCGTTTGTTCCACCGTCCTCTATCACGGGGTGCTGGGTCCTTCATATTTCGGCCCTAGCTAGCCTTATCAGGATAAAGATCGAAACTAAGGACAGTACTGATACTTATGCCTCGAGTGTGTGTTCCTCCGGAGTGGACCCGGCATGGGATCACGCCAGTCGAGTTAGTTACCGACCGCCCGCTCGCTCATTGTTAGCCCCTAATATTCATTTCTACTGCGAACCACTTGATACTGATTGTTTCAATCATACGAAGATGTGAGTATAGATTAAGGATAAGAGTGTGGTTCTTATCACATACTCTATGAAACTTTAAGGGAGTTCTATGACTAACCAGTCGCTTAAGTACAACTAGTACTTTACTAGTGGGCTAAAACCTACCGAGGTTCACAGAATAACCTCTCTCGATATAAAAAAAAGGTTTCTAAACTTCGCATATATCTGCACACAGGGCTATTGAAGCTTTGTTATTACAACGTAACAAAGCCCAAGTAGTAGCGGGTGTCAGGTCCACTCCAGCTCCAGAAATACCGCAAAAGCTAGCCCAACCGGTCTATCGTTAATTGACTACAGTCCGTACAGTAGGTACATGGGTAGATACCGTATTCGAGAGCTCCTCCGGGTCGATTCCCGCGTTCTCATTGGTTATTTTATTATCTACAACAAACCACATATGCCGGCATCTGCACCCCTCCAGAAAACGTGTCGCTCTCTTGGCATGCTTACAATACCTATTATGATCTATCTCACAAAAGTCCTCGGACTTTTTTGTAACACAGGTGTGGTATGTGTCGGCCGAATATTTCGTCGTCTTTAAGTCGAACACCAGTTTCTAATCGATGACGCTTTATGCAAGGTTGTGCGGCAGTTTTCTACGCGGCTTATTGAGATCACTCTCTTTTGCAGGACGAAAAAAACCGGCTTGCTACCAGGTTTCAGTTGCGTTGAATCCGAGATTAAGTAGCCGCTTACTGTCGACCTCCATTCATAAGTTTTGCTTTCAGCGGCATATAGTAGAATCGCTTTTCTATCAGAAGGCGACGAATACAAAGGATGAGCTTATTCATGCTACGTCGGGTCTCTAGAGATTGTCAGGCGCTTTCTCCTGAGCGGATTATGGAGCCTCGATCCAGAATGAGCATCATTCACGTGATATCGCGACATAACCTTTAGGGGGTCCCTTAGTTTGAATAGTATAGGTCGGTATAATAATGCCAAGAACGAACCAATAGGTAGATCCAAAGCACACAGTCCACAGTACTATCCTACTATGATATTGACGTATCATTGTGTTGTTGCGGCTTCCGCAAGAACGACGTCGAAAATTGCCGACTTAGGCGGGGCGCTCCGTGTTCGTAATAGCCGTCTGACAAGGCCAGTACAACACTGAGTTGGCTGCAGGCTACATGGTCCACCCTTTGCACCCCATTCCAAGCCGTTAGTCGCAATTGTAAAGTAATCAGATTCACATTTTCGACAGGTTACTTGGATACGTACCTAGGAACCCATTAATGATTAGTTTGAGTTAATACACAGTAACCTCGATTACAATCAGCCCTGAAAGCTTACCAGCTGGGCCAAAATGTGGAAACCCATAAAATAACCCGAAGGTCTGGTAGAAAACGGGACCTCTAAATGCAAGATTAGAGAAATGAAGAATGAGGGAAGAAGGGAAAGATACTCCAGCTTTACAAGAAGCATAGAGGCGGATTGTCCTAATTATGCCATATAAACACATTGTCTCTCAAGTCAATATAGACTATCGCTATGCTCTTCATAATAGTTTGACAGGTCGCTAAACTAGTACTCTTTTGACGGTAATATCTGAATTGTGCATGATGCTCGCTAAGCACATGACAAAGATAGGATAACTATTGCCATTGTCCATCCCACATATCCCACTTGCCCCATGATGGACACTAACATACATAGGTCAAAATAGTTCCGGCGACAACGGGGACTCGGAGGTCTATCTGGGTCCGAGCCTGTTATCCCGATTCCGCCGTCAAAACCTCGGGTAAATACATTATCTACTAAACCCCCCCAGTTTTCCTTCGGCGTGAGCGACCCTGTCTTGGCTTCTACCGACGACGTAAAAGTCGGGTTTCTTGGAGCCATTGACTACAAAGATCTACAGATGCCCTGAATAAGCATAGATATGTGGTACCAGTCTCTCGGGACCGGCGGCGGACGTGTATCAAATCTCCCCGTAAGTCCCAGAGGTTTAACTTATAAAACAATGCGGGTAACTAACCTTTCTCGTTATGTGGGCTGATACAGTCAGCGGAACTGTGTGAAGATACAATGATTATCTGATTGGTGATCCTGTTTTCAACTATGATAGACTATTCGGCGCCCATAGTTATCCGAAGCCGAATATGCTGGGGCCTTCCTGGGACAACCGGCTCTCTCCTATCAGTCTTGAGACGAGCGACCGTAATTATAGATTTCATCTGCCATCAAAATCTCGTCTGACAGATCACCCGAAAAGGTATGTGTAAGATCATCATTGTCGGACGAAAGGTTGGATCACTTTTGCGGGCTTACCCTGTTATATTCTCGCGATACCTTGCGATACCTACAGCTGCATTGTTACTCCCCTAGGCACTTTGTATATAGATATCTAGTCTGTAGATATAGTAGTTGGAGCTCCTTATGCGACACCAAGTCTCAAAGACTTACCCCCACGCTGCTATCAGTATCCAGAGGTCGTCAGAAGCCCTAGAAAAGCTTAAGCATTTGTACTCTTCGCTATGAGAATGTGATACCTTTGTAGATCAATAAAATACTCCTGAATCGTATTAATGTCTCTCACTCAATGGGCATCGTATCGGCAACTTCCTCAAAAAGCGGTCAGCCAGCGAGTCCTTTGACTCATCGCCGGCTGCGGTGGCCTTGGTTTTGCTTTAGATTACCCTCTCGTTTTCTTACTATTATTTTTCGATTATTCGACAAGCTGTTGTTTACCACAACAACTCGCATATTATGCCTTGGCTTTATGAGTCATACGGCAGGTTTACCGGATAAATGCAATAGGATATAGAATAGCCTTAGTTAGAGGCGACTACCTGGTTTTGACCTAAGGCTCTCGCGTTCAATTAACTAATGGTTGATGTAGTGAGGACGGGCTTTATTTGCGGGTCGGGATGCCATTGCTCAAGTAACGATGTCGTTGATTCGTCCTCGCACTTCTCAATTATGCATGCAACGGTATGATCTTGAATGAGTCACTCACCGGTAGAAGACGCTACTCCTTGTTTGTCTCACTTTGATTTACGGTCAACTGTTAATTCCTGCCACAGTGTAATTACGATTGCCTAGTGAAAGCTCCAGAAACACCTGCTAGTAGGTCCTAACTATATTACTTCCATTGTCTGTGCGCAAGGTATTGAAATATAGCTTTACTAAGAGGTTCGGCGGAGTGAAAACTTGGCGGAGTGAAAACTCGGCGGAGTAAAGATTCGGCGGAGCAAAGCTTTTGCTTTCATCAAGGTCCAGTTAACAAAAACGAATTTCTATGAATTCATATGATTATAAGGTCAATATTTAGCATTAACGTAAACAGTGTGTTGCTAGAACAACATCATCTTCGAGGTTGAGGCAATAACGATTCGTGTGATAATGCCTACGGTAAAATTATAATTGTCATCAATATCTACTTGAAGTAAGCTTTCTGTCATTGGTCTTGTTTAAACGGCATAGATGAGCTTTAATAAACTCGCGATAGATGCCTAAGATACCTTGATGACATCATAAATACTCAACACTGAAGCTAATCATAAGGCATCAATTTAAAAGGCTACCTGTTTTGCATGGGCTGTACTGGGGTTTGTAAGGGTGTTCAATATTCTTGGGTGTTAAGGAGGCCGTAGAAGTCTAAGTTCCTCCCTCGAGCCCAGGCGGCGATTCTAGGGTTATATATACGAATAGCTTCGCTCTTGCTAGCCCGGATAATTCAAGTCCGTGTCGCTATTATCGTATTTCTCCGTAGGATTTAAGAGCTTAAGCAAACACAATAATAGCTTTCACGATAGTTAAGAATAGGCATAGGTAGCGAAGTATACGAAACGCCGCCTTGCAGATCAATTACATGATGTTGCCGATCAGCCCTTAATACACGGGTACAAAACCAAATCTAAAGTGCTCAACAGCCCAAGTAAAACAAGTCATAACAGTTACGTATAAGATGGGCACCCGACTTAGAAGGTTTCGACGATCTTTGTTCGTGCTTGCTTGATGTCGTCGAAACCTCCTCAGCCAGCTTCTTTTTTTCCGACGCGTATACAAGCAAACTAAAGTAAGGCAAGGCAGGACCTAATTTTATAGGGGTTGACAATGAGGCCCCCTGTATATAGCCAAATAGCCCTCGTGGAAATGATTTCAGAGACCCTCATGCAAGCCTCAATAAATGTCTACCGTCCACCTCGGTCGAGCACAAGGCCCCTTTCTGGAAGACCGTGTGGTGTCATTTATTTAGAGAGCCAAATCAATATATGCGTGAAGTAATTCCAACGTCATGTATCAATACATTGATTGCATTAAAGGCCTTAAAGAGAAAGGTAAGAATAAAAAGCTAATTAATAACTCATTTTCCTGTATTCTTTTCACTATCACGATTAATTATGTATTCAAAGGAAGGAAATGCCTAATATCAGACCCCTAAACAACATGAAAAACAAAGTAACAGCCTCAGGCATCAACAATCAGCTCGCCAACCTGACTTTCAGACTGTCGAGTAGTGTCATGTGACCCTTTACAACAAAGAATATCCTACATAGACCTAAGTAAGTACCTAGGTAGGTAGGCCAGTCCAAACTCATCCAGATGGCACATGTAAACATTTCGGTATCCTTCGCGCGACCATTAATACCTAAAGCATGAAAAGAGGTGTGCGTCAGTATGTGGTAAGCCAGAACATTCCGTACAGCACATTCGATGTCAATATCACATCCTCTTAACTACTTCGCACCCTCCTTGCTGGTATATGCCCTTATACTCACTCTAGCAATCAATCACATGGTCAGAGCGAAACAAAGCAGCGAAACTAGGCAGGAATCATCAACTCGTCGCTCGCCGCTATGACTCTTTTTGTATTACGATACCTACGGACTACCGTCTATATTCCGCCCACCGCTTGAGACCTGATTCACCTCATCAAGTCCCGTCTAAGGACTTCCGTGCCCACTCTGGCGTCATATTCAATATGGCCCGTTACGTTGCTTTCCTTTTGCCATTGATTCATGATCCCCCTCCTCGCCTCTTGGTCATGCGAGGTTCCGGCTAGGGTTCTTACTCAACTGAACCCCCCATATGCTCAGTCCTATGCTATGCACCCGGAGAGGAAAATAACACCGGCTATGCACAATAGAAGCGGATCTCCTCGAACCCCGGTACGTTTTCGAGGTTCGACTGCTGCATATATCCGTCCCTTTTTCACCATATGGACTTGTTAAGAGTGACTTCCACCTAAGAGCGCCATGGATGACACGACACGGTCATCAGCATGCTAGAGCTCTGAATCGGCACCATTTGTCTCCATGGGGCTGCCTCCGGCCCCGTTCCGTCTTCTCTGGTGCCGTAATCGACGCACAGGCCGCCCGTGTAAGTTCATGCTCTCGTCATCGTCATCGCTTTCCGGGTTCTCTTCGGCGAATCGTCGTGCCTCATCTAATTCGGACAGGTCGCTGGGCTTATCTCTGAGCCATTGCATGCGTGGGCCTGACCGAGCTACCTCGGACACCCTAAAACCGTAAATACGTGGTTCATAGATCCTAGTCCTCCCTAGGCTCGGGGCCACGTTGCATCTGTACATGCCGTTCAGCATCCCCTTGTCATCCTCTGGGACCCTCGCTCCCGCTAGTACGTCAGCACCCCTTTTTGTGAGATCGTACTCTGGGAAGGTGAGGAGAAAGAGCGCGCCGAATGTGCGACCGAAGAAAGCACCGTCGACGGTCTGAAACCGGCTGTTAGGTGGTACATATACATCGAGGCAAGAGGGACAGAAGAGCTTGACAGTCTCTTCTCCTGGTATATCGGATAGTCCGACGGGGAGGGTACGGGCTTGTTCGCAGTGACTCCTTGGGCAGACCCCGAAATGGCCTAACTCGTACTTCTCCGACATTTGTTGAATGCCGGCCCTCGAACATATAAACCGTTGGTGGATGAGGCCGTAGAGCATTTCGGCGGAGGACTCGATGACGGACAAGTCGCTCGCGACGCGGCTATGGTTCCGGCGCTCGCCATGTCGCATGCGCTCAATGCCCTCGATGGACTCATCCTCGTCTTCGTCTTCTTCCTCTTCATCGTCGTCATCGTCTTCGGGTTCGACGTCGAGTATCATCTAAGAAAAGGAAGATCGAGCGATTAGCGCAGGCCAGGGGAGAGTTGGTAAGGGGAAAAGATGAGGGATATGCTACCTCTAGAGCCTCCTTGTACATGGCGACCTGGGTCTGTAGGCCTGTAAGGTTGAAGTCATCCTCAATGAACTCCTCCGAGACCTCGGCGAAGTATTCATGGCCTAGCAGCGAACAGAAGGAGGAGATCCAGGACTCGGGGGTGCCCGAGGACGAAGACATCATGATCACAGGGGGAAGGTGGTGCGCGGGGTTGGGCCGGGGCACGTCTCGGCTGGGCGATCGCGTCAGAGGAGCTCCTCCTGTTAGTGATAGAGGGGGGGCCGCGGATGAAGGCCGAACGGAGGCCTGGAACAAGAACCCCTGTGACCGTGTCTGGTCCGCTTATCTAGGGCAATTGGAAGGGGATGAGGGAGAGAAGAGAAAAGGGAACACAAGCACTGCACTATATCACCTGCATGACGCGTGAGCAGGTGAGAAATTGCAGGTGTTCGGACGAAAGCGTGAGGCGGCCCGGGGATCTGAGAGACGAGGCTGAAGGCAAGGGATGCTTGCTACCTATATGGGTTATCGGTATGGCGATGCGGCGGTGATGACGATCTTCGATGGCCCTCTTTTAATGAGCTGTAACCAGTAGCCGATGTATACTTACTTATGTAAGTAGACGTAGATACAAAATGTAGTAATGGTGATGATGGGTGATGGCCACGGTGACGGAAGTGGTGACGGTTGAGCATGTACCTAAGGTCATAGGCAATGCCTCTTGCGGGATGCCCTGGATGGATGCATACAGCAGAGGTAGGCAGTCGGGCAGGTATAGGGATTGTCGATATCGAGATTGGATTGTGGTGGATGTGGATGTGCAATGCAATGTTGCAGTAGTGCGATTGATACCAGGCAAGTGATAATGGGAGATAATGATAGGTGATGGGGTTGTGGCGCGGGGTGGGAAAATCCAAATTGGAAACGAAACCACCAGCCAATGGATGCCTGAACCGTTGGTCCCCCCAATGCCGATGTGCGAGTTAGCCTTCTATCCAGCTTATCGTAGTGGCTGGATTGGGCTTAGTGCAGCGACAATCCCACCAACCCAGCCCGGCTTCGTGGCCTGGTCTGTGCGCCGTCTCTATAATCGGGATCTTATCTTCGAGTTCTAGTTCTACAGGACCAACACCTCATCTGCTGTGCATACAGCCAATGTTGTACGCAGTACGCCGCAGATGACGGGTACTTGATCTACTAGGTACTTGTAGGTAATTTTGGATGATGCAGCCTTGAAATTGTGAGGTATGTAAGTAAGGTACCTGGATTACAGCATGGAAAGATACCTCGTTAACGGCACGAACAGTAACACACGGTGAGCGGTCACTACAAATCGACAAACAAGCCCCAAATGTACCATAGGAACTGTGGCATATGTGAAATTGGATTGTTCAAATGTGACTGCGGTTAGATGGTGATTATATCAATCTCAATCACTTAGAAAAGCAAGCACGCACGCATGCGTCGTCGATTCCAAGCCATCGCGCCACTCACTAGGCATCTGGAGCCACGACGGCGTATAACGCCCGTCCACTACGCCTCCCGCCATGATGCCTGCCGAGTTCAGCCCGTAACGGCAACTCAGGGCAGTACCGGTGTGGATGAATTCCGTCTTCTGGCCTGGGAGCCCGCCGTGCCGGTCCATCTGCGAGGTTTTCACAACCTACCCGCAATGAAGACCTGGTTTACCGGCCCCAAAGAACCAGTTGCGTTTGGTGACAAGCTAGCGTCCTCTGCCGACGCGATCGTGTCCTACGAGCTCCTAACATCGTCGTCATCACGTGATGGCGAATATGCATCAGCAAGTTCGATAAGTCGGCTGCGAGGCTTCCAAGCATGGCTCAAGAGCCAGCCAACCGGAAATAAAGATGGTCATCTTCTATGCGCGCTCATAGACCACCTGCTTGCATCAGTCGAGAGTGATCAATCCCGCTTCCTACAGTTTGACGCGCCCCTGAACCTAATCATTCAGGCCTCGCGGTACAACCAGGACGCAGGGAACTCCTCACATCGCATAAAGAAACTCTACGTTGCCCAATCCGACATCCGCAGTCTGCCCCCGGCCCTGGCAGAAGACTTACCCGTGCCCGAGCTCGTACGGCGGGCGGGAAAAGGCGACATCTACAGCTCGAGCATCTGGCTGGGTCTGCAGCCCACGTACACGCCGCTGCACCGGGACCCGAATCCCAACGTGTTCTGCCAGCTGGCCGGGTCCAAGGCCGTGCGACTCCTACGACCGCGGGCCGGGCTGTCCGTGTTCCAGGATGTCCGTAGACGTCTGGGGACTTTGGACAGCAGTTCTCGCCTCCGCGGCTCCGAGATGATGGACGGGCCCGAGCGCGAGGGACTTCATCGTGCTGTCTGGGTCGATGATGATGATGATCATTCTGACAATGCGCTGCCGGAGAGGGAGATCTGGCAGGCCGTGCTCGACCCCGGTGATGCGCTGTTTATCCCGCAGGGTTGGTGGCATAGCGTCAGGAGTGTCGGGCGCGAAGCCGAGCTCAATGCCTCGGCTAATTGGTGGTTTCGATGAACCCTGATGTGTTGCCCATCCCCAAAGAACTACCCATATGCACCGGTGTATACCTATCTCACCGCCCAATTAGACCGTTCATTTAGATGGTCTCATTAACTTAAGTGCTTCAACTCTTCGCTACTCTTGATGGATGGCATGGGGAATTTTATGCATCCGGACACATAGCTACCTACCTAAGAAGCTTGTCGAAGATTGGCTTTCGGACAACATAAGGTTCGACAGCGGTACAGGCAGCCAGCCAACCTAATAGGCAGCAAATCAAGGTATTCATCACATTGGCCTTGCGCGATTTGGGGAATGGCGACGTGCAGAGTTGACTGTCTTTACAGACGTCTGCCTCGGATCGAGCGGACCATGACTGCCGCCTTTTCTCCAGTGTACTGCAAACTCGAGAATTTTCATTATGAGGCCTCATCTCATCGAACTTATTTGTACGCTAGGTACGCTAATAATATGCCTATGTCCCTATATCATAAAGATCCATACCTTAAGTAGGTATTTGTATATACCTGTATTCATGCGCTGAAGTTCGACAGGCGCTAGAGTGTGATAAGTCATAAGCTTTTCATCTTATACCTGTGAAGCACATGCAACGACCTCATATGGGCTTGAGTTGTGACGTCAGGTCCATGCATTAAAAGTACAGTACGAAGTACCTACTTGGGGCATCGCCCCCCCCACCTTCCCCGGAGGCATCCAACCTGATAATCTGACAACCTGACAACCTGATAACCTTGGACCCTGAAAAAAGACCCGACGCAAGAACGAGGCGTTGCCTGCGAGGTACTTCTTTTTTTACATTCTACATTAGATTAGGTATATAGGTACCTACCTGCTTAGGGACCAATCAATAACACAGCTAGCATCCCCGTGCTTCGTACTTTAGTGCACTTACACTTACCTTGTTGCCTGTTACTGAGTTACTGAATACGTACTTAGTATCTACGCACACGGATACATGTGCACCTACAGTCATCACTGATACTCCTGGTGACCGTCTTTACACGATGGTTGCAGTTAGAGCTGCCTCTGTTTCCGACGAGGAATTCGACCTCATCGACTCTGCTGAGCCCGTCAGCGATCTATCCACTCCTACAGACCAACCCGGTCCGTCTCACCATTTCCCGGGTCACTATGGACGCGCGTTCGATGGTGGTGCACACTCTGCATCGGGACAGCAGAGCGCCGTCAACCCAGACAACCGGAACTCGCTGAACGACGCCTATCTCACTGCTTGTGATTATTTGAAGAACGGCGGTAATGAGACGATAGAGGAGGAAGAGTATGACGACGAGTCTCATAGCGGCGGAGAAAAGTCATCGGCACTCAAGTATACCAAGTCCGTGGTACAGAGGTTCTGGACGGGCCAGGACCTGCTCATCGCCGTCATGGGGTATGTCTTCGTATACATCACTTGTCTCGGGGTGAACGATTTGGGAATCATCACTTACCACTGTTCGCAGGATGACGGGATCCGGAAAGACGACCTTCGTATCTAAAGTGACGGGACGTCGTGACTTGAAAATAGGGCATAGTCTTACCTCTAGTATGCTTTCTTCACGGTAACTTGATGGACAATTTCACTGACATGACTACGCGCAGGCACACGAGACATTGAGGTGATCGAGACCAAGATCGACGGACGGGTGGTCCGCTTTGTCGACACACCTGGGTTCTCCGACACAAATCTGTCCGACGGTGAGGTGCTGCAGCTGATAGCCGATTATCTCGCAGCGGCCTACAAGCAAGACATGAAGCTCTCGGGCATCATCTACCTGCATCCCATCTCGGACACGCGAATGACTCACCACGCGACGAAGAACTTACAGATGTTCCAGAAGTTGACGGGAGAGAAGAACCTGGGAAACGTGGTGCTGGCGACAAGCATGTGGGACAGAGTACCGTTTGAGGAGGGTCTCCTTCGGGAAGCAGAGCTCAAAGACAAATTCTGGAAACTATTGATAACATGCGGGGCCAAGGCGATGCGTCACGAGGGCACGCCCGAGTCGGCACAAGCGATCGCGCGCACGCTCATGGCCAAGAAGCCGTTCTTCGTGCAGCTACAGAAGGAGATGGGCCGGGACAATAAAGCGCTCCGGGACACGGCGGCGGGACAGCAGGTGATGATGGAGCTGATCAGGATCAGGGAAGAGCACAAGCGGGAGCTGGCGGACATGGAGGAGATGATGCGGAACACGGCGACGGAGAACAAGCTCGTGGTCGAGGCGCTCAAGGAGCACTATCAAGGGAGGCTCAAGGACCTCGAGAAGACGTTGCGGGACGAGCGGCGCCTCAACGAGGAAGCTGTCGTGTCCCTGACGGAGCGCATCAAGGCCTTGGAGAACAGGGGAATGTGTGCGGTCATGTAGTTGATGACCTGATAATGCTCGTGTCTTGTCGTTCGCTTGTGTTGTACAGTAAGTATGATGCATGACTCTACGTCGTCAGTATATTTCAGAATTGGTTGGTTTGCCGGGCTGGTTTATATTGTCCAAGCTGTATGATTAATGAAGGGGGAAAAGGTTGTTCGATAGATACTAGGAAAATTGTGAGACTGTTTAATGCCATCGTGTTTAGGGTACGCGATCAATCACATGTGTTGAAACTACCTGATTAGGTACCTAAGTAACAATCGCTGGGTCTTCTCGGCAACTTAGTATACTAAGTTACCTGGTATGCCTTAATCAGCTGCCAGATCTTGTTTTTGACGGGGCCCTGCCAAATCCACTGCCAGCCCCCCCCGATCAACCCCGCCGTCGCGCCCTAGTTACACTAACCTGCTAACTACGTACTGATAGACGCAATAGCCCATTCAAGCTGAAATGGTGTTGTGGGACCTATGAGATCATAGCTGCCAACTTGCGTATTGCGTGGTTGTCCGAACGAACGCCGCTGACATGCTTCGTCCCTCATCAATTTCCCTTAAGCAGGGTACTTACTCGATCACGAGTAAAAACTCTACACAATTTAATCTGGCGGGGGCTTGGCTATTAGATCCTTAGATCTCTTATCTTTTTTAACCACTATTGTATTGTGGAGTGGTGGTTCTTTGACGTACATTTATCTTTCTTTGTTTATTCTTGTTCATTTGCTTTGCTCTTTGCTATTGATCCGGGCTATAGGGAGAGAGAGAGACCATGTCACGACCACAGCCGGAAGAGGCTGAGCGACATGTCCGCTTCGACGAAGAAGACGCCCTGTACCGTCCGCAAACGCTCATCGACGACGGACGCCGGCAACATAACGACGAAAGTAGCCATGGCGAGTCTTCGAGGCGGCGTTCCAGCTCTGATCCCTCGGGTCGTGGCCGTCGTCCTAGACTGGCCGTCCTACGGCCTCATGGCACCAATACGCCAGCTCTGGTACCCATCACCGAGAATAATAGAATTGGAAGCACCGCCTACTTCAATACCCCCGGCGGCAAAAACGCCGTGAACCCAGAGCTGGCAGATGTACTGGACGTCATTGGTGTGTAGTCATTGTCTTCCCGTCCTACTACCATGCTGCCGTCTTCGGGTATCACTAACAAACCATGTCTTGTCGTCCGCCAGATCCCGAGGTATCGACCCTCAACAATGTTACCAATATCCAGAACTCCCTCTTCATCCCCTCCCTCGGCCGGTGGTTAAATAGGCGTCCGACCTACAACCTCACTCGTGCTCCTGGACACGATGATTTAGGGATAAAGTCTAGGCCAGCCGGACCGCCGAGAGATCAATTCCAGCAAGGACCGCACGTCGAGGACCAAGACTACGAATTCAACTTCAACCACGCCATTCTTCCCGACGGCGTGTCACTGGAAGGATGGACCAAGGAGGAGATGGCCGAGCTCAACGACCACGTCCGCCACATGTTACATTCACGGCGGAGCAAGTTCAAGCGGACTATGAAAGCTTTTGGCAAATATGTGCAGAAACCCCTCGGCTTCTTCGTCACGCTCTATGCCACCCTCATCACTCTTTTCGGCCTCGCCTGGGTCCTGTTCCTCATCGGCTGGATATATGTTGGCCAGAAGCAGCTGTACGTCATTAATGTCATCGACTACGTGTTGGTGGCCCTTTTTGCCCTTGTGGGAGACGGCCTGATCCCCTTCCGGCTCGTGGACACGTACCACATGTTGTTCATCTCTCACTACCACCGCAAGACGTGGAAGCTCCGGAAGCGGCTGCAGATGGCCAAGCTGCGTGACAAGAACGACCTGCCCACCGACCCGGAGCTCGAGGCCGCCCGCGACGAAGTCTCGGTCCTGAACGAGATCGAGCAGGCCACGCTCGTCCACCATCAGAATAAATTCGCCGAGTCTCACACATTTTACCGCCCGCACGAGACCAAGACGCACTACGCCTTCCCGCAGAGTTTCCTTGTCACCATTGTCCTGTTGCTCGACCTGCACTCGGCCCTACAAGTGTCCTTGGGCGCTACGACATGGGGCATCGATTGGAAGACGCGGAACCCGGCCATCACGGCCACTATCCTCACCGTCTCCATCACCGTAAATATCACGGCCGGGATCCTGATCAGCATCGGTGGGCGGCGCACGCGCAAGAAGGAGGTCGTCGAACGCATGTTCCGCCAGGACCTGACGCGCGAGGCGCTCAAGGAGATCCGCGAGCGCGGCAAGAAGGAGGGCGACGTGGATAAGCAGATCAAGGCCGAGCGCGCCATCGCCGACACCCGGAAGAGCGAAACCCTCGACGAGGCCGTCAAGAGCCACGTGCCCGTGCGCGATAGCTTCGACATGGCCAGTGGCGGCTACAAGTCCCCGCCCTACAAGTCTAGCCTCGACATCCCGAGGCCCAGTTACGACTATAAGTCGTCGTCGCGCTACAGGTCAAGTCTCGACATACCTGTCCGGGGCGACTCCAAGTCGTCGCCCGCGTCTCGGAGCCGATCGCCTGCCTCGCTACAGTCGCCACGACCGTCGCAGCAAATCTAGCAGGCTCCTTTTGTTGGGTTGGGGCGTCTGTATGGGGTCTAATAAAACCCCATACGCCATTTGTGCATGCATGTTGTAATAATGAATGACCTTACATACATACCGGTTACCTTTTTTTTCTTGGGTTATTAAAGGGGGTGACTGGTTGACTTAAACTTTTGTGTTTTAAAGACATGGTTGTGTGTGGAAAACTTGGAATATACCCACGATGATAGATATACGATATATATACGTACGATACGATACCTTGGTTAAGTGTAGTATAGTAATGAGAATGAGCATCGGCTGATTAAATTTAATTATCTATTTATTCCTTGGTCAGTTGACCGGTCGATTCATCGATATGATTGATTTGTAGTTATATTATGTTGTCTTGCCTGATATTATGCCGTATGTATGTCCTATGCTCTGTCATGTCATGTTGGTTGCCATTATGTTTGTTGTATTTGTTTGTTTATAGCACGTTCGAGGACGCGAGAATTTGAAAATGCTTATTCTTCCTCCTTTCTTTTCCCCCTCGCTCGCCACCTTCTCCTCCCTCTGGACTCAGTAGTGACCTTCATCTTTTATTTTTGAACGATTCACATGATGATGGATTCAATACGTTGCTTGCCGGGCATTACGGCAAGGCAAGGAGGTTGGTTACTTAGGTAGGAAATCGCGACTACCTCTCAAATGATGGTCTCCGACTAGTAGTTAGGGAGATAAGAAGAATTGACGATGTGTGTTTGCGTGCTTGCTTGCTTGCTTAACGACGCAGCATTAAAATAGATTTGTGTTATGCTAATCTGGTTAAGGCCGGTCACGTTATCTACATACCTACTTACTTATCACACAGCTAACTAAGTACATAGATGGATGGTGTGGATAGATAACTACACACGGATATGTAGTGTAAACCTCCGGATCGGGGCGCGTCGGTTAGGTTAGGTAGGTAAGTAGGCAGTCGGTGTGGTGCAGGTGCCTGGTCCTCGGGACACGGTCTAGCGGCTTCCGGTATAGGCTCTGATAGGAAGATGAGGTGTACACTACGGTATACTAGGTACTTATATAAGTATAAATATATGTAGGAACCGTTGGGCGGATTTGTACGGTTCGCGGGAGGCGCCGCGGAGTGGGATGGATGGGAAATGACTTGGTTGTTTCTGTGTAAGTACTTACCTAGGTTAGGCGACCGGGAAGTCCCACAACCCATATCCTCATCTGCGTTGTGCTGGTTGGTAGATTATTAAGATTGTTACTACGGCGATTGTTTGGATGGGATAGTTGGAGAGAAAGAGATGCCACATTCGCGCTTGTGTATTAGTTAGTAGGTGGTGTGGTGCACTTAATGTTAGTTAGTGTGGCAGATGGCGTCGAAGCTAAATCTTCGTCGGGACAGATAGTTAAGTACTTAGTTAGGGTTGGGTTAACTAATAGCGATATCTAAATCCATTTAGCTATGGAAATGGCGTTAAGCCTTACTTCACCTTACTTTACCTTTCTAAGTATGTTGTTTAGAACGCTCTCGTCCATCGGAATCATTACCATTCCCACATGAATAGATATTCATATTACATATCAATGACATCAACCTCGAGGGTTTTGCTTCCGTCGGGAGAACCAATTTCATCATCCACAGCACAGCACAGGGCAGCATAGGGCACCAACCAACGAGTAAGTACTAGGTAATCAAAGATTGTTTCCCCAATCTGGGGCACCTGGCGAACCCGGGGTGCCTCATGCAGCACATACGTCAACTAGCCTGCTGTAAACGCACCTTACACTACACTTATCGCTGGGAAGTCTTCGAAGTGAGGCGTTAGAGCATTTTGGTACAGTAGACCCCCATGTTAGCAACGACCCCTGAAAAGCCAGGGGCCTGTACCGAGTTCCAAACCCACTAGGAACACTATAAGTAAGGATCCCCTGTCGGTAGGCCATATTAATTGGATGGTTGTTTCGGGCTTCGCCGATTTGGCATACTGTATACCATGGTACTTTTCTTTATAGGGCAGCAGACGTGTTAGTATATTGAACTAGAAGATATAAATAAGTTTTGAACTTTATATCAAGGTAAATAGAGAGGTGGACACCTGCCTGTCAGTGACTACATAGAGAGCTCGATCAGGATAAGTATGGAGCGAGTTACTTTTCAAGCCAACTCCGCGCCTCGGCAAGACTATTCCTTTCCGGGGTCCGGACAGCTCTTCCCCCTGGTCTGCCCTGGTCAACTGAAGGAACAAGCATCCAATGATGTTACATTCATATGCACATCAAATGACACCGAATATGCACCGAAACTCGTAGCGAGTTTTTTTTTGGTGAGGGGTGGTTCATCTATTGGCCTATCTAAGGACCTGGGGAAACGCTCCTTTGCAACACAAAACTGACTCTGAAATACCGTGGCAGGAGAGATTCTGGACAAGTTTGGGTTACATCACAGGAACGAAGCATCTCTAACTCGACGTCTCTGGTACACTACGTACCATTACTTCTGACCTACAACAAACATCAGCACGTACAGCATATACCTACATACAGCACACCGTACCGGAGGTTACATGACACGGGCAGGAAAGTTGCCGGATTACCTACCGATCACCGCATATGCAGCAACGGGAAAGGAGCAGCTTGCCTTAGCTCTCTTTCTTCAACCCTCTCATCAGAGCCTCAACTAACTACCTGAATACTTACATACTATATACCCTACCTATCGCCATTATATTACACCGAGCATCTACACCTTCGTCTTATCCCCAGCCCCTAATCTATAATTACATATTGATCGTTTGATCACAAAATCTCTTTCTTCAGACCTGTCCATACCAGATGTCGTCATCTTCCGAGAAGAGTATGGCCGAAGAAGACGTTGTATTGATAACGCAGGCCCCTTCGGACTGTTGGTTTGAAGGTTTGGTTCTCCGGCCCAATGGGAAGGTCTTGGCAACGCGGTTGGACAAGCCCGAACTATACACATTCGAGGCCGAAGACCAGGACGCGATACCCGAGTTGGTGTGCACATTGCCGGACTGCAACTCGCTCATCAATATCTGCTCCATACCAGGTCATAAGGATGAATACTTCATTCTCTGTAGCACAGCCGACCTCGAGGTCGTAACGCACCAGAATGTGTGGCTTTGGCGGGTCATTTTAGACAGCAACGACGAGAGCGTCCCGGCCAAGACGGT
This sequence comes from Xylaria flabelliformis, assembly GCA_007182795.1. Lineage (NCBI taxonomy): Eukaryota > Fungi > Ascomycota > Sordariomycetes > Xylariales > Xylariaceae > Xylaria > Xylaria flabelliformis. Next base: position 388,642 of record VFLP01000039.1, read on the forward strand.
CCGTGTCGTGAACGTGCCGGACGAGGGGTATTGCCTAGGCGTGAAGGCGGTGTCGGACCGTATTGTTCTTCTGCCTGACGGGAAAACGCAGTGTATATGGCACATGGACACTCAGACGGGGAAGAAAACCATTTTCGCCAAAGACAAGTCTATGGAACGAGGCGATAGTGACGGCTTCTTTGGCGTGAACCGGATCCAGATCGTCGGCAACTTTGTTTATTTTACTAATTCGGGCGGCGGCCTCCTCTGCCGTATCCCGGTAGAGTTTGATCCGTCGCATGAGGAGGTCGGGATCCGTGTGGCAGGTCCCGTACAGACCATTGTCGACAACCTACCATCGCACCTGGACGGGTTGGCTGTGTCGCCGGATCAGACGCACGCTTACGTGGCGAGCCACATCGATGGTCGCCTACACCAAGTGCAGATCGACGCAGCGACAGGAAAGGGGACATCCCACGTCATCATGAGCAACCTCGACAGCCCCACCGGTGTCAACCTCGTTCCGCACCCCGATGACCCCGGGAAGCTGAAGCTCTACATCGTGTGCTGTGGTGAGATCGAGGTAGCCTGGATGCCGAGGGAGGATAATCCGTGGGAGGCCATCCGCAACATCAACTCGGCTGTCACTGTCGTTGTCACAGAGGAAGTCGTGGAGACGAGCAAGTTGATTTAAACCAGTGTACAGAATCAAAAAGTAAAAGCAAAAAGGGATAAAGAACCCCGGCAAACTCGAGACATCATACCGAACCATATCCACATAAACACACTTACTTGCCTACATCCATTGATTGTCTCAGTCAATAACCACCTTCTTTGCATTCCTATGGCGCTATTGTGACAAGATGACTTCTGTTATCACGAATGCATTTGTCTCCGAGGCCGGAGATTCCTTTCATTGGGACAGTTTTCTCTTTGCAGCACATCTATCTTATCCACCATTTGCTATTATGAGACCATTTGAATGGCTTTAACGAAGGTAAAGAAAAGAATCATCTGTTTTACGGAATTTCTTATTTTGGGGTTTTCTGCTCTGGTGGGGTGTAGTGAAAGATGGAACGTACGTATTTCAGCAAATCAACCCTCCGAAGGACTTACGGAGCTTCTTTGTTTTTTTGTTCTTTCATTTCCGACTCTGCATGTGACGTCAAAACCAACCCCATGCATTTGGCAGGGCCATAGGAGGCCACATACATACGTATACAATCATACATACAACCCCAACGTGATAAGCAAGCATATCTGGATAATGAATATTACGCATTTGAAACCAAGAGCGAACTTCGTTCTCACCGTACCCACGCACAAGACCACATGATGAAGACGAATGCAACAGCATCTGATAAGCTCGCAGAACCACCCATTTCCATCCCACGGCTCATCCCACGTCACATCCTTGGGGTTCGCAAATTTTTTCATCAGCGTTTATCCCATCGTCAGGGGTCTACGCCTTCCCTCTCTGGGCGTAATATAGAAATTATCCTAGAACGTCCTGCAGAAAAGAAAGGACCCTTGACGATACCACTTTACGCTAGCGCAACCCGCGAGCCACCCTTCCCCTGCACCGGCGACAGCCCGCGGCTGCATCCCGGACACCTCCGGTGGGAAATCTAACCTATGCGGTTGTAGCGTGTCGTATGTCTAGCTCCGCGAGATCCACACTTGCAGCCGGGGTTAAAACCCTATTTACACTAGACCGGTGTTTTGATGTTTTAATGTGTTCTGTGTTATGGTTGTGTGCAGGAACTAGGGCTGGGGCGCTTGGAACAGACTTGGACCCTTCTTTTTCTCGCAAGGACGACGACTAGGTAGTTCGTCTAGGTAGTCCGTGTACATTAGGTATTATGCACCATGTGCTCAAGAACGATGTCAGCTAGCGAGATGGGAACTGTAGAGGTTATTGAAATTGTTACTTAATTCTATATTTGATAGATTTGATGGTTTCGGGTTTCATTCTATGCTGTTTCGTGGTCTTTGAAGTTGTGTAGCTGCTTAGGAAAAGATATTAAAGTTATGTATCTGATACGCCAATACCGCGAACCTGCCCATAAACCGAACCTAATTGTGGAGAGTTAATGGATTCTTTTCGATGTTTGACAGGCATGCATCCAGTATATATCGGACAACACTCCCCTGTGCAAATCCATCAAACCGAAAATATCCGAGCCGGTCAAAGCACCAGACTGAAACAATTCAAAAGCCGTGATTTCAAACCCCGAGGAACCGGCAACACACGTCACACCCACAACCCGGCTTAGTTACCTACCATTGGTAGGCTACCAATGAGATCAAAATCAATAGCGCAAGCCAATTTAGAAACAATTAAGGTTGTATGTTATTAATGAATTAATCTGATGATGAGAACGAGTTGTCGAAATTTAGCGCCCGCGCTACCGCAGAAACTATAGCCAAACTATCAAGAAAGTCTGGACAAATCAGGATAAAAATGGTGCATTTCCCAATATCCAATCTTCAATCTGGAGCAACAACAACTAAAGAAATCGAATTATCTTCTACCCCATAATCACCCAAGGTACTCTTAAATTCGTTAACTAGCCAACTTCTATTCGGATTTCGAACCTGACTTCAGAGCCCAGTTCGCGGAGCAATTGATTGTTGCGCCATTGACTGGCCTCCCGTGCAGGTCGTGAAGTGCGTCCCGTCGGGCGGGCATGTAAGGTGGCCTTCGGTACATTGACCGTCGGACGTCGGTGGGTGGAGAGACGGCACCTGTACCCAGAACCGACCTATAAGAGGTGGAAAGCAGGGTTGTATCAATAGGCGTGACGGTAAGGAACGCAATTGACTCTGCCGACGAGCTCACAGATGTAGATTCCGAACCAGCGGTTGGTGAAGGGCAGCTTGCTGATGTAGGGCTCGTTGATATAAAATAAAGAATTCACGGTCTTGACTCGCTAAGGCGCAGAAACTGTCGAGGTCGGCTCCTTAGGTGTATTCACGCCCCCGTCCTCGATATTATCAGCCCGAGCCTCCCAAGCCCTAGGCTTACCGCCACACACCTGCTTGAAGAGTCTATTGCCCTCGGGGCGGTCTAAAGAGGGTCAGGGTACGCCACGGGACTTGCTCGCGTTGCGCATCTGACGTGGTGCGGCCATCGGTGAACTTGTCCATATTTGCCACGAAGAACTCTAGGTCGTCGTCGGGCCGCCTTGTGAGAAAAGCTGCTTCGCGGCGTTCCGGCGGGCTTGTGCGGTTCTTGTTGTTTGGAAGATGATAATGGGGACAAGGTTTTAATATGAAGAGGTCTCGTTAGCAGTCTGTGACTTGAGGAAGGAAGAGTTAGGGTATATTGAGCTAGGGAATAGTATGCAAAGGATCTCATAGACGAGAGTAGTGTCTGTGATCCAAAGTGACTATTAGAATGAGTTTGTTTAATAGGGAGCCCCTGGTTAAGGACTGTTTGGCAGGATCTGCCACCGTGAACAGCATGCCCGGAGAAGGAGAGCGCCTGGTCTTCGCCGATTTCATGAGTGTAGGCTGTCCTCGGGGTTTTTGCAGGGAAAGTCCGAGCCAGTAGAAGAGACATGGTTGGCTAGATCATCGGCGACTAAATTAGAATGGCTTAAGGTTCTCTATAGCCATATGTGCCACTAATAAACATACTAGAAGGGCTGGTGCTAGCAACAATATAGATGAACGCATCTTAGTTGTATATCTAAGTTCAAGGTAGTATTCGGTTACAGTATATACGTAGCGGTCAAAACTTGAATCGAATATTAAAGTTCTTATGTATGATACGGTGATAGTTTAATTATCATTACATAAGAGTCTTTTATAGTTATATATCTATAAGTACGACTTGTTTTCTTTTACTAATAGCTCATAAATGGAATTGTCTTCTTAACCAACCTGAGAGGCGAGTCGCAGAGTTCAACATGCTAAATCCTGGCTGCTAAGGTCTTCGTGGCCAGTCATTCAAATGCAATAAACAGCATTAGAGACAAAGGCCCGCAGGTAACCTGTTAGTGCCTTTCGTGTTTTTTTTAAAAGAAAATATGAACAAGTCATGAACCTGTAAAGCTTATGTTAAGCTAACTTTGGGATTCAAAGATATGTATAAAGTCTCAGTGTTAGGATGTCCCAAGTATTATCTCAATTCACTGCGCCCTTAGACTAAAACAGTTTCACCCAATTAGGGGTGGCTTCGTCTTATTAGAGTGGTTAATGTTTAAGATTCTTCTAGATTAAGATGTTTCTCTAATCCAGATAGTTTTCTTATCAAGCAGATGAACTAATGCTCCGCTAAAGTCGGGAATACAGGCGTACTTCAAACAACAATACGGTAACTCTGAGCCTTTTAGAAAGCGAGGGCTAATTTGGTTTCTAGCTTACTAAACATGTTTCTTTATGTTAAGGTAAACAATTCGCCCAGTTCTAATACATACTTTAAGCACTGCAGATTAAACACAACTCTCGTAACCTTCCGCTCTTTGCTCTACGATAACTCTTATCTTCTCATTGCAGCTTGCAGCATGGAGAGGTTACGAACCAGAGCACGATGGCCAATGAGTAACCTTCTTATAGACATAGATTAACCCCGCGTGGGCTGCTACATGGCTTAGTGATACACACATTCTATAAATTTAAATGATTTGGTAAAAGATATCACCGGAAGATATTTTGAATTGCTCAAATACTAAATAACATATGTAACAGTTGCGACTATCTTACTCATCCACTAGCATTAGGAGTTTGACTGAGCCTACAAGATGCGCCGTAATGATATACGTGATGCATCGAAAGTCGGTGACTGCATGATCATTCCTAATGCACAGTAGATCATTCTTGGCCTTGTAGGAAGCCGCATTAAAATTAAACGGAAGGATGCGAATCATGTCTTAAAACGGTAAGTAATCAACACCAATAAAAGTATAATCCCTACCCTCTAGGTTAAACGATTGTCTGATTGAATGTACATGTAATTCAAAAATAGCTGCCTAATTCAGGGCGCAGCCATGAGCCGTATATATCGGGGGCTGTGTATAAAGGAAGGCCTACATATAAAAGCATGCTTCTCTCTGTCAATGTATCCCAATAGAGCTATAAAATATTTGCCGCATGTCTGGTAAATAGCGAATAAAGCTTTCAGTCCCTGCGAGATCTTACAACTCATTATGAAGGTCCAGGCTGCTACTACTTTTCTATGTGGTCTTTTGTCGGCTTCGGTCGCGACGGCCCAAGGGGGTCCGGGCGGCAACAATGATTTTCTTTCCGATGGTCCGTTTGCCTTCCACGTGAAGGGCAAGGGCGGGAACAGTTCGATTGATGGTAAGGCCAACAACCCCGTACCCCGATCGTCTGTTGCCGTACACGTGTGGCTGACATCGTTTCCCAGGCTATCTCACCACTCTCCCAACATTGGCTACTGAATGGCTTCTGCAGTATGAGGCGGAAAGATACCCTAAGGCAGATAATTCGTCCTACCGGTTCTACTTCAACTACACAGGAGGAATGCAATCGCAAGGCGACGCAGCAGGATTCTTTGTGACAGACTATGTCGGAGCCAGCACGAATCCCGTAGGCTTGAAGGGCAAAGCCATGTCTCTTCGGTTCGACTTTAATACCAATGTTGGGTTGGCGTTACTAGGTGCAGGTACAGCCGCTCTCTCCGGATTCAATGCCGACACCAAAGCATTCCTTGCACATTATATGGACGACTCGACCTTCGTCCCAGGCCATGGTCCCGCAACCCAAGATTATATATATCAATACCGTAAGCTTTTAAGTCTCTTTCTCTACCCTATAATTTCACAGAAAAGAATTGCTCTTGGATTGGGCTTCGAATGCTTGAATTACGATCAGGGGGTTCCTAAACTAACCGGCCTCATAGAAAATTGGGCTGTGTGCTGGCAGCCTCTTGCTAATATTTATGCCCCTGTCCTATCCTGGGTGACAACTGGCCGGCCTCATAACCCAACATGCGAGTTGGTAGACCTTTCAAAAGTTAGCTTGTAAGAGAAAGGAATAGGGGTAGGGGGGTGAGCGGTGTATAATAAGAATAGATCTCGGGTTCTTCATGGCACCGAAGCGCGGATCACCGGGTAGTACTACCCGAATCGCGACGTCCGTGAGTTCAAGGAATGTTAACGACTTAAAGTGTTTATGTTTCTCGTTCATCGATTATGTGAAAGACTTATTTTTCCCATCGCTTCGAATTATGACAAGATAGTTGGATTATACTTATACATCATGACGTCATTACCACCAGCACCCAGCAAACCAACAAAACCTCTAACAGTACATCACCTGAAGCTCCCCGCGGCTGACTTGGTTAAAACGTATAACTTTTACACCAATGTCCTACCATTCCAAGCAATCCCGTCGCTTAACCATTATACAGCGTCCGGGAAGCTATACGGTGCCCTCTTTTCCAATGGAGCCGGTCTGTTAGTCGAAATTCGAGAGAACGCACAACAAGCCGTCGCCCAAAAAGGCTTCGACCCCGTGACATGGGGTGTGTCTACGCGTAATGATCTTGAAGAGTGGGCGGCTTGGCTTGCGAGTCAAGGAGTCAAACACTCAAAGATATTGATGGGTGTCAAAGGTTGGGTTCTATGTTTGGAGGACCCAGATGGCAAGATTGTGAGACTATATACAACTGAAGAAGAACATGAGTGGTGCGAACCTGATAAAGGTCAGTTTTCCTTGCCCCATACATGGAGCGACTCTTGTATTTTGAAAACTAAATCATATTAGATGATTATTGGCTCAACACTCCAACTTAAAATAGGCCTACTCTTTATGTAGCAACTGCAATATAGCAGATACATTCCGCTCAGACGTCGTGTCCCCTGTTTTCTGACAAGTTTTCTATATTATGTATTTACTTAACTAGCTCTGTCTCCATCACGATTCGATCCTTTATCTTAGAAATCCTGATGCTACGCCATAAGCCCTCAGCTAACCTTCCCCCCTGCTCTATCACTTGACGAGTGCACTTCGACGATACCAGTCAAGACGGGAACGGAAAGCTGGCGAGAGAATGAGGTTTAGTGCGCGGCTCTGTCGATGATGAAAGTTTAGAAGGCTGAAGTGAATCATCTGTGTCCTCAATGTTATACACAAATTTGATTGCGCTAGCTTCGCCGTCTCTCAACTTCTGTAATCCTGTCAATACGCCCTGCAAGCCGCCTGGCACAACCTCGAATGGATGTGGCTTCAATCTGCCATCTGCGAGTAGTCTTCCGAAGAAGCGAGACCAGATGTACCCGAAGTCCTCATGCGTTGAATGGACTCTGGGTACGGCACTATTGATGGCTGTCACACCGGGCGGATACGTGAAGTTCTCCTTGTCCCGCGCAAACAGTGACGGAGGAAGGACAGTGCTCACAATGCCCCCGTCCGCGTTGAGGAACCGCAGAGTTGTTTCGAGCGTCCCACCCTCGCTGATCGCATCAAAGACATGAGATGCCTTACCGCCCAACCCTTCTTTCATCAGGATCTCCTCAACGGAGGCGACAATAGCGTCTTCTCCTAGACGATAGTCGACCACATAGTCGACCAGAGTCTTCGCGTAGCCACTTGCTCGACCAGCTATCCCGATGATAGGGTGCAGCCCCGAGAGACGCGCCAACTTGGCCGCGAACGCTCCAACAGCTGACGTGACGCCGTAAATTACAATTGCTGGCGTGTTCGATTCCCCCGATTTATAGGGCGGGGGAAGTTGCATGTCGACGTAGAGCGCGATGGCCGCAGTAAGAGCTGCGGTTGGGACCGTGGCGGCTTCTTCGAAGGTCACATGCTCAGGGATATGGAAAGTCGTCCAGTCCGGAGCGACGGAGTATTCCGCATAGCTTCCGTTTTCTTTTCCCGCTCGGTGTAAAGCAGCAACGCGATCACCAGGTTTGAACTCATAGACATCCTTGCCTACCGAATGTACAATGCCGGCAATATCATCGCCACTGTTATGAGGCCAATTCTTCCTATCAAGAATCAATATTTCTGAACTAGAGGAGACCTTATACATCATTGTGCTTACCAAAGAGGGTATTTCCAGTCTTTTGGATTTGATCCGGCAACGGCAACCTTGATGACAACCTCTTTATTATCGGGAACGGGAATAGGAGTGTCAATGATCTCGACTGCATCGATAGAAGGCTGAACAATTACTTGCTTAGGCATTTTGAATATCTCTTTAAATGTGAGAGAAGCAACGTGGTTTCCTGAAATTTCATGAATCAAATGAGATGATGAAAACTAACTTTTACGTCCTGATAGTGCTTCGCGGCATGCGCGCCTTAAGTAGACAGCCATGATGCATTCACTTTCCTAATGATCGCCGTCTATCATATTACTGCTGAGAAATTGGTGGGAATGTTGGTCGTACGTTCCGCGGATGTTACTTGGGCTACTTGTCGTTCGCCTGAATACCTCACGTTGGCGATGCACTCGTGATCCCTGTTATTCGTATTAGTAATCCTCCGAATCCTCCATGCCAACCTATAAAAGAGGTTCGGACCTCCGCGGACCATCCCCTGAATTTCCATGGACCTCTACCCATTCACTTTTTGCTCTCTATGCAGGATTCTTGTATTGATTTTTAGCCAAGAATAATGCGAACGAAGAAGAATCGCCCGGAACCAGTATCGTGCCAGTTTTGTCGATCGAAGAAGCTAAGGTGCAATAAAGTGCAACCTTGCTCGAACTGCGAATCCCGCAATGTTTCCTGCCATTTTCTTGTCCCACCGTCTAGAAGTCGGAGAGGCCAGACGCCCGAGACGTATCAAGATACTGAGATAATTGCACGTATCAAGCGTCTTGAATCCCTTGTGTTGTTGGAAGGCTCCACAGGCGAAAACCATCTAGACAGCCAGATTAGCTTTACGTCCCAGTCTGAAGATGTCTCTCGATACCAAGATCTACATTTGCTTGAGAACATTGGTGTGAGAGAAGACTCGCTTGTAAGCTATCTTATTCCTACAATGTTTAGACGGGCCGCGTGATAATTCTAATAAATATCTAGATATCGTCCCTATCCAGTGGTCTGACTCTTACCATCCGCAGCGTGGATGATATAATAAACTTAGAAGGCAGCTTACGAAATACTTCCTTAATATCCGAGGAATCTCTGAAGAATATCGTCGTATTTCCTGCTTACAAAACAGCTGTCATTCTTTTTGATTGTTTCGAGACTCACGTAGACCACATGTGTCGGATTCTTAACCTTCCGATTGTTCGATCACTTATGAAGTCCGTCTATACGCGAATCAATCAGAATGAATATGTTCCGCCCGGCCAAGCTGCATTACTGCTTGCCTTATTCGCCCTCAGCGCTTTCTTTCATCAACCTACAAGAAGTGCTGAATTCCAAGCTGTTGGAAATGACACGACCTATCTCTCAAAGTTCTGGAGTAGAGGTGCCTTAGACATGTTGGATCATTCGCGTCGCAATACTTCAGGCACCTTGGAAGACGTCCAAGCACTGATATTGATGTCGTATGTCACGTACCATTTGGATGGATTTTCGGCTCGGTATCGACATTTATTAGCAACAGCCGTGTCGATGGCTCAAGATCTTGGCATGCATCGACTAGATTCAGACGACCGCGCCCTAAAGAGTGACACCTCAAGCCTACGTGCCTTGATTGACCACGAAGTGAAACGTCGAGTATATTGGCACTTGATAGCTTCAGACTGGTACATTAGACCTCTTTTTTTTTTGTGACTGATAAGTTAATCTTAGCTAGGACGCAGTCAACAATGTCGGGGCCACAGGAAGGCACATACTCTATCCACCCTGGTCAGATTCAACTAAGACTTCCGAAAGACTATGATGACGGAGACGCCTTTACAGAAGAAGAAAATGAATCAATTACAGGGGCCCGACCGACAGGCGTAACATTCCTCCTCGCCCGGATTCGCCTCGCGCATTTAGCAAGGGAGTACACAGATACCATTCCATTAGAGACATCGAGACTCATGCGTATACCGTACGATCAAATCATCTCCTTTGATCAGAAACTCAAGGTCTTTTTCATGGAATTACCTTACTTCTTCCGTCTGGACGAAGAGAGCCGCCAGAAAAGCAAACATCTCGAGGCCGTATATACGAAGATTCCGATGATGCGATACTGCATTCTAGCTGCTGCCCATACTAGACGGTGCCGACTACATCAGAAATTCCTTATTAGAACGTCTTCTAATCCCCAATTCGAATATTCACGACAGGCATGCTTAGAATCAGCGAGGGCAGTGATTCAACTCTATGAGGAACCGAAAGCGGAAGATGAATCGCCCTTGGAGATGGCACGGATGGCCATGGCTGTTCACTATACGCACCTAGCGCTGGTTATCCAGGTCATGGACCTCTGCTTTAATAGGAATGACGTAGACTACGACGCAAGGAAAAGGGACGTGCTCAATACCTTGCAGATGCTTGCTGGCGCCAGGACTAGTTCCCCTCTTCTCGATCGATCGCTAAACTCTGTGATCGAAGTACTTCAAAAGCACAAGGTTTGGATTGTGGGACAGAATTGGACCAGTGACGGTCCTCAGAATGCCGTTCAACAACCTCACGAGGTTAACCCATACCGTTTCGAAGACTCTGAAGCTGACCCTCTCCAGGAGAGCCTGGAAATTGGAGAGGATACGCTGGCCATCACTCCGTCGATAAACGACTTTTGGCAGAGCGCAAATCAATTTGAAATGGAATTAGATTCGGCTACTTGGGATAGTCTCTTTTCAACCTTGGATTCACGGCCGTCCTAGATACAGCTTGTTATACTGATAAAACAGAACTGGCTAGTTGTGGTTTGAGACAAGGATGTAGTTAATATGAATGAGCGATGACATTTAGTTATAAAAAGGGAACGAAATCAGATTTTTAAACATTTAATCGCCGTTGTAGATAATAATCACTAAGCAGAAAGCTAAAGGGTAAACATAGGGCCGTAGAACATATCACTAGCCACTGGTCAACATAGAAAACCTCTGTGGCTATAAGCTTATTGGCCATAACTGTAGTACTATCCTAGCATTAGTTAACGTGTACTGCCTGGCTGGTAACATCGTGGCACCTGTCATTTCTTCTATGTTTGAGTTTGGCTTTGATGCAACACAAATTCCCGTTCAAGGACACTCCTGCTAAACCACCCTTTTTGCTTCGAGGTTTGTCCATCACTGGAGTAGATTGCAATTCCAATGATAATGCACCATAGCAAAGTTTCAGGGTACAGTACTGACACGGCACTAAGGAGCCGTCAGCCTTAGTTGGTCTAGTCGTTGACTCAAAGATGAGGCGTCGATGCGAGTTGTCCTGTCCTCATCTAGGGTGAGCTTCACAACTGCCTCCAACTCATTTCCCACTCGTAACTTCGACCTTGCTTCCCGAATGTATTCGATCCAACCTTTCATGGTATAGACTGCTTCGAGATGAGCAACAGAGACTGTATCCTCTGAGCTAATGTCCGCAATCTGCCATTCTGGATAGGTTACCTCAGGCATTGGAATATAACCAAGCAACCATAATCCTACAATCCCAAGCGCCCAAACATCGGAGGCTGGCCCACGAAACTTCCAATCTACCATAAACTCTGGCGATAGATACCATGGCGAACCGCCAGTAGATGCAGGCTGTCTGCGCGGAGTACTTATACCAAAATCGATCAAGACAGCGCCGCGCTCGGGCCTATAAAGTATATTTCCCGGTTTGATATCATTATGTACCTTCTGCTTTGAATGTACGTGAGAGAGTGCCGAAGCAATGTCCTGCATAATCTTCTGAGCATCTGCGCGACTTCCGCTGAATGATAAGCCGGGTTGACAGGGGTCCCACAGCGACTTAGCATCGATGTGTTCGGTGTATATGCTGTGAAAACGAGCGTCGAAGCCGAGCAATCGCACAATAGCAGGCTGAATAGATGAGATCAGAATTCTGTTCCAAGGCAGAGCCACCATTTTAGTTATTACTTACGTGATTACCCAGCACGGCATGAGTTTCACACTCATTCTTCCACGCCTCGGCACATTTGATCGCATCGCCTCCAAACGAGTCGGGTTTGATTACCTTGACAACAATCTTCTCTCCGTTGAGCCTAGAGTTGTGCTTGTTGGATTCTGCCCGCCACACGGTCGAGTTTGGCTGTTCGTAGATGGTATCAAGGCGTTTGAGCCAGTACATCTTACCCACCCCAACAAATATCACCTCTCCTCGTTGCAGCTCAGCTAGGGCATTATTGCCCACTCCTGACTGAGGACTTCTCTCCAACTCATTGTCTCGAACCGGGGCAACTCCCTGAGAGGAGGTTATCCGAAGCTTTTTCGATGACTCCTCTTCGTCGGTTGGGGCTCCGCGTTTCGATGACAAAGTCTGAGTGATCCTCCATGTTTTCCGTTTCAATACTTCAATCTCCATGAAGGTCTCGCTGTCAGTGGCAAGAGCCCAAACCCCTACGCCAAGGGTAGCTGTTCCATTCGGTATTACGTGATATGAGTTTTCGCCATCAAGCTGTCTTGTCGAGAGAGGTGTTGAGCAGTCGTTGCGAAAACAGAGGTGATCATGTCCAGGGTCAAAGAACAACTGACAACGTGTGTCATTATGCAGTATCACACATCCGATATGTACGTGATTTGGCTCAACAACGAGTACCTCGACTCGGTCGGGTTGGCCCTCTACTTTTACTCTGGCCCACTCGCCAAAGTCCATATTCGTTTTGTATGAACCAATATGGATTCCTTTGATCTTTGGACGCATCAGAATGCGAGCAGAGAAGTTATGGGACAGGATAGGTTGCAAACATAACTTGTCCCAGTCCGACGCGTTGTTTGCTTGGTCTTCGAAGGATCCATACTCAAGGGTCTGTGCAGGTGCTGGAGAGGCATGGCTATCATCGACTGGCGAATTCTTGGGTACCGGCCGTAAAACGAGATCGACACGTCTGGTATGGTGCTGGGTTATGCCGCTTCCTGGGGAAGCCTGAGGGGTTTGAGAGTCAAGAGGCATTTTGGAGATTTGGTGTTGCTGATTATGTGGAAATTGGTCGTCCTATTCAGTCGGGACGAGGCAGTCTTTAAGAGCTCCCCATTTAAATAAACGTTCGACACCATTGTTGTGAGCGTAATTACTTCGAAGCAAGGGACAATTCTGTGTGTCATGTTTCGTTGTTATTGTTTGTTGTTTGTTGCGTACACACACAGGGAGCCCTAAATTAGCTGCTGCTGTGCAACATTCATACAAGCGGCTAGGTAGAAGCCAATAGCTCAGATTATGTTTCACATCACAAAGCCCCACAGATATGCACGAGCCAAGTAAAACGTGTTCTCCTCTAGGTCTTGCTTTCTGCTTCCTCTCCCGCTCTTTCTCGTTCGTCATAGTTTGAGCCCATTCACATATCCGATACCGGTACTACACTCAGCCGTTGTGTTTCTTCTATACTACTATTCAGTTGCTTCTTCATCTCTGAACCATTTCTAATCGCACCACCTCACTATGGATTGGGAAGAAACCCCTACTATCCAGAACCACCAGAGTCTTCACACACCCATGCCTGAGTGGGTAAACGGCCGGGAGTGGGCATGGCCATACTGGAAATTCGGTTTCAAGAGTGGTGGCGTTCTTTTCACTGAGCTTCATGCTGAATTTAACTCGATCAAGTGCGCTATTCAGGATCCATATGGCTGGCATCTAGACGTCTGCGATGTGGCGAACATTGCAGACACCCGGGAAGAGTTTTGCAATTTGCTTCGACAGCGACAGAACGAGCGCTTCACTGAGCTCCGGAAAACATGGGACACAACGAGAACACGGCTAATTGCAGACCCCAAACGGTGGGATATCCCCCCAGCAGCAAGGGACTTGTGGGTGAACTTCGTTCGGATTTCGCGAAACTTCTCATACGATTCCTTTGTTGGATACTTCGGCGCGTATATAAAGGACACATCTGAACCCACTGCCGTACTTGCCGACAACCAAGTCTCCACACGCGAGGACCAGCGGCAGCAGCAGCAACAAAAAGAGGCTGAGGATGGTGGGGAGAACAAGACCGATACACAAGAGGAGGAACGTGAGCAAAGCCGCCCAACTCTTGAGAGACCTGAGAGCGGCCCTGAAAGGACAGGTGAGAGGTCAGCAGCCAGATTATCAGGTCAAGCAGTCATGAAACCGAATAAAGTAGTAAAGCGACAACGACGAACGGGTAAAGGGGACGCTCATAACCATGGTGGTCTGCGGAGAAGTGCTCGATTAAAACAGAAATACGCCGAAGCTGGTGACCACGCAGGCAAGGTGTGATAGCGATTTTTGTTTTCCTGTGAATACCGGACACTCTTGAGATTAGACTCGATTGTCTTTGACATAGCTGGAGACGAATCACGGGGATGTGAGCTGAACTAGAGGCCTGCTATACTTGTCACGCGTAATATAATTAAATAAACTGGGGTGCTAAGGCTATCCACCTATAATAAGATATCGCTAAAAGACTATATGCTATGTTATCACTACTAATAGAAAGAAACCTTTTCAGCGTTTTTAATACCTGTTACTAGCTAGCTAATGCTAGAACAAAACTTATTGCTCTTATGTAAATTAAGCTCTATGCTTTAGGTGCGGTTTATATACATAACATTTAATCAATTAACTAGTTAATCTTCTAAGAAATGAAATTTGCGTAAAAAGGTATTAGCAGTAATCTGCTCTGCTATATGTAGGATTATAAGGGTGGTAAGGAAGTTGAAGTCATAGTATGCATTTAATACATCTTTTCAAGCATGCTGGAGACCTTAAGCATAAAAACTACGCATATTAATTTTCCATTTAATCTGCGTGCGGCGAGAAGAGGATAATAGCACATACACTTCTAGAGGGCTTTTCTGAGCTATCGCTTAGTTAATCAAACTTTCAATCTCTTTTGGATTTTTGATCGGGAAACTTAGAGAACTCGAAAAGACAATGGAGTACATAAAAAGGGCGGATAAACACATTTTTACTTCGACACTTTGAACTATAACAGCTGCAAGTCCCGATACATACGGATTGTGACAGATTCCAAGCATCAAGTTCTGTCTTATGCGGCAACTCGAGGATGGTACTTGACCCATAGATCGGCCTTCTTCCACAGAATGCGCATCTTGCAATCACGAATCCATTCGTCCCGTGGTACGGCAAGTTCCCAGTCGAACAAGAAGACCATTGTGGCTAACACGATCTTCATCTCAAGGTAAGCGAGATTAATTCCGAGACAGGCACGCGGACCCGTGGAGAATGGTTGGCTCGCCTTCTTCTGGTCGTTGAACCCCTCGCCTATCCATCGTTCTGGACGGAAACTATCTGGATCCTGCCAGTAACGAGGGTCACGCGTCAAGTTCAACGGGGCTACCGAGACCACTGTACCTTTCGGAACGTAATATCCGTCGACCACGGCTCCCGGAGAGTGACGTGGTAAGGAGAATGGAACCGGCGGGAACAACCGCAGACTTTCCTCAATAACTCCATGGAGATACGGTAGGCCAGCTGTCGATTCACCTGTGATCTGGTCTAATGACGTGAACGCCCCTCGTACTTCTTTCTGCAGGCGCACCATGCAGTCAGGATTCTTGAGAAGAAACCACGTTATCCCGGATAGCGAGGTTGCTGTCGTTTCTGACCCTGCAATGATTAATGTTGACGTTTGACTCATCATTTCCTGCACACTCATTGTATTCTTTTTCAGCATATGAGAGAAGAAATCCGCGCGACCGGTATCTCCCATCTGTAAACGTTTCTCTGAAAGTCTTTTGCTGAACTCCCGGTGCGTCTTAACTTTCTCGGTTGATCCTTTGGGTAGAATATAAGGCATGATGGGATTGAGGAATGGCAACCTCTTCCGCAGAAAAGTCGTCTGCATATAGAGTACCGAATCGAGAATGACCTTAATCCAGACATGCGTCTCGCCTTTCGCAACCCCGCCAAAAGGCTCTCCAAACGAGAGATCACCTAAACACTGCATTAGGAGCCGGATGGGACGGACGGATTCGGGACATAAGTAGCACGAACCAATGACATCAAAGGTTAGCCAATTGAATGTTTCTGGAACATTGAGCGCCTTTTTCCCGTGATCTCCAAGCTTGGCTAGTTGCTGAACGAACCCGTCCACGTATTTCTGTACTATCTCTTCCTGATCGCGTAGGGACTTGGCGCTGAACGCGTGCGAGAGCGCCTTTCGTTGGCGCGCATGGACCTCGGGGTCCCTTGCTCCCACAATACGTGGCACGGGGTCATCATTATCATAAAATTCTGTCTTGAGAAACCTCGCCTTGCCTTTGGAAACATGACCATGGATGTCCTGGAACGCCTCTGCTGTGGCAAAAGACAATTCATTAGGCCCAATGCGAATCACATCGCCTGTACTCGAGGTTAGCCAAGAGACGAGTAGGTGCATAGAATCCCACCAACTAACCATGTTTTTTGTGAAGGTCATAAACGATAAAGGGGAACCGTTCGCTACTTAATGCCCATACCCACCAGAGCTAGTTGACGATCAGTATTCCTATGTTCCTACATCTTTGTGGGGCGTTTCTATCCTACTTCTGAAATTGCGGCTAGCTTGGGGCCTGGATATTTGGCGAGGGGATGGAAAAACAAGAGATAAACTGTTTGTGCTGCGTAGTAGAGTATGATCTAGGATACATGTTAGTCTTCTGAGAGCTTGCAAGAGACAACATCATGTTTCCCCAGATGCTAATACTTACACTCAAAGTAACCGCCAAGGCGCCAAATGCTGGCCCTGCAATATGTAAGCCTCCGATATCCGGCATGATTAAGGGTAAGTCTTGATGGAAAGAAATCGGAATCATAGTCCTTTCTCATCTACTTATAGATATTCGCTATTGCCTGGGTTTCTTATTACCCCACGGACATCGTTTTTCTGCTTACTGCATATCTAATAAGTCAGATACTTGATAGGTCCCTTCTTCCCTAATGGTGGGCATTGGCGCTTAGTGAAGAGACCCTGCGGTGAAGATGCAGATTTGTGGGCATTGGTGGTTCTTCTTGCAACCTCGGTTGTAATACTGTATATGTGCGGATTCCGCAGGCTACCTAGTCGGCAGCATATAAGTGCTCTGCATGACACCAGATCGCCAGAGGGTGACCATTCGTCATTAAGTTTGTAGCGAAAAGCGCGAAGCATACTGGCCAGAGCCATGATATGCAGATTTGCTAAGCCGAATCTCCTAGGTTAATTAGTAGACTTAACCAAGGGTGTGGTACTGCGCACGAGGTGTACTGTATATAACCGGTTATAATCATCGTCCGATGCTACGATCCTCCGATGCGCCGATGGTGGTATAGTAGCTGCTCACGGGTGTTTCCCGCAACTCTATTATTCCTACCGGAATTCCGTGGACGGGCAGAGACCCACCAATATCATTTAGGTATTCCTTCGCGTCTTCGCATCTATTAGCAACATATCGAGAACGATCGCGATACAGGGTCATCAATAAGTAATTACCGGTCAACCATGTTGTGTCTCTAATACCTACGCTACAGGGTACAATAATGCAATTGGATGGGTCCCCGATCTTGTATGTTAAACCTTGCCAGTAACCACGAAGTCACTAACTCTGGCTTCCTCGTTTGTAGCGCACGTCCCGAATTTTGTCCTACGCACAGATTCTTCATTGAGTTCCTTTCGTATACTCTCCAAAAAGGCTTAGCGTTCTAGTTTTACTAGCTAGGTGATGCTTCTTTTCGCCACCAACGGTATTCCGCTGGGTCGGTGCGCCCCCGAGAACTCGCTTGTTCCCCGCTTCCGAACTTTGGCCAGCTAAACCCATTTAGATTAAAGATCAATGCCAAGCAACCCGTTTAAGACTATAGTTGGGATAACTAGTCAAAGAAGCCTTGCCGATAAAAACGCTGTTAAGCTGTTATAAATCACGATATAAAGACTAAATTAGGTCCAGCCTTAGAAAGAACTTCAAAACTACTTATTTTCAAATCTGTCTCATATTTTTTCTTTGCTGTTCGGGACTAATATTCAAGACCTATAACATCTTGGTAAATTGAGTTACTTGCTCAGTTAAGTTGCCAAGAGACAAGGGGTCTAAGTATTTAACACTGCTTACTCCATATTCCCTGGGGCCCCGTATTCCCTGTGATCGATTAGAATCCATGCGATCACACCTATGATTAAGGACCCGTTTTTATACAGGATTTCTTTAAATGCAGTCTGGTCCGGTCCAGATAACATATATGTAACTGCTCATCTACGCTTACGATTATCTACAGGGGACACTGACAGGAAAGATATTAAGATACTAACAGCGGTGGTTATCTGCGTCTTATGCTAATATTGTCTTAGCAGGATTATCTACCCTTACTGTCTCAGCTATATCGGAGATACGAGAGTGTGGTTAACGCTCTGTATAATCTTCGCATCATCCTAAGACGGCTTAACAACGAAACAGAGAGCGGGAACCGTGAAATACTTATATGCGCAAGATGATTAAAAAGGCACCTCTATTATACTAATGGATTATATAATAACAGCCTTAGCGGTGCATGTATTAATTAATGCTTAACATGTAAGTGGACTAGATGGATTTGTTAAAGGATAGAACAAACACCACTACTAGCAGAACTACTAAAGGGAAATTGCTAGGTATATCAGAGATATATATTATTATATTAATGGAATATAACTTTCACATACTATAGTAGCTGCACGGGACACGATAAATAGCACATACATATAATAACAATAGATAACCCTTTCATCGGCTTACCTACAACTACCCCGCCCGTCGGCACCTAGTTCAACATCAAATACTGACATAGATCATCCCCTAGCACATTCACAATGTTGGAATACCAACCGCTTGCAAAGGCTCAGATCCGGCTGCTTACAATCGAGCCAGGTAGGGTTGAGGATGCGATTCGATGCAGCCTCACCACCGTTTCGCTAGATGATAAACTGAAATACGAAGCGCTATCCTATGTGTGGGGAGATCCGACCATAACGCAAGATATATTCGTGAACGTCTTCGCTAAGACAGACAGGCTTTCTAAAGCGCTCAGGCATTTTCATCTGCGGGACCGCCCAGACCACGGTGGTGTTGCTGTTCCCGTAACACGCAATCTTTTCACAGCTCTCCGTCGATTCCGGCGCTGCGACAAGCGTAGGACCATGTGGGTCGATGCTTTGTGTATCAACCAGCAGGATCTGAACGAGCGTTCCAGCCAGGTTCTCCTGATGAGCCGTATTTACTCCCAGTGCAGAAGTTGTCAGGCTTGGCTAGGCGAGGAAGGTGACATCACCTTGAGAAACGACGGTTTCTCTCCCAAAGGAGGGTATGGGGATAGAGAATTAAGCACCCCTAGCACCTCTAGTGAATATGCTTCGCTAAGGTATTATATTGAGACCGAGAAGATCCATTCCATTAACCCAATAGACGACATGGACTTGATCAGCGATGGAAGGTTTCGCCCTCAATTAAGTGTGCCAGGAGCGTTTGCGCTGCTCAAACTGATGGCTGAAAACGCGTGGAGTAACGACATGTGCCTGTTCAAACTGCCGTTCTACCGCATCACTGAGTTCCCGGAGTTCGAATTCTGCCCCCAATGGCATAACGCCCGCCTTTCGCTCATAAGTATTTGCTCCCGTGACTGGTGGCAACGCACGTGGACCGTACAAGAGGCTGTCATACCAGAGGACTGCGTGATCAATATCGGCGGGCATCAAGCCCCACTCTGGCACTTCCTGTCGGCCTACACTTATATAGACCGCCACCGATTTCACAGCTGCTGTGGCTTAGTTATCGGCGACTTATGGCACCCGAAAGCCTTGGAAGAGCCGAACCTTGTTGAAATGTTCGAAAATTTAGACCAACTAGGAAGTGTAAAGCAATCATACAAAAGAAACAGGAAACTTTGGGAGCATGAGGCACCACAAGGCCTAAATCTGTATGAGGAACCGAATGAACCTAATGGTGCCTCGCTATGGGCATACAAGAAGCTCGCGAGGCAGCGGCAAGCGACTGACCCGCGAGACGTCGTGTACGGGTATCTCGGCATTTTCCCAGACCTGCTGCCGGTAGGACATAAACCTGACTATGTCAGCGAGACTGTCGAATCGGTCTATACTAAGGCAACCAAGCAACACATAATTAAGGAAGAATTATATATGCTCAAGTCCGTCCTGCCGCCGTTCCAACGCGCGCGGAAAGATTTGCCATCTTGGGCCGTTGACTGGTCACGCAACATGGACCCTGGATGTTTCGTCTACTGGAAACCGCAAAACGCCAATGGCGAGTTTGATTCGTATGAAAGGGCTGATCTATTCCAGGAGCCCTTGGTCCTGCCTATCGATGCCATGGCTATTGGCACCATCATTTGGACATCCAATATGCCCTCCGGCAACCACAAGGTCAGGTCTGTATTGAAGAAGTTGCGGTTATGGCAGCAGGCAGCTGGAATATGGTGGATACCGCAGCAAACAAGGAGGAAGGTTATGAAAAGGATAGCGAGGCTGGCTAAACAGGCTGTGACGCGAAAGATGGCAAGGGCGAAGAGGAAGGCAATGAGGGAGATAAGCTGGGAGCGCTTGCATAGCAGAAGGAGAGCAGCAGCAGAGTCTGCTACTGTCTCCCAGGAAGAAAGAGCATTCCGTTTCTGGAGGACAATCTACCAGGCAAACCCGGAAAAGCTGAAAAAGTACATGCGGGAATATGATATGAATCAGCATAAGCTCAACTCATTCACTTCACGCTTTGTAGACCAGATGCGGAGTTGGTTGGCATTCCTTCAAAGCCCCAGACAAGCCGGCGAGTCTATGTGGACTGTCGATTGGATATATCCAGAAGACAAGGAATGCTGGACCGATCTGTGGCACCAAAACTTACTTGGTACTTCAGTCTGGGCGACGGCGTTCTCCCTGTTAAAAGTCCCAGGAGTGGCGGAGCCCATGATGGCTAACTGTATGAAAGGCGTGCGACCAGGCGATGTGGTGGTTGTAGCTAAAGGAATGAATGTTCCAATGGTGTTACGAGAAATCAGGACGGCATATCTATGTACTTCCACTTCCTCGTCTTTTGAGACTGGGTTTCGGTCGATCGAGATCCCAGAACAGCGGCCACTTTCTTCTTCAGGGACTCTCCACCCACGGACTAGACTCTCGTCTCTGGATGGATACAATTTTCTCGGACTGGCTTATGTGGACGGCATCATGGATGGGGAGGCAGTCTCGGAAAAGAGCGAGTGGCAGTCAGTGCGTCTTGTTTAAGCACACCTGAGCAAAAGGCAAAGCCTAAATCCCGGGCGCCCTTTTATTAAGAATGGTATGTGTGATCCCGTTAGATAAGGTATCTTGAATGCAATGTGTCGCCAGCCGCTGGTATTTATGGCAAACCATTGCAGCGATTCGGCTTGTATCACGCGAACTGCTGTCAAGCCAGCCAGGCACACACGCACACACGAGCACGCACGCAAACGGATTCAATCGTGCTCCCACACACCCCTCATGCGCCCTCTGAATTGCCATCACAGCTTCGTGCATAAGTGTTTTAAGTCTTTCGATATTCGGTATTAGTCCAGTAGCTATAATCAAGTCGGTCATTATGAAAATTGGTGGAAATCAGCAGTTACATCACCAGTATATATGTATGACTCGTGCGCAATGTCGCGTCCTACTTGAAATTTAGCTGATATAGACCGGATATCTATTGGGCTAAAGATTACAAGGTCGCGCAGTCTGTAACTTTGAGTCTCCAGCGTCTCTTCTAACTGTAAACTCACTTATGTAATGGCTTTGATTGCAGGCGGAAAGTAGCAAAGAGGACCTCGCCCTATATCCCATGCTAGGATAACCTGCAACATTTAGAGTCGGGTATAAGCTTCAAATATAAGACATTTTGCGTTGCTAAAAATTACATACATTACTAGGGCTGTATGAAGGTATGAAAAGAAGGCTGGGTCTTGTAAGTATAAGATATTTCGCTTTAATATAATCTATTCTGTCCAGTATCCATTAAGACCCCGCCATCCTCACCTACTTGCGCCCGACAGACTCCTAGCAAGCCCCAAAAAACTGGAGTCAAGTCCTGATACTATATACTTCATTATAAGATACAGGCTAGTATATACTATACCAAAGATAATATCTTAATTGATGACAATATTGATAGGAATGAGCTTAGCCGAGCACTTTTTTAATCTTAGGGAGCATTGGACGGACGGGCTGGCCTGCTAGCTCATCTATCGATCGATTGTGTTATAAACATGATTTAAGTCTGAACAATCTATTCTTTATGTGAAGCATAACAATTTTGCTGACAAGTATATACAGCTGGTAGGTATGCCTGATAGGCCAAGGAAAATAGTTAGATTCCCGAGTCCTCTTGCGGCCACGGGGCTCCGCGATCCCACCAGTCAGACCATGAAGAACAGGTCTTGTTGAAAACCTCTCTGTCCGACCTGACCACAGAGATGGATTCCCTGCTCTCGACAAACTCGAAGGATAACCCCATGCTAGCATGCCACGCGATATGGCAGTGTACGAGCCAGGCACCGGGATTGTCTAGCATGAAGGCGATAGCCAGGTAGCCAGCTCGGGGCAATATGGCGGTGTCACGCCGCGGCGCCCTTTCCATTTGGAAGGACTTCGTCGTCCCATCCCACTGGCTGAACGCCTCCTGAGCTAGAATCCAGAAGTCGTGTCCGTGGAGGTGGATTGGATGTGCAATTCTATGACGGCGCCCCTGTTAGCCATTCTTGCATATCGCTTTTACTAGGACCGCGGCCATCGTGTGCCATATTAGATCCGAAAGAAGGAGGATAAAAAACCGTTGTTACCCATCAAAAATCGACGCCGCGACGTTTTCTATCACTAGCACGGCCCACTCGTCGGTTAGAGTTGAATTCTTCTAAGACCTATGTTAGTAATAAGTACTCCGGTGAATAGTTCAAATCGCTCACTTGTATGTTTACTACGTTATAATTTTCAGGGAATGAAGTCTCGTTAGCAAAGATCTGCTTCAGTGTCTGCTGAATGTTAATCTTTCGGACTCTTAATGATGATATACTAGCCTGCAGGTGTCAGAGAATCCTTAGATGCTACTTACTATCAACACGTTAGTTTAATAGTGGGTTTTTTTGGTATTACTAAGGTGACTCACCTGGATTGGCCCAATCAACCATTAAATCTGTTGTGTTAATAGTCCATTTCAACATCCCCGTATGCGTGAAACGATAGTTGAGCTCCTGAACCGTCATGCCAGATACGTTACTAACATCATACTTCACGAAGGGTGTTAAGCTTTCCCTCGACTCGTCGGTGCAAGAGGTTGGAAGCTGGACGCTGCTTATGGTGGAGGGACTCCGGTGGCTGGAGCTGTTATATCGTACAATGCCGGTCATATCCTCGGGGTGGTTATTTGCCACACCTTGACATATATCACTATCAACCCAACTGTAGTATAGTGCATTAGCCTTACTTCTATGTGACAAGTCTGCTGTTTCCCCTCAAAAGAGAAAAAGGCATCGAGCTATAAAGAAAAGTTTATTCACCCGCCGCGAACCCAGTAGTCTCCCGGCGTAGAATTTGCTTCGACAATGACATCGTAACGTTGACCAGAATTAATCACGACGCTGTCTGTTTCGTACGGGTGGATTGGCACAAAATCGCTCGCAACTACTTTCAGAGTGTGGCCATCAATGCTAAATTGGAACTGGCTGTCAACAGCGACATTAATCAGGCGCAGAAGGTACTTCTTGCCGTGTTCAAAGACGGTCTGAAATTTATTTCCTTTACTGACGCATTTCGGGTCACTAGATCTGGAGCAGTCGAATGTATTCGTACCGTTAATTAACAGGTTATCAAGTGAATGCGTCATGCCCCATTCCTGTAACTTACTCCAGGCAGTGAATATAGGCATGTGCGACCAATCTTGAAGGATGAGAGGGCCCAGATCTTCGTCGTAGTCAGATGTCGCTGGACCGCGGAAAATGATGGGGCCGTAGAGGCCTTCAGCATACTGCAAAGAGAAATGGCTGTGGTACTTAGCGCCAGTTAGCGTTTGTAGTTAACCCCAACGTATACCCTTAATCGTAATCAAGACAAGAGACAAGACTATGTTGCTTGGGTGGAAGAGAAAAAGATTATAAAAGTAACATCGCTTACCCAACTCGTACCATACTGCGTAGCCCTGAATTTGTATGTAAATGTCTTGCCCGGTGATATAGGGCATTGAGTTACACCAGGGACTCCGTCGTTCTGGACATTATAGAGCATACGAACTCCGTGCCAGTGTACCGCGGTGCCTACAGGCAACAGCTGTTAATGTTTTGCCGAGCCACGGGGATTTCAAGGCCTGTAATTAGAGCCTCTTGCGGTGTCTCTTCTTTTCTTGTTTTTTTCTTCTAAATATGGAGAGGGTTTTACGAACCGTTAGATTTCATGTTATTGGTTACGTGAATTATAAGGTTGTCTCCCCAGTTGGCAATCACGGCCGGACCCGGCATCGTGCCATTAAATGTCATACAGGTCCTTTCGTATCCATCTTGGTTACAGGTACTCTCTTCCACCGACAACCACATTTCCACGATTCGGCCCGTATTAGGTATCGTATTGTAATAGTTCGTGCTAGTGTTGTAATCTCCCCAACAACTTCGCGATCTTGGTGTATTCTGACATGGTCCTGGAGTATAGAACGGCTTATAGGGCTCGACAGAGATGGCGGAAACATCGTCTAGCGAGGGTGAATCTGTTGTAAAGCCAAAGATGGAAAGCAAAAACTGGCTCATTGCTTGAATCCGGATCCAACCCGTATTATCAATTATTGTAGCTGTACCATGGGATTGCGAAACAGATGGATGCTTGCCGCAACACTGCGTGCGTGACCCGAAGTATAGCGATAGTATCCAGACCGCCAATAACGCGGCTAGACCCAATCTAACAGCCACAAGGCATACTTTAAAAAACACAAGACGCTTCATAATAGCAAAAGATACCGAGAGCGTGAGAGGATCTTTCTGAAAGTTTGATGCAACTAAAATATTAAAGAATATATGGTAAGAAATGGCAGTG
Organism: Xylaria flabelliformis; assembly: GCA_007182795.1. Lineage (NCBI taxonomy): Eukaryota > Fungi > Ascomycota > Sordariomycetes > Xylariales > Xylariaceae > Xylaria > Xylaria flabelliformis. The sequence goes on from VFLP01000039.1 coordinate 413,655, forward strand.
CACTGTTAATTAAACAAAAGCGTTGGCTAAAGGCAGGTATAGCTTGGGGTTAGCCAATTTCTACTTAAACAAAAAGCCAGGCCGAAGAAGAAAACTGAGAATTGCTTGTCTGAGTTAAGACCAAGGGCGCGTCTTCGGAGCCAACCCGCTTATGGCCGACGCGAATAGTGTGCTTTCGGCATTTCTATGACCAAACAGGAAATTTCGGCAGGTAGTGCTCGGATATAAAACAAAAGGGGCATTTAAACTATCCGACAATAATGCTAAAGGAACGAACCATGCACCCGGTGTTGTTTTATCTGACCTGTAACACCCAACGAACGGTTTACTTAACGGTAGCCGTTGTCATTAATACTTTTAACTTTGAGCTCGGTCATATTTCATATTTGATGTTAATCGAGTAGACCCATTTTTTATCCGGCCATAGCCAGGACAGCTGTGTCACCGAAACAAAGTTAGAGCTTTCACAAAAGGTTACCCGCAGCCCTTTTCGAATCTCTTCGTATTCAGCTTTTGTGCAGGCAGAATTATGCGCGTTCTTGAGTTCGGCGGCCCTTTGGGGTTACTTCTTCTAATGGCGTCCCTGGCCTCTAGTTCTCGTCTGTTTCCTACGCCTCCGTCGCTCTTTCAATTCCCGCAAATACCCATCACCAGTACGCCCTCTCAAACTGAGATCAGGATTGCCCCGCTACCATATAAGCTAGTCCATGAATTTCCATTACCATTTTATATGGAGGGTATTTATGTGCTATCTAATGGCGATATCCTCGTCACGACAGTTGCGCCGAGCGCATCCATAGTAGGCCAATTCCAAAGCTCTTGAATCCTTCATACCATTTTCGTTATGGCCACTTAAATACATTGTTGGGCTCCGGAGTGCTTACTAAATCATTTGAGTTCATAGTGGCATTTATCAGCTGTAACAACCAAGAAACCTGTGATAACTAGGGTGCTCGAATTCGAAAATATAAATGTGGCCTCAGCCATAACGGGAACGCAGCGGCCCGATGTGTTTGTTTTTGTTGGGGGTAACCAAACGACAATAGGAAAGGGCATCGACCACACTTACTCGGTGTTTGAGCTCGACATTAGCCGGGGTTTGGACAGACCCATAATCACAGAGCGCGTGCGTATGACACGTGCTAAGTTCTGTGTGCACATAGAACCTTTGCCAGGTCATCCTGATCAATATCTAGTGTCTGACACCAAGGCCGGTGCTATATGGAAGGTGGACGCCTTGGCTGGCACCCACGAGCTTGCCGTGCAAGATGACGCCATGAAGCCCCCCCCATGGGCACCGATCAAGTTCGGTATTGGTAACGCTCACGTTAGAGATGGTTATGTATACTGGAACAACGGCTTTTTGGGTACTATTTATCGTATTAAGATAACAGACGAGGGCTACGCCGCCGAGGGTGCCCAGAGAGAGCTAGTTAACGCGCTCCGCGCCGTCTACATCGACGGCATGACATTCGGGCCCCTCCAACGCGATATCATGTGGGTTGCTTCCAATTCCAATAACCAGCTTTTGGCTGTCTCGCTCCACGGTGGGGTAACGACAGTCCTAGGCTCATCCGACGACGCCGAGCTAGCCGGACCTGTTAACGTGGCCTTTGGGAAACTCGTGGGAGACACACAGACACTCTATGTTATAACCTGTGGTGCTTTGATTAACCCTATCAATGGGTCTTATGTCGAAGGCGGGAAAATTATCGCGGTCGACACTTCAGGCTTCACTTTCCCTAGTCTGGACGACGAACTCTAATTATCACGTAACGCTTAACGGATGCAGACCGTTTTCCTCTATCACTTCACTAGCTTATTGTAAGGTGTTAGAGTAGTCTTTTTTATATTAAATGACTCTAACTTCGAAATCATGACATCTGTTAGACCTGGTATATGTTGTGGAAATAAGCGTTATTATTTATCACTCAGCCCTAATCATCGTGCGTAATTGTTATGTAAACTACTCGTGGATATATGGGTCTAAGATCATATAATGGAAATGAATCGGCGCACTTTAGATAGGATGGCCAGCAGTGTATTTAGACGATCCAAAGATTAAGTTCTAGCTACAAACACAAAGAATTATAGACATGTTATTTACACTGGAGACCACTTGGACCATTAGTTAGCCCGATCCCTTACTGGTAAGGATCTGTTCGTATCTACTTATCCTTGACAACTACATAATTGACCGAACAACAACATTACTTGGAGATGAAATAAATACGTCGAATGAGTGGAAAATGAGATATTAAGCACGCTGTTTACTAAAACTGTTCTAGATTCATCGATTTACTGCAGCGTGGTTATGTATACATGCCGTATCTTGACTCTTCTCGTTTGTAGTTCAAGAATAACAAATAAGTCGTAATTTTGGAAGAGTGACGCGACTAGCTACGAAAGCAGACAAACTGACCTTCATACAGTCTTGATCTTGCCCTTCAAGGCCATTGCTTTCTCAAGAAGTCGAGAAGTACTTTATAGCCCCGGGTATACTCGGCCTTTACATGAGGGTCAGATAGGTCTGCCCGTGCAGCCATAAATCCATGCACCTGATCGCTAAACGTTTCAACGTGATGAGGTACCTTTAGCCTGCGCTCGAAGTCCTTGATGGTGTCGGGGAGCTCCTCCATCGACGCAAGTAGTGCATAGGGCACGAGAATTTTATCGGACCCAGAGGGGTCGACCATCGCCGGATGGCAGGCAGCCGCAATATGGAAAGGATTCGATAATGCCTGTGAGGTCACAAGCTCGACGACTTTGCCGCCCCAGCAATACTTTTCAGGAAGCACAAGTTAGCTGGCTCTCAACACACCCAGACCGCCTCGCCAATCAAGTTTCATGGCATATATTAAGGCTAAGCATACCCCAATGATTCCCCAGGACTGGATAGAAGGGCTCGCTGCCTGAAGGGCCTTGAAATAATCGACTAGCGTCGTGGCGACGTCAACCGGCGAGTTCTTCGCAAACCACTCACCCAGATTCTTCTGTTTCTCCTCCGTATCCGGTGGGTACCTTTCGCGCACTCGTTATCAAATAGGGCTTCACAATAAATAAAGGTATGGGGCGGGGAACACTTACCACTCAACGGGACAGGAGTGGCCGTCGAACCAGTCGGGCATGAAAACTTGGTACTTCTGCTGGCTGTCGCCTATTGCTAGGATGTCGGCACCTTGGATGGTCTGGTCCGCATATCCAAAGATATCAAACACTGAAACGAGGCCCTTTAAGGCGTCGGTCGAGCCAGTGACATCTTATTTCATGATAGGTCAGATAGGGGGTGGGTCGATTCAAGAGCGGTTCTTACAAGTTTTTTTGCCCCCGAGTTGAATGTATGAACCCTTAGCAGCATAACCATCAGACACTACCGGTGGAATGTTACAGCAGGCCTTACTATGACCGTGAGTGGCCGGCATGGTAGACATGGCGGATGATTGGAGGCAGAGGGGTGGTAATATTGGGGGGGTCAGGCTGTGTTGTAGTGGTCCTGCACAGGCGACAATGGCGGCGGAGCGTAGATTTATACTGCTTCTAGCTTCTATCATCGGGGCCGCAAGAGTTCGAAACCCGCGGCTAGTTAGCAGCGAAGAATTGCCTGGCAATCGGAGTTGAGAAGGCATGGCCAAATTTGCGAGTGATTCCGAGTTGTAAACTATTGTTAGTGTTAAAATACTGCTTTATTAAAAGGATTAGTAGAGATAAGGCTTGTTTTAACTACTTGATCCAGGCTCCAGAACTTACTTTCGGCTTGATTTTCACTGTTAGAGATTATAGGACCCCCACGTCGGAAAATTCGGGGGTTAGCCCGAGTTGGAGTTATCTGAATGCTGCCCTGCTACCATAGGGGTTAGGATTAAATCTGTCCTCCGTTCCTCCGCGGCAATAAAGGACTTCGGCAACCGGCTTTCCTAACGTGAGACAAGACCGAGCTTAGCACGTCTACTTCTCCGATCATGCTCGGCTCTTACGACGCTGATAATGTCGGTATGATAAAGTAAAGTATATCGTCTAAGTTATGCAGCACACCAGTGATCCGAGGTTCACAGCGCCCAGCAGAGGACGGGGATCACCATCCTCCTTCTGATACCTAAAACTCCTTGTCATATATTTATTCACGCAATTAATAGAAAGCTCAGAAGTTATACTAATTACAAAACGATTGTTCTTTTGAGAGTACATCGGCGGGAGGTTCCTACGACGTAGTAATACACAGCAGAAGTATACATGAGCAGCTCTCAACCCTCTCACAACATCATGGTCACCTTCGACGGAAGTGGGAACGGATTTAGCAGAGTCGCTCATCCTGTCCAGCCCGCTTTCATCCCCATGCCGACTTACCTATTCAGCGCGACCGTGACTCTCGACAAGCCGCTAGGTCCCATTCCCCGGCTACAAGGTGGCAATAGACTCGTCGAACCAATTATAAAAGGCACTATCTATGGCCCGGCATTCAATGCCACCATCGACGGCGGACTCGCTGCTCCCATCATGATAAGCAGTGAAGAAGTCACGGGAAATAAGGCATTATATGCCTTTATTTATGTCTACGGTCATGCAAGCGACGGGTCGCCCTTTTACTTTGAGGAAGCCGGAATGGGTACGCCTCAGGTTCAGAACACCAGGGTCTGTTTAGAAGTTGGTGGAAAATACGCGGAACTCCAGAGCACATATATCCTTGCCCAGCCCATGGTCACGGATGACTCAAGAACCTCAGCCACGGTTGAGTGTTTTAGTTTACCGTTACCTCCAACCAGCACATAGATTATTCATACCAGTTGAATAATTTTTATCACGCGACAAGGACTAGCAGGGACGTATCATATCTACCTATATACTTTGACAGGGCGTGCCAGGCTACTGGGCGGCGACATTTCGAGACTTCAGGTGAACTGTGAGGGAGAACTGGATCGAAGCTGAATCGGACAGGAAGCAGGTTACCGACTCAGAATGTACGTGCATAAAGAGGGCAAAGGGGCAAGATCGTATCCTGAAGTGAAAGAGGAAGCCGAAGGCCCCTTTAGACCCAAAGAGAGCTATTGTATGGATTGAATCTATTGTTCAAACCCATTTATAAGCCCTTGTCGCAGTTTTGAGTTCTTCACTAGTCTGCGAGCTAGCTCTATAATAATTATTCGCTTAACTACATTGCGATCGTGAGTCTTGTAGTATTCTCTTATTCAAGTCATTTAGCTTTTTGTTTAAATCAAAGGGCTGGTAAGTCGGTGGCTAAGTATAATATTACGCTTAACCGATATACGAATCCTTAATATTTTCTCATGATATAATGCTCTTTATTATGAACAAAGATTGGGGGTTTAGTGGAACAAGATAATACACAGCGTAGTCGTGCTATTCGTTTAATTATTGTAATATTTGATATAACGGTGATCAAAAATACTGCAAACCAGAAAGGTAGTCTGTAAATAAGAACCATAGCGATTTTATTATGATACTTAAATAGTCGCGGAGATGTAGGCCTATGTACCGTTACTGCCATGCTGGCGGAAACGGCTTCGTTTTCCGTCAGATAAATTATAATTTGCAAATACGGTTCATGAATGATATAGTCTTTTGTTTGCACTGAAAATTGCTAGATGAGCTGCTATAATATGGACTAGCTTTTCTACAAGTTAAGTAATACTTGAATCAAAGCTAGTCCATGGAGCAGGTAATGCATAATCGCTGCTACGGATGAACAGAACATATGTTTTCAAGCTGCAAAATCAAACGCATTTCAAACACGAGTATTTGTCGACCTGATGCCCAGACTATGAGAGATGATCAGCCATGCGTAAGCAAATATAGTCCACAGGAGAGCTTGAATCCAGCCCATGCCTAACAGCCCAATGCACCGATTCAATAAGATAAACTTGTTGGCATAAAATACAACCTCCTTATGATACTGTTCCTGAGTCATATCTCCGCGTAGAACCTTTTCCAGCTGTAGGCAATGACGGGCAGCCTGCTCAGACGCCATACCCAGATGCGACCGAAACCCGGTGAAAGCGTCACCTACCAACAAAAGGTGACCGCTATAAAAACTAGAGGAGCTGCATTGTACCTCAGTTACCTTCGTAATAAATGGCCTAGAAGTCTTAGACACGACTTCGCCAAATGGCGTCGTCATTTGAGGGAGGTAGCGGGAGATTTGGGCGGCCCACACGTTGGGGTTCACGAGCCCCTGCGGCACCGTGTTGGTATGCATCTTGCCGTTGATATCAGTAAATATTGTTGAAATTAGGGGGCTAGTAAATCCAGGTGGCTAGGTACAACGCCCCACACACATTCTACTATATAATACAAGGTACTACTACATTTTACTATACTTAAAATTTAACCTAATGCTTAACTAATATATAACTTTTTAATATTTACTTATAATTTTAATAAGTTATAAGCCTAAAAGCTTATAATTATTATTATTTTTATAATTATTATTAATATTATTTATTTTAATATTTATTTAAGCTGTTTATTTTTTTATTAAGCTATAATTATAAAAATAATATTTTATAATAAAAAATTAAAGTATTTATTATAATATTATATTATTATAAATGTTTTAATTATACTTATTAATTATTTAATATTATATTTAAAAATAAATTTTAAATTAATTATATTTAATTATTTTATTGCTTTTATTTATTAAAATATTTATTTTTGTTATTAAAAATTATTGTTAAAAATATTGTTAAAATAATTTTAAAAATATTTAAAGCTTATACTTAAAAGTATAAATTATTAAAAATATTAAATTTAGCTTCGTTTTTTTATTAATAAAAAATTAAAAGTTTTTAAAAAAAATAAAATAATGTTTTAAATAAAAAAATTATACTTAAATTTTTAGTTAAATTTGTTTATAAAAGCTTAAAAAAACATTATAAAATATATTTTTAAAATTTAATTATTTATTTTTTTTATTTAATATTATTTTTTAAATAAATATAATTTTTTTTATTTTATTAAAGCTATTAATAATAAACTTTAAGCTTGTTTATTTAAAAAAAACATAAAAAAATATAATTATTAATTAAAATTATTTTAGCTTTTTAATTTATTTTTAAACTTTATATTATTATTTTTATTATATAAAATATTATTTATATTTATATTTAATAATATTAAAGTTAACTTATTTAAACTTAAAATTATTATTAAACTTTTTATTTTTAAGCTAAAAATATAATTTAGCTTTATTTTATTTAATATAATTATATTATTATTTTTAATTATAAACTTTTTTTTAAAGTTTAAATTAAAATTTTTTAATTTTATTAATTTTTTTAAATTAAAATTTAATAATAAACTTATATTAAAACTAAGTTTAACTTTATTAAATATTATTTTATAAGCTATTATTTTTAATTATAATTAAATATATATATTAATAAATTTAAATTTTAATTTAAATTTAAGTTAAAATAAATAAAAAAACTAAAGCAGCTATAAAGTTTTTAAGTATTATAATGTTAAAGTTTTTTTTTAAATTTTTTTGTTTTAAAAAAAAATAAAAAACTATATAATAATATTAAGCTATAAAAGTCTTTTATTTAAAAAATTTAAAAAAAAAAAACTAATAGTAATTTTTAATAAGCTTATTAAAATAAACTTATATAAAACTAAAAAAATATAAAAA